>JAOXJK010000001.1:136114733-136138640 GCA_025774025.1 Xenus cinereus
GCTTCAAACTGACATTGGCATTTTAATGTATAACATTTAGCTTTTTTTCACTCCTATATCTTCTGTTGATGTCTGAACAGACATTCAATATATTTAATGTTCTACGTAACACCACAGAACAGAGTCTGTTAAAGCTCTATTTTCATATTTTAAAAGATGACTTGTGCTAATTGTATTGTAACTCTATAAACAGGTAACACCTGTCGTGCCTTCACATAGTTCAGATTACTGGCACTTATGGTCCTTAATTTCTTATTTAGAGTTTTAAATGAAACTCTTGTTGATTTTAAGGAAGTTTATCCTGAATGAAAACTGCTGCATCTGTTATTATGGTTTTTTATCCAAATCTTCTTGAGTCAATGGATGTCTTCCTATGGACTTAGGTGGATTTGGGATTTATGCTGTTGAAAAGGAAGGGTGCCCTTTCAGGTAAGCCTGAGAAAATGGGGCTCACTTCCAAAGATTTGCAGACTTCATGCCTTATCTTGGATTTATTATCAATAGAATATAAGCAGTTGTGTGTTACTCATTTCTGTTGTGTGTTACACAAATCCTAGAATCATAGAATGGTTTGGGTTGGAGGGTGCCTTAAAGATTACCTAGTTCCATCTCCCCTGCCATGGGCAGGGACACCTCCCACTAGACTAGGTTGCTCAAAGGCCCATCCAGCCTAGCCTTGAACACCTCCAGCAATGGGTGCTCAACAACTTCCCTGGGCAACCTGTTGCAGTCCCTCACTACCCACACAGTGAAAAATTTCTTCCTGATATCTAATCTAAATCTACCCTCTTCCAGCCTGAAGCCATTACGCCTCATCATCAAACTGTCTCAGTGCCCTTTCTGTAATAGAGGGATAATTACACTTTCTCTCACCAATTGTTCGACCTACTTATCTATCTGAAGTCTAGGCATGCAATTTAAGGCAGGCAAGTACTGATATGTTAATGGCTAACTGGTATTTTTGAAAGCTCTATTCAGATAGTGCCTAATTCTTTAAGAAGTAAGATCTCCTCGGGTTCTCAATCTAAGGTATTCACAGAAAGGGTTTCTTAGATCTTAATAATATTCAGAAACTTTTTCTCCATTTTTCCCCCTTTCATTCCTTTTTCTCAATTCCTTTTTAAGGAGTCTTAAAAGACAGTGAGGATACTGGCATAAACAAATATTTTACTTCATTAATTTAGACTGCTTATTGCAGAATGTATTATTATTGAAATAATACATTATTTTTTTTTTTTTAATAACAACTATCAAGCTGACTTCCTGTCAACCATATAATAGAAAATAAATATTCTTAAAATAGCTATGGTCTGATTCTCATCTCTACCACAGTGCATTAGTTTCAGAACTAGTAAAACATATCTTTGATAGCTGAGTAAAGCACACAGACATGGATATGGAACCTATTTTGAAAGATGAAAAGAAATTAAAATATTTAAGCATAAGAATTGAAATTATTCAAAGCCCTCAGTTATACACAAACACATAGCCTACACTATTCCAATCTGTCATAAATGCTATCATTTCAAAGCAGTAACATGAAATTTTTTAGCTGATGATCATAAATCCATCTACATCTGATTATATGCTAGAAAGATCCAAAACTGCTCCTCATGAGTGTATAACTTGACCATAAATCAGGAATTATCTTTTGTTTTGGCCTGTTATGCCATTCACTTTCTGTATTTTTTATTTCATTGAAATAACCAAACATTTTTATATGCTATCGAAAAGAGTATGAAGACAAACGTAAGATGCAAAGGTATAGAGGTCAGTGGGATAGAAAATCAAGAGCAGAATTCAATATACCATAAATATTTCTTGTTGTCTTTTTTCATGATTTGCAAATAGCCAATTCTGGTATGTCAAAAGCAAATGTTTTCATAGAAATCCATTTATTTAGAATACAGTTCACTAGCAAATTGAGGACAGAATGATTGTTTGGGAGAGAGTCACTCAACATACCAAGGTACCATTTTTCTTGGAGGTGGAAGAAATGGGAAGATTACAGAAGGGAGCCAGTTTGAAATGGCCTAATTTGGAGAAGAGAGATGAACTTGGGACTACCCTTTGCCAGAGGAGTATGCCTAGCTATCGGTCCTAACATAACATAATATGAAAGAAAACCTGTTTGCATGGACTAAATTGTATTTAAAAGTATCTAGAGATATACCTGAGGCAGCAACGGTCATTCTAGCTTGAGGTGAAAACTGTTTCTCAGTTTACTGTATGGCTTCCCTAACAGCAGTAGGCAGTACTGTTTACACTGAAGTATTATAAGGACAGAGGGAAAAGCTCTCCCTAATATTTTTTCTTCCTTTGTCACTGCTGACAATTGTGAAAGTACATATTTTTCAATTGTTTTTCAGTTCTTACTAATCACCAGCCTTTCACGGTAATAACTACGAGGAGACAGAGAGAGATATGTGAAAAAGGAAACATGAAAGGCCACTAAAAGCTGTCCCATGACAGCTCAGTCATATTACCTCAAAGCTCAGTATGTAGCATTCCACCTATTATTTTCTTCTGTATTGTTTTGAGAGCAACAAGGACTGAAATGAAATCATAATAGTTAAAATTATGAATTATGTGTATTAGGTAATGTTTTACTAATGCTATGGGTAAGAGGAAGTTCTTACTGGAAGTTCTCCCCTTTGTCCATAATTCTTTGATCTGAAATGTTAGTAATTTATTGCTTTTTCATATTCATATGTAGTAATTTTTGAAGTTTATTACTTGGAATTTTGAAGGATATAGTCCTTATCTGTAATGGGATCCATAATATACCTCTGTGCGTTGTTAATAATATTTCTGCCCGATTTGTTTATACTATGATTTCTCTGTCTCACAATTTTCTTCCAAATTGTTGCTTTTAAATTAACCTTTCCCATTGACTCTTCTCTATCTAGGGCTTAGCATAGTTTCCTCCTTCATGCTATTGCAACTTAATAATATCACATGCAAAATACATCTTATATAAGAGATAATAAAATACATATATATCTTACTATGTTCTGCATCATTATATCACGATTCCAATATTTGTTTGGAATGTTCATCTAATAAGGCTTTTTTTTTCATCTTTAAGGCTACAAAGATGATTAGGGGACTAGAACATCTCTCTTATGAGGAAAGGCTGAGTGACTTGGGTCTTTTCAGTCTGGAGAAGAGGAGACTGAAGGGAGATCTGATCAACACATATAAATATTTAAAGGATGGGTATCAAGAGGATGGGGCCAGTCTTTTTTCAGTAGTGCCCAGTGACAGGACAAGAGGTAACGGGGACAAACTTGAACATAAGAAGTTCCATCAAAACATGAGGAGGAAATTCTTTACTATGAGGGTGGCAGAATACTGGAACAGGCTGCCCAGGGAGGTGGTGGAGTCTCTGTCTCTGGAGACACTCAAAACCTGGCTGGACGTGTTCATGTGCAACCTGCTCTAGGTGGACATGCTTTGGCAGGGGAGTTGGACTAGATGATCTTTGGAGGTCCCTTCCCACCCCATATCATTCTGTGTTTCTGTGATTCTGTGATACTAATTAATGCTTTTTTACAAAGTTTCAAGTTTGGGTTATTTTCTTAGCAATGCTTTTCATTCTTTAAGTCTTATGATCTCATTTACTTTCCTGTGAAAGTTTTTATACTGGTGAAGTTTTATGCTGTGAAATGGATATTGTGCTACAATGCCTGTCCTGAGGACTGATAGATTTGGTTACTGCTGGAGGAGCCATGCTTCTTAAGCCTGCCTTTCAGTTTGATAAACAGGCTGCCATTTGGGGGAGTTCTTCCTCTTGCAATATAGATGTGATGGCTAGTGGAGAAGACAGTTTCACATCAGTTAACTTTAGACTAATCAGGGAAATAATTAATAGAAAAACCTCTTCTCTAGTGGAAAGTGCATCACAGTCTGGTATTTTTAGATAAAGCCTAGTTTGCTGGCAGATGGTAAACATTAAATTTGCAGCTACTGGATTTTGCATTTGGGAAATGGTTCCTACAGGATATGCAGTCTGATTTTGCAAACAGTTAAGAATGTGAGAGGGTCCATTGATTTCAGAAGATCTAATCTTGTGTGCAAAGCTATCCTTGTCCATAAATATTTGTAAGACTGGGATTTAAGCATTTTTTTTGCCTTAAAACAGAAATAAATAAAAAATCCAAACAAAAAAACCCCAAACAAACCAAAACAAAACAAAAACATATTATCATAGCTTTGTTAGGCTAGAAAGGTTAGGGTAATTCTTCATGTCAGCATTTTATTTTGCTTCACACAGGAGGCCTATTAAGTCACCAGTGAACCTGTTGTTTATTTTGGGCTCTGTTTTAATTTAATTTCTTTGCATTCTCATGGCAATGTCCTTTTTACAAACATTGTGAGGCATTTACTAAGTGGGCAAATGCATTTAAGTTCCACAATGAACTGCTCAGCTTAAAAGACACAATAGTTCAGCCTGTGCTGTTGTCTTAAAATTAAATAATCAGATACTGAAAATTCCGGTTACAAATTAATTCTTTTTTCTATGTTGTTCATTCCATGACATTTATCTACATACCTTGGTTCCTTGTAACAGATTAGTAAAAATACAATTTAAGATGCAGATTTGAACCATATTTTTTCAGTGATTTACACCTGTGGTCTAACTAGTTACTGCATTTGCAATTGTGTCTTATATTTAAATGTAATAATTATTTTTATTTTTTTCAGTTCTCTTTCTCAAATAATCTTTTAGGAAAGGGTTGATTTCTGCGTGAAATCTTTTTATATCTTTTGTTTACTTCAGTGACAGGAAGAACATATGAATGTGAGCATTCATGGCACAACAACAATATAATTATATTTGCTTGTATTCATGGCACAGTAGTAACACAGATTGCATTACATTTTTTCTATTATTAAAAATTATTAATTTGAAAGGAATATGGGATTCTGTATCAGACATAAATTAAAACCCTGAATTCCCCCCCATTCCCAAACCTCCTGTAATATGTTACAAACTTAGTCTATTAGTTTTTATTTCCCAGAACATTGACTTGTTTTATATGCAAAAATTGAAAAAAATCACCATTAGAAGAAAATAATCCTCAGCTACAGTTGTAGTAAGTAACACAGAATCCCTATAAAAGACACCAAGAAAACTGGGTTAGCTGTAGCATGCATTTGGAGTAAATCATAGGCAAAGCTAATATCCACTTTGTTATGCAACTTAACACTTTCCATTTTTAATGGAATTGCCGGTTTGTGTTGCTGTAATGAAAAGGCAACAGCTCTCAGAGAATCTGAGAGAAGCACAATTTCTTAAAGAACTATTGTTTTAATGCCATAGTGGAAAGCAGCTGGACTGCCATCCTAAACAAACTGTGCAGGACAAGATGAAGGGACAAATTGTTCCCTGATTGTTGTATAGTTACCACACAAAAATCACTATTTATCACACAGTAACAGCAATACACATTCACAGCATTGTCATTGCCTGCCTCTGTTTAGGATGTACAATTTAGGAAGCTGAACAGAATGCATTGCAATGCCTGGCCTCTAGTATAATTAATAGCATAAGGGAAAGAAAATTTGATCAGAAAAAAACACAGCTACAAAATAAAGTAATTGTATATGAATAGAAAAAATTACACGGAAATAAGAATTGTTCCTTGTAAGAAAATGAGCTTCCACCAATCTCCAAAATTGAAATATTTAATCAAAGGGTCAAATCTGATGAGTGGTTTCTTATGCTAGTATTTTGTTTTGTACTGCCAGTTTTATTCTCATTCTATAAGGACATTACATTCCCCGTAGAGGGTTCCTAGTTAGTTATACCATTTACTTATTGTACATGGGAATTTATATGTTATTTTTAATGGATATGCAGAAATTTTAAATTGGTCATCTGTTGGTCCTAGACAAGAGTATAATTTTCAGTTCCTTTCTTTATTGGCAGACAGAAAGATAATCTGATTCCATTGAAATTATAATAATATAGTCATACAGCATCTTCAAAGTTGTCTTTCAGTAGGCAAAGGTATTTTTTTTTGAAATAAAATAATTCCTCACTTAAAATTTAAGCTACCAGATCTACTTCTTAGTGGGGTTGTATCAACATCATGCACTAACCATTAGATTAAAGTATCATCATTACTTGGTCATTTTTTAAAAAAACCTGCATGATTAATATCTCTTTTGAGTATGTTTCACTTTAGCTTATAGACTCTGTGTTGTTGTTATCACTTTTGCTTGCTAAATAAGTAAGTTTTTGTGATTAGAAGGGCATTTTTACATTGCAATTAAGTCATGCTCTATCTTCTTTTTTCAAAACCTCATCAAACTGGGGCTCCAAAATCTAAAGAATAGGATTACTTTCTTTAAACGCATATTCCTAAAATGTAGTATTTACTAACATTGACATCAGAGGGATGCCTAGAGGACTAACTCAGCTGTCTACAGTGGCAACATCTGAAAGTAGAAGAGATGGATCCCATTGTTTTTTTCTCTATCGTTTTCCTGAATTGCTGTATATTTTGGCTTGTCTCATTCACACTGGTAATCTTTTAAAATAAAAACCTCAGAATAGATCACAGTGTTCTTAGTAGGGATGAAGTCATCCCCCTTTTCTTACAAACTGATTCCTCCTTATGTATCCAAAGATAGCATCAGTCTATCACACCGGAGTCTTCTCTTCAGTTGCTCTAAAAAAACCCCCAAACCCCTAGGGCTTTTTTAGGCATTGATTTGAAGGGTACTGCCCATTGCTCCTCTCACTTTCACATACATTCTGTAGCTATGGCTTCCATTCTTTGCTCCTGTATAAATCTTTGCTTTGCTTTGGATAAAGAATTTTTGTTTGAAGAAATGAACAGAATACTAAGTGGATTTGTATCATGCTGCCTGGGTATTTTATCCTTATAGGATCAGTCATCTGTAAGATTTATTATCAGTGATTTTCTGTTTACTTTCAGATGAAAACATGCATGTTGCAGCATGCTGAGCTTAGAACTGGGAGCCATGTACTCCTTTATTCTATTATTAATTCTAAAAGTGGTTTTCTCTGTGTCTTGGGTTTTCAGTTTCTCTGCTCCAGTTTCTTCATTTGTAAAATAAAGATAATTCTACTTTTGAACTCTCAAAGGCATGGTACTAGTAAAGTACCATGACCTGGCACCAAAAAAACCTGCAGAAATCAAACCCACCCCCTTACCCCCCTCATCCATTGGAAAGAGAGAAGAGGTGAAGAGAAGGCAGGAGGGAGCGAGATAAAAGTAATCCTACCATAGAAATTACTTCGTAGGCCTATATTCAACAGAGGGTAGTTATGGTGTAGTTAGAGAGCATTTATACATGCTTGTATGTCTATCCCATAGACACCTTTTCCATTACACCCATTTCCAGAACAGCAAAGCAGTAGGGATTTGTACACTTATTGTACGTATTGCAATATCAATTGTCTAGGTGATACCAGAAGAAACACCAACATAGACTTGTAGTAATTCCAGATAAAGTGCCTTGGTATTAAACTGTCAAAAAAGATCTGTTGGGTTTTTTAACTCAAATTCACACCATTTATTTCACTTGATTTGAAAATGTCTTATGTTCTTCAAAATTCTCTGTAAACAGGCTTTTCAAAAAAATACAAATTATCATAGAATAACAGAACAGAATCATAGAATAGGATTGGAGGGGACCTTTAAAAGTTATCTAGTCCAACCTCCCCTGGAATGAGCGGGGACGTCTTCAACTAGATCAGGTTGCTCAGAGCCCTGTCCAACTTGAAGTGGGGAGTTGGGAACTGAGAGTGTTGGGAGTTATGAAGTGAGGGATCTGGGAAACTGGAAGTATAAGGGAACTTGGAACCTGACGCTTTCACTTTTTCATCTCTGTGTGTAGCTGAAAATGTCTGCCAGATGGGATGGGTATAACCTAATGTTTAAGACCCTATCAGCCTATAAATCTTAAATTCCTTGAATCCATCTATCTTATCCTTGTAAAGGAAATTATGTATATTTATATTTATGTTGGTTTTTTTTTCAAAATATGTGTGTGTATGCTAAATATTTCAGATCATAGCTGTTTTACCACCATTCATGCATTCTGTATACATTTGCAATGCAAAAGCAAAACGTTCTCTGTCTTACAGACACGAGGAGGTAAAACAGGGAGTTTTCTAAAAGTACTCAGCAAGTTGTTTTTTTTTTTTTTTAATATTCAATAGTAAGCAGTACTGGAAATTTATTGGGAGAGATTTTTTATATGTTTGTATAGATGTTGAGATGTTTATTTGGCAGCCCTGCCCTTTAGTTACTCATATTTGATTAGATGCTCAACTCAGACACTATCTCCATAGACCTTACAGATGCCTGACTCCATAGTTAGGGTCTATTCTACAAAAATAAAGTATTTAAGTAAGCACTGCAGTCTATGGAGAAAGACAGGCAGCTCTGAAGACCTCAGGAAATATTGACTTTTTCTAATATAGGTTTCTCCTCAGTTAAGACAGAGCAATCATCTTACAGAAAGAAGACACCACTGGGAGCTTTCCCCTTAGGAACCAGTCTGAATTGCCTTCAGGATCAGGCAGTGTATAGAAACAGATATTTCTCATCTCGTTTTCTCATAGTATTCACCCAAGATGTGGCAAACCTATTTTACAGACTTATTCAGCCCCAAAGGAGATATTCCAAGTGATGATAAACTAATCTTTCTGGTAAACTGGGTAACTATTTGGACAGGCTAGAAAAATCATGGGGCCATAAGATTAAGAGTTAAAAGAAAGCTGTGTGCATGAATGATGAAAACATTAAGAGAAGGGAATATGGTGGAATCTGGGTAAATTCTTTTTTTCTTTTTTTAAATTTCATTTGTATTACTGTTTAAATTCCCATGGGAAAATAACAGCTAATAAAATCAAAACAAGGCAACTACAATCCAACTGCAGCCTTCTCCCAGTTTAGCAATTTGTTTTTCTTACACTTCCTTTTCTAGGAAGAATAAATGCCACTCAAAAGGTCAAAGTGTTTGATGAAGACAGTTTTTTTTAAAATTGATATTTAATGAACACTAAATATGCACAGACACACACATATATATACATAAATATTCCGCTAAAGACCAATATGTACAGAAAATGCATAGGGCAAAAAAGTACAGTTCACATTAAAATCAAAAAAGGGAATTGCAATTTCTGCATAATAGGAGTAAGAAGTTATGCAATTCTGCGAACACATATTTGAAATAATGTATTATTCTATTATTTTTTCATTTTATGATGTCCATTTTGAATGGGACTTATAGAAAAAATATTTCTTTACAATTCTGCCACAATGTAAGTTGGAAAATACAATTTAATACAATCCTGTGGGTTTTTCAAGAAAGATGCTTTGCATCCAAATACATCCAAATAAAACTAGAGCAGTAAGTCAAGCTAAGAACACTGAATGCCACAGCTTTGCTGTGCTGCCTCTTTGTGCCAGCAATCTAGTGAATGGGCATAATAATGCATTTACAAAATTAGCTGGTGAAATGCTTTGAATGTAAAAGAAAGACCATAAAATCCTGCTATAGTTGTAGGTATCTTCAGTAAGAATGTTGTTATTGTCACAATATATAAAGCTATGGTAACAAAAAAAAAGGCAAAGAAGAGTAGAGAAAACAGTACAATAAAGAATAAGTAATTTTCACCTGTGATTGCTTTGTTCATGTGTATTAGTTATACAATGTAGCTTTCTGTTCTGTATCTAGGCAACAAAAAATTGTTCCATTTTAGTAGTAAAGTACGAGAGTAAATAATCATTTTAATAGGCACATACTGCAAAAGAAATGAATGACTGGTTTACCCTTCTGTTAAGGGTAAAGAGAAGAAAAAAATATAATTTTGAATAAAAGGTCAACAACAATTCCATTTACTAAAAACTTTCAACAAAGTACAAGCATAATTATGAAAATGCCCTTTAATTTTGTCTCTAGTAGCATAACATGAAGAGACTTTTGTACAGTTAATCTCACTTTTTCTTCTGTTCACTGGGAAGAATAATTTCATTCCTGTCAATGCTGTATGTAGACAGACCAGAAATAGCTATGTCTGGTGATCCAAATTTGAAAAAAAGATCACAACTCCCCCCTTCCCATTATTTAATAATGAACACTTTATTGTTAGTATCCTTTACAAACAGGACAGAGTGGAAGGAAAAAAAGTAATGTTCTCTCTAGTCGTTCCTGGATATTCTTCCTTCTGCTGAGCAGTAATCTACAGACAGATAACATGCAGTGAAAGTGTTGTTAGTGTGGTTTATGGAAACTTATTTTGTTCAATTTCAGAGAGATGAAAGTCTCTTAGTTTTAGGATTATGTTCTTGAATATGTGATATTAGGGAGAAATATGAAGTGTGAAGACAATTTAATTTTGTCCAAGCACTTTTTCTCTCTTCAAGCTTACTAATTCCTGGAATCAAAAGATAGGAGCAACCCATCATCTCTGGCTTTCTGTAGAAACCAGTACAAAGCCTTAGCCAAAACTGCTAAATGTGAACTCCTAGTCTTCAGAACTGGTTTCCAAAGAAACAATTATTCCTGTTACATTCTTTTGTTGAAAATACAAATAGAAAATAATTTTTATAATGCTATTTTGAAATGCCCAAACATGACTACTGAACACTTTTTTTCCTCTCCAAAGTAACATGTTACATAAAAAAGGGTACATGATAGAAACTACAAAGTCCATGTACTCAAAATTTACATTTCATAAAAGATGTATATTTGTAAATCCAGATGCAATTTCAGCTTTTCTGCATATTTAATACCTCTTTTAGGACTTTCCATCTTAATCTTTTAGTATCTTAAGGAATCTGAAGGAATCAGAACAGTTCCAGGAAATAAATATATTTGTTTTTATAACCAAGTTTAATCAAAGCTTTTCCGACTTCTCAGATACATTTTCTGCTATGGAGAATCATTTCAGAAGATCTGACAGTCTCACCTGAGTAACCAACCTAAACTCTAGCAGTGGTCATACCATCTTTTATAAAATGCTTTCTTATTTTCTCTTGCTGCAAATAAGTTTATTTCTTTATCATTTATGCCTAGTACTGTTGAGTTATAATTATCATATCCTCACAACTTTAGTAAAGCCTTTGAAACCATTTCCCACAACATTCTTGTGGAGAAATTGGATGCTCATGGCTTGGACAGGTGTACTCTATGATGGGTAAAAAAACTGGCTGGATGGCTGGACCCAAAGAGTGGTGGTGAATGGAGTTAGATACAGTTGGCATCTGGTCACAAGTGGTGTTCCTCAGGACTCAGTGCTGGGGCTAGTTGTCTTTTATGTCTATCAGTTTTCTCAAGTACACCCTCAGTAAATTTGTAGTTGACACCAAGTTGGATGGGACTGTTGATCTTCCTGAGGGTAAGAAGGCTCTACAGAGGATTGATGGACTAAGGCCAATGGTATGACGTTCAACAAAGACAAATGCCAGCTCTTGCACTTGGGTCACAACAACCCCATGCAACACTACAGGCTTGGGGAAGAGTGGCTGAAAAGCTGCTCAGCAGAAAAGGACCTGGGGGTGTGAGTCAACAGCCAGCTGCATATGAGCTGACGGTGTGCCCAGAAGCCAAGAAGAGCAGACTGGCTTGTATCAGAAGTACTGTGACCAGAAGAACTTGGAAAGTGACTGTCTCCCTGTACTCAACACTGGTAAGGCCGAACCTCGAGTACTGTGTTCAGTCTTGGGGCCCTCACTAGAAAACAACTGAGGTGCTGGAGCAAGTCCAGAGAAAGGCAATGAAGCTGGTGAGGTGTCTGGAGAACAAGTCTATGAGGAGGGGCTGAGGAAGCTGGGGATGTTTAGTCTGGAGAAAAGGAGGCTGAGGGTAGGTCTTATCACTCTCTACAACTGCCTGAAAGGAGGTTGTAGGAGGTCTCTTCTCCCAGGTGACAGGAAATAGGACAAGAGGAAATGGCCTGAAGTTGTGTCAGGGGATGTTTAGACTAGATATGTGGAAAAATTTCTTCACTGACCCTGTTGTCAAGCACTGGAACATGCTGCCTGGGGAAGTGGGCAGCACCATCCCTGGAGGTATTTAAAAGATGTTTAGATGTGGTGTTTAGGGACACGTTTTTTGTCAGTGTTAGGTTGATGGTTGGACTTGGTGATCTGAAAGGTCCCTTCCAACATAACCTATTCTATTCTGTTCTATTCTACTCTATTCTATTCTACGTTTCTAGATTTTGAGCCTTACAGCCTTGTAGATTTTCTTGTTTTGTAGAGGATCTCAGTTAACTTCAATGCATTGAGGATCATTTGGTGTAGGAATTAGTAGAGTCTCATCTTTTACTAGTGATACATTGATTGTGGGAGTATCAAGAGTATTTGCTGCTTTAATGCATGCAGGCTAATGCCAGGAGAGCTATGTTGGTTCTGCAGAAATAAGATTCATGTGTGAGATTTTGATAGCATGTTTCATTTTTTGTAAAAAAGTGTTAGTACAAATTAGGATGTGAAATATCATAGATTTGAGACACGTTAACTGCTGTCACAACCTTGCCTAGCCCTGACAGGCAGCAAAAGTCTTTCCAGCCATCCCTCTGATCTGTGCTGCTCACCAAGAGTAATATCTGCAATTTCCATCTTCCTCCTAGTTTTTTTAGAGAGCAGTAAGTGATCACTTCCTTCCCTGCTCTTTCAACAGCACTTCATTGAATTAGAGGGTGAGTCCCATCTGATACACTTCTGTGGACACTTCCCCTGCTTGCTCCTGGTGGCATGTATCAGAAGGTGCTAACGTTGCACTTGCTGTGCCCTTTAGAGCTTAATCCCATTAAACTCCTTTGTGGCTGTGAAGAGTGATTCCTTCGGTGGCAATTAAGAGTGGAAGTGCAATTCAATATCTTAATTTGTTCTCTAGAAAAAATGTTGTTGTTTTTGTTTTTTGTTTTTTCTCTTTCGTCCCAATAACTGCAGAAGATTTAATGAAGATTGATCATGAAGATTGATCTTCCTTTGTAAAAATTTGCCCCTGTGAGTAAGACTCTCCTACAATTTGTATCTCTGTCTGAGAAGCCAAATTTTCTATACTGTTGTGAATATTTTCTAGGCACTAACCAGGAATTTGTGTTATTTTGTTTTTGAAAACTGTTGAGTACAACAGTAGTATGCATTGCAGGAAGGAGGGGGAGGATATCTCCAAAAATCACATATGAGAGTAGGGGATTGTTACAGCATGGTCTCCATTCATCTTTTAGAAATCAGCAGAACTGAATCCATCCTGAAGAAAAAATTAAGAGCTGGAGAATAATTTGGAGAGATTAGAAACCCCAGAATGTGTTGTAAAGCCAATTCTTGTTCAATTTCTTTATCTAGTTTCTCATACGGTATTAAAATCACTACATGGATATGCAAACATGAAGACTGTAATAACTAAAACCATCAGGCTGAACAAAGTAAGTTTATCCTGAGATTCATAAAAAAAGATTTTTAAAACTAGAGATGATAATTCCTTATTGTTAGCCTTTGTAATAATTTAGTGCTATAAAACATATATTATTAATTAGAGAAGTAAGCACAGAAAAAACCACAAAACCCCCAAAGTCCAAATATACTAATGGGCAAAATCCCACATTACCTAGAAGATGAAATGAAACAAATCTAATTGTCATTTACTTTTCTAAATTATTAATGTAATAATTGAAAATCTAATTCCTCTCTAAGGCCCAGAGTAATTCTATTAGGAAGCCATTATGTAGCACTTAAGAGAAGGAATTTTATATGATGCTTATGAAATTATGGCTATTGTAACATGAACTCAGCTATGAACAGGTAACTTTTATATTAAAATGTCCAAAATCTATATGTTTGTTCTTTCACGTTATTTTTATTGATAAGCCTAACCTCACCTGCTATTACAACTTTAATAAGGACAAAAAAAATCAAAGAATACCACCAAAGACATGAATAATTAGACACAAAGATAAAAATACTACCAGATAATTAAAAAGTGGACAATGAGTAGGACAGTCTCCCGTCAGGACCACATGTAATGGAATAGTTGACTTAACAAGTACCTTCCCTCCTGTAATTTATTTTTATGGTTACATTGTTATTTATAGAATGTATTTTTATGATCATATATTTGTGATTTATGCTTATATATAATATGATTGAGAATAAACCTAACTGAATGCTATGTAAAATCTTCAAAGTGATATTTAATTTAAAACTAAGAACTATGAAGTTGAATGAGGAGTATATATATATTTTCTAAGTCACCTGATATAGGTCAAAACTGGTACAAAATAGTAAAAAAAAAGTCACCAGTCTTGCCCTACCACATTATCATAACTGATATTTCTTCCAAATTTGCTCAGAATTTTATAGAAAACTTATTAATGTGTTAAAACAAAGAAGCAATTCCATGTTTTCATTGATTTGAGCATAGCATATTATTATTTTCTAATCCTTTTTTTTTTTTTTAAATTGAAGAAATGCTGCAAATTACTAAAAAAGCCCACCTAATTTATGACTCCACTTTATGAAAGTTGTTAGGCAAACATCAAAGTTATAGGTATTTAGCTTGATGTTTCTCTAGGAATACTCTAACTTAGAATAACCAAACTATAAAATATTTAGGTTCTCTGTGTGTAAATGATTGGATTACCGAGGCTATGGGAGTGATAAGAAGGGATTTATAGTTGCTTTTTTCTTTTTAAGAAGAGCTATTGTGGCACATAATAGTTCTACTGTTGTGGTAAACTCTTCCTTAGAAACACTAATTCAGAATATTCCATGTGTTTGAATGGGCAGCAGAAATGATTTAGTTCACTTTCTTAGAACTGTGAATGCTGAGGCACATTATTTAAATCCATTTCCTTCTCACGGGGGATTAATGATGTGCAAAACCAATCTGAGACAATCTATTTTAATATATTCTGTAGACCTCAGTGACAAAGATGTAGAAAAGATATTTTTGTCAAAAAAACCACAACAAAGTAAATTCAGCAGAAGTCACGAAAAAAAAGAGTATATTACTAGGAGGTCGAGAACTCTGTTCATGTAATTATTGAAATATTACCTTATCTTATTCAAGTCTGCTAAAGCTCTGTTTTGAATAGTAGATGGAGACAGAAGTGCATGAATAGTTTTATCTTTCTAAAAGTTTTATTTTAGCAATTTCTGAAGCTGCTTAGTAGACCACTCAGCACAGGCAACATGTACGAGACATGTGAGGGATAGGAGATGCAGTGGCAATGCTGCTTTCATCTGTGGTTTCTGGCATTGGAATGGCTCTTGAGGGACCTGTAAATCAGAAAAAGAATGAAATTTAAGCTTTATCACAGCCTAGTTAGCCCACCTAGAGCTGCAGGGTCATAGGGTCTAACTTTGTGATACAGACACCTAAGACATCCTTACATGTTAACCAGACTTGTGGTGAAAAAGATTAAATACACCCACATGTGATTGTCCTGAACACTGCCATTTTGGTAAATTCAGCAACAGAACTTACAACCTTTGCAGTCTTGTTTACTAATTAGTTTTGATTAAACAAAGAGTAAGTGTAACCATTTATTGAGCATGTTTAGAAGGAACAAAAACTAGAACACGAGACAGTGGTTTATTTTTCTTCAAGCCTTTCTTGAAAACTGATGCCAAAGGAAATTTAGTATTGGCATATGCCAATATTCTCCAGTGTAAAAAAAAGATACATATTCTATGTAATCTGCTGCTTTAATACACCATGGTTTTGGTTAAGTGGGATACTTTGCCCGCATCCACTAACAGGGTTCTTCAGCAGGCATTTTAGATGTTGCATAGGAAATCTAATTTTAAGGGAGTATTTATTAAAAAAAAAACCTTGTGGATCAAGGTAAAGAATTATGAATCATTTACCATTTGTGCTGTTTTTCCCAAATAACAGTCTCACCTTTCAACTTTATTTTTGGCTTCCTGGAATTTTATTAAAGGTTTTGTCAGTGATCAGTCACTATCAGACTAGCGAATGGTAAGGTTCATTTCTCCCCAGTCCCTTTCCTTAGTGCTTTGTCAAGGAGCTGAGCATTTTTCAGATTATTATGGATATTACAAATTCTAGTTGAATATTACCAACAGAGCTGATTTGTCTAATTTTTCAGAAAATCCTAATGCATGTTACATGAGCTTTCAGAACAGGATGCTATTTAGTTTATAGGTTATTGACACCATACTTCAAAATGCTATGCACCTCAAATAAACAAGGCAAGGGCATTATCATCTTTTTTCAATAAAGAAGTCAGAATGCAATTAGCTTCTCAGAACAACCACTTGTTAAGATTAAAATATTGCAACATTACTGCTCATTTTTTACAATTCACTATTAACTTAAAAATACATACTCATGCTCTGATGATTTAAAAATCCACGACAGTCCACATCATGAAAAGCTCAAATCTTATGTGAGCCTAAACATAGCATTATTTATGATGCAAAATAAATGTTTATGAAGTTCATTACACTTACTAGGAGAAACTTTTTTGAAATTAAAATCACAACAGAAGGTAGAGAAATAGTGCACGTGCTTTATTTCTGCAGAATTAATTAAGCTTTTATCTCAGTACCATATGTGCTTGTTTTCTGTGCTTGTCAAAACAAGCACTCTGTTTCATCAGTGGTCAAAGTATGGTTTTGAACGCCATGTCTAGAATCAATCCATAACCAGTTGATGGCTCCTGCACAGGACATTGATGAGTGTCCAGGCTTCAAGCCAGCCAAATATTACCTCCACAAAATATCTTTCCTGAAAGAAGAAGGGTTAACTTGGATGCTTTTTTCATCATAGATTAACTGGCATTGGTGCAGTAGCTTTTGCCTTTAAAATGCTGCTGAGTGAATAATAGCTGGTGCATTAGGCTAGGTACAGCTGTTGTGTTCTAGTTCTGTGCTTGTAAGCATGGTCTTCTTCCTCCAGCAGAAGAAAGGAAGGAGCAGCAGCCACAAATAATTGAAATTTGTGGACGTATAATTAAATGCTCTGTATGTGTCCAACACCTATCTCTCATGTTAACAGCTAAAAGATCTTGTGCTTTAAGTGTGTATATTTGCCATTGTTATAGATGGCAAAACAGTTATTCTCCCTTAAAGACCTGAACTCTGAAACAAAACATTATGATAACAAAATTCTAACTGGAAAATTAGGAGTTTGTTCTTTTTATCGGCTTATTTACATAGTTATTTCCGTTCTAACTAAAAAAGGATAACTTTAATTTTAATAGGTTTGTAATTTTGAAGTTAGTATTCTGTATTCTATATGTACAATATTTTGCTGACTTTTAGTATTTCTAGATTAAAAAAAAAAAAAAAAACAGGAAAAGTTAATTTTCAGTTTTATAGTCTAAGGTGTCTAAATGTTATGCCCTGTTTGCTAGTTTAGGGGTGTGGATTTTATACTTGCAAACTGGAAGCAACACAATCCAATGAGGTAAATCATTATGTCTCCTTGCAAGTGAGAATGGTGCTTAAGAGGATAAGACAGTCGTCCGTGGAGTAGAAGACAACTGAGACCATTAGTAGTGATCACTTGTTAACCATCACCCTCCTCCAAGTGGTCAGTCCTCATAAGAAGTTTGCCATTTGAAATCATGTAGCCTTTTATAATAAATTGATGACGTCAGGCTACCTACTAGGAACATATTTTTTATTAGATGCTGCATTGTCTTCCTTGCATTGTCCTACTTTTTGCATTTAAAAGTGCTCACCTCTGCAAGTAGTCCATTCAAACTAAACAAATTTAAATATTTCCTTTTAACTTTTTTTTTTTTTTAAGGTGTGTCTTCTGTGGTATATTAGTTGCTCAACATGCATTACTCCTCTGCTTTCTGATATTTTGCTGCATTCATTTTTCCAACTATGTATGCAGTCTTATGCTAAAAATGAGACAAAGCAAAAAAATATGTGAACGGAAGCACAAAAATTTGTCTTCCTTTGAGGGATGTGAATTGCAGCTTGGGTACAAGATCATAAATGACGTTTGTTTTCCTGTTGATGGTGCGGCCATTCTTGTATCGGATCAGGTCACTTCAAGTCACAATTTGTGCCAGCTACCTGCATGTCACCGAGACATTTTTGAGACTTTTTCATCACTGAAGATTTTTCCCAGATCATCTGTTCTGTGTGTCCCAAGGAGGATGAATGGTGCTGATCTGTAAATGCCTAGGACAGTGTCAGGGGTGTTACAGACACAGCTGCAAGAGGACATAATTAGTCCCAAACTGGAGTGACCCTTACCACTTTTTTTTTGTTCTGCATGACTCTTTACCCACCATAAGGCCAATGCAGAGAATGAACATTATCCTACTTCCATTTCTTTGCCATTTAGCAAATCCTTACACTCAGCTCACGTCCCTGCAAGAAGCTCTATGAGCTGGATGTTATCTGTAGGGTATCTGCTGCATCAGCATGCATCTGCCTTGACTGCACTGAATTCACAGAATCAAAGATGCTATGCTTATTAGATAACAGTATTATTTTAATTACTTAGTTAGTTTACATAAACATACAATTCCAGTGTCTTTCCATTGGATGTAGTGGGCATGTATCTAATTGATGTTTCAGATCAAACAAGTTGAGTGAAAAAGCGGGGGGAATAATGCACTCAGTTTGACTTCCATTATCTAATATGTACAAAATGCTAATTCTATGCAAAACCTCATTTTCTAATAATTTCATTCACTCAAGACAAAGAGATTAGTTTTGGTGCTTGCTAGTACATAAGACAGCAAAGAGCAATATTTTACTGGAGAAGAGGTACCTATGGCATAAGAAAATAAAACTGGAAGAGATACATGTTAGCACTGGTGACTGCTTTCTAAACTGCCAACAAGGTTTACTGGAGAGCTATTTGTGGTGACTTTTAATTTGGTTGAATACTAAACCAGATATTTGGCTTAAGAGGGCACTTGCCTTTTTGCAGAGGTAATAGTACCATTATACTAACAGCCTATTGACCAGTAGAGAAATTTATGTTTCAGTGAGCTTCTTTGCAGTTCAATGAAAACTTATGGGTTTACAGTACAATTTACAAAAAGTGTTGGGTAACTTTGTTTTAAACAGTAAACAAACAAAAAATAACCCAATTAAGTTCTTAACACTGTGAGCTCTTATTTCTCATTTTTACAGTGACTTGTAATCACTGGGGGTTTGACGCCAATATATTAATGCAATAATGTTGTCTGCTTGGTCACTTGGTGTTTTTCCTAGCAAGAAAAAGTTACACCTAATCTCCTATAGCCTTTTTATTCAAAAGATTTCAATCATTTGAAGCTGATAATTAAAGATAAAAATCACTTTGCTGTTTTTACAGCTGGTTGCCATTTAAGTTAACTTTCCTTGCATTTATAGGGGTAAAACTACTGTCTTTAAAATATGTAACTTTTTTTCTGCATCCTATTAGGTTTTCTTTAGTATGGATGACCCGCTAAAAACATTTCATTATAATATTGATCATCTAGTTGAAAAAATCAGAAGTATATTAATTTAGTCTTAGTTTCATGCAGGTTTCATCTATATTATATAATAATGATAAAAAATATTTCCAGCTTTCATAGACATATAACACACCTCTTCTTGATGAAATAGGCACTTCTAAAAAGTGACCAGTTGCTGTAGAATTGGAGATCTGTGCCACAGCTGTGCAATAACGTACTGGGTCTAGCTGGGATGTAGTTAAATTTATTCAGAGCAGCCCATATGATGCTATGTTTTGGTTTTATGGCTGAAACACAGTGTCTCACTTCGATCTCTGGCATCCATCCCCCCCGCCCAGTGGGCGACTCTAAGTGTTAAGCGTTGATACCCCACAGGACCCGCATCCAGGAATATGCCAGAACACCAATAACCTCTAGCTTCCTCCTCACTCAGCAAGATGCGAACTCCTCCTCCTATTCCATAAATATTCAGTTGCACTTTCCCCTGGCTTGTGTGAAAACTGTTCTTGTATTCAGGCAAGCTTGGGTCCAGATCACGGGGTGATACGTGTTTTGGTGTATCTCCAATTATTTCTATAATTTGACTGCACCTTCTTTTTAATGAGGAGTCAGGCTTGTCATCTGGGTCACCCCAGGTGTCCCTGTCCCAAGTATCAGGATCGGCACACATAACTAAATTACTGACTTCGGTGGGAGAGGGTTTAGGGCATTTGACAACAAAAGATTGAATTTTTTCCTGTAACTTCCATCTTTAAAAAAACAATTGTCCTTCATGAGCCCTTAAGGTCTCTTTAGTCTTTCATTCTTCCTCGAAAGCAGTTTTGGTAGCCTCAACTTCAGTTTGCAGTTCAGAGAGCTTTTTACTACAATCAGTCAGTGCACCTGCCTCCGAGTTAGCTACACCCATTTTCTTAACAGCCTCAGATTTCTGTGTCTTCTCCTGTGCATGGGTTAAACATACTCCAAAAACAGTACAGAGGATACCTTTACCTTTTCTTTCTTTTTTCTTTTGTTCCTCCTTACGCTGCTCTACCCATTCCACCACTTTCTCCTTACTTTTCCACAACTCTTAGCCTTCTCCCTAACCGCAGGAGAGGGTTTACAGCCATGTTTCTGCAATAGCTCTTCCATTATATAGACTGCTCACTGTGCAATTTTTGTGGCCGAGAGAAAAAGACTTCACTGAGTGAAGTCCAAATAAATTGTTAATTTGAAACTGTCAGTAAAGTCTTTTTCTCTCTGCCACACTGGGATGGAGTTAAATTTCTTCAGAGCAGCCCATATGGTGCTATGTTTTGGTTTTGTGGCTGAAACACTGTTGATAACACACCAACGTTCTGGCTATTGCTGAACAATGCTTGCACAAGGCCAAGGCTTTTTATTTTTCCCAGAGCCAGTAGGATGGAGGTAGGCAAGAGACTGGGAGTGTAAGTGTCAAGTCAGCTGACCCAAACTGGTCAAGGGGATATCCCATGCCATATAACATCACGCTTAGAGGACATAACATCAGAGGATGAAGTAGGGTGTGGTTAGCCTCCAAGTAGCTGTTCAGAGACTGGCTAGGCATTGACCTGCCTGTGGGAGCTGGCAAGTGATGTCCTTTTCTCCGTTTTTTTTTTTTTCCTCTTTCTTTCACCTATTACACTGTCTTTATTTCAGCCCACAACTATTCTTGTGTTTGTTTTTGCATTTTCTCCTCATGTATTTCTAGCAGGGGAGGGATGGCACGAGCAGATTTGTGGTTGCTTGGCTGCTGGCCAGAGCAAACATACCACAAAAAAGTAGCGGCTCATTCAATTTTTTTTTCTATACTCAATGTACTCATAGTATATTTCTCTTAAATGCCTTTGGATTTGACCATCTAGTGATTAGAGAATATTTTCAAAGCATAGGCTGATTGAGTACACCAGGTATTTTAGATCAATGAATGAGTTCTGCAATGTTTGTTGCTGTCATCTTTATTTATTATTTTTTTAAAAATCTACCTTTATAATGATTGGCAAAAGCTTCTTCAGTGACACTTCATATAGAGTTGTGTGCTACTCATCATGAATAGTGACAATAGGCTGCCGAGAGAGGTCATGGAGTCCCCTTCTCTGGAGATTTTCAAGACCCGCCTTGATGCAGCCCTGAGTAATGTGCTCTAGGCAATCCTGCTTAGCAGGGAAGTTGGACTAGATGATCTCTAGAGGTCCTTTCCAACTCTGTCAAATCCGTGAATAAAAATTAATGTTGAGAATGTCTTCAATCTCTAACACTTTAGATAACATTCATTGGCCCAACCTCATTGCATAATAGTTTCAAAGCATTTTAATGAACAAGGCAAATTTAAAAGCAGTGAAGGTGTCAAGTAAAAATTTCAATTGGATTAATTAAAACAATTTCATTGTTGAAATATCATAAAGGCTTAACTGAAGTAAACTTGTTGACTTCCCTAGTGCTCCAATAAATGTATGCTCTCTAAGAAGCTTTTCAGTGCTCAGAAATGTGTATAAAAATAGGTTTAAAATCTTGTTAAAATGCGTCCTATTGTCTTTCCTTTTTCTTTTCCCCCTAAGTGTTCTTATAAACATATGCTATCCAGGACATTTTCAAAAGGCTTTTGTGCATTTAAGACTAGATAGTCTCCTGAATTGTAAAGAACACACTTTAGATTTCCGTACTGAAGTAATATAGAAACAAATAATAATATTCTCACTTCACCTTCTCTCTGACTTACTCTTTTGTACTGTATGTGGTAATGAGATGTTCTTTCCATACAAGAAGATTTAGGTTCTATCTTCACAACAGAAGTAATTGGGAAGAATCCATCTAGATAGAATCATAGGAAACTGTTTTCTTGTTTAAGCCTGAGTTAGAAAGTTGGATTAAAGACATCACTATCATTTATATTTTAACATAAACTATTAACTTATAGGAAAACTGTAAGCCAAATTGTTTTCACTACATATTTCTTTTCACTTATCATATCTTGAGTTAAAATTTAACTATACTACTGCTTGAGTTGCCAAGTATTAAGAAATTTGCTTTGACAGTAGCACCTGCAAATTTTATACTATTTTGCAGCTGAACGAAAAGTGTTGATGTTTTGTTTACAGGATGAAGTATTATCCGTGCAACATTATTTCTGCACAGACCCATACGTGGCCACTCCACAGTCCTCCCATTTGTCTTAGTCACTATATAACTGTCTCAGACTCTGCACAGTGTGAGTCTGTGTAGCAATGATGTTTATTCAGTTTTGCATTGGCCATTCATGCTTTGGGAAAAAATTAGCAATGTTTTTCTTCCTGCTAAATGTGTGTGAAGGACACTGTCACTCCATATTTCAGCCCACTGTCTTTGCAATAAAGTTTAAACAGTACTGTTAAACTGTTTAAAGTCACACATAGAGTCAAACCAAAAAGGACTATACAGATATTTTGATTCCAACCAAAATATCATCTAACCAAATATCCTGCCTCCAAACACTGTTGGTGCTGTTTGGGGATGGTTAGGGAAGGGTAAGTGTAGAACAAACTTATGTGATAATTCCCTCTAATACTCTTCTGTCCTCAAACTATTTATATCTCAGGTACTTCCTGAAACAGCTGTGGTCTCTGTGTACTCTGTTATCCCCAATGGATTTCACTTCACATTTGAACACTTTAACATTTGAGTTCAGCATGTACACTTTTACAGTGGTAAATGTGATGTGTACAGACAAAAGCTATTAGAAAATATAAAAACTCTGCTTTATGCTTGCCATTTGCTCTTTGCTTTAAAAAGGTCCTACTCTGGCATTTTAGAAATGGAAACAAAAAAGACATGATTACGCTTCGAAGCATAGTGTCTTGTATCTTATTTATATTGCTTATGTCATATTTCTGATCAGATGCTGTACAAATCAATCTTATTTGTGAGAATTTTTCTTGACAAATTGCAGCAGAATATACAGCTCTGGGCAACAGTCATGAAGAAGCATAAAGACAAAAGCAATGTGAAGCAAGACAAAATAGCAGAGGTTTAAAAAACAAGAGACAAATAGATCAAAATGCACCAGCTTGTTGATTTTGAACTGATTTCCTGCTGATTAATTTCTTGTTGTGGTATCTTGGCTGTTCAATGTGTCTTATTATGTTTGGCATTAGTTTTTATGTGAGGTCTATGTCTCAGAAGCTAAACATTTTGTTTTCAAGAAAACCCACAAAGGGCAGAAGTACTTCATTTGCAGTGAAGAGTGTACCTCATTTCAAGATGCACTTTTAAAATTGATTGCAGTAGCTACTAAAATATATGAGGTTTATTCTTTCATTATTTGTATCTTTCCCTCTTAAATGAGAAAAAAAAAGTCAAATTTGACTGGTTAACTTTCTGAATTGAGGTTTTATTTAAATCTTAAGTCAGGGCAATTTACCAATACCAAATTGTATTTGTAAATTTTTATAATATTTTGAACCAGTAAGAAAACACCTGCTTTCACACACCAA
>JAOXJK010000001.1:136139326-136164257 GCA_025774025.1 Xenus cinereus
GAAGGAAGGAAGGAAGGAAGGAAGGAAGGAAGGAAGGAAGGAAGGAAGGAAGGAAGGAAGGAAGGAAGGAAGGAAAGAGAAGACACAATGCAATGGACAAACACTCACAGCTGATATTTAGGCTTTCAGCGAGCCATCAAATTGTTTTGATATGGATTAGGCCCAAGGGCTAAAATATGAAGATAAAGACTAAGTTTTTCTTGCAGTGGTGTAACAGTGGGTATTACCATGTGGGAAATGGCAAAGGAAAGTTGTCGCAGGAAAACTGGAGTAAAGTCAGGGGAATCGTTAAATATTTTCATCTAAACAGCAAACAGAGCAGAGTCTGCCATTTTGACAGTCTCTCTGTCCTGAGCAACAGGAGCCACAAGTACTAGACATGACTTTATGCTCCAGGTAGGGACTGGTTTTGACGAAAAGGTAGGTGTCAGGTCTAAGCTGGTCATACACAATTGTCTGTTTTCTACAGAGAAAGAAAATTACTTTGATGGGAATTCAACCATTCCGAAGGTAGATGTCTAAAAAGCTGAAGCTACATTTGGTGTGTTTTTTTTGTTTCTCCACAGTAGTTGTCAGGCTAGTACCAAAAATTATTAGATTAGACATAGGGTTCTTAGGTGGCTAAAGTTAACAGTGATCCAAACATTCTTCCATATCTCCTTTGATCTGGAGCTCTACGTGACACAAAGATGTCATGTTATGAATAAAGTTTCCCAGTAATTTCCATTTGTAGTCTTTTTCCTCCTTGATTGCAGCTAATCTATTAGGTTGAAACTAAAGCACGCAACTAGAATGCTTCCCTTAATAGAATCAGAGAAAAATAAATTAAAAAAATATTTCAGAAACCTCATTACTTTACATGAAAGAATGTAGAAAAAATAAGACGCAAGACTAATTACAAATAATACAGCAACACAAATCAAGAATACTTTATGTTTCCTCTTATAAAAGTATGTATTTTTATTTATTTTTAAAGAATAAGCTGTCATAGGGAAAAGCTTCTCAGTCCATGTGGTTTAAATCACATCAGTATCAAAGCAGTTTATTAATTTATTAATGCCATATAACTAACCAGCAGGCAGTGAGCTATACCTTCAGGATCATATATAAGCAATACAAAAGGCGCCCCACAGGAGGGTGCTTTGTCCAGGATGGAGAGAGTTTGATTCGTCAGTGGCCACTTCTAGCAATATCCAGCTGATGCCCTCTTCCCGCATCCCTCTCTTTACTTTTACAAATTACCATACTGCTTCTTCCCTTCTTTTCAAGTTGCCCTTTGCTTCAAGGGACTCATACCCTCATTACTATTCAGTCTGGCTGGTGGTCATCTTTCCCTCTGGCACAAGTTTGGAGCAAATGTCCCCTAAGACATTTCTGGGATATTTCATTCAACTCAGATGGAATGCACTCATATTCCTCTTTTTCAGCTGTTGCTGTCCATGGCATTTTGCAGTGGGAGAGCCATGTGGTCACCCTTCCAAATAATTATTTAAGAGAAGTCAAGAACTGAATTTTACTGTTAATTCCTTTCTGTGACAGCATGTGGAAAAAAAACAAACCAACCAAACAAAACAAAACACCAAAATCAAAATAAACCCCTCAAACCTCTTTGTTCTGCATATTTAACTATGTCCATTCCTTCCTCTGTTCCATTAGGCTAGTAAGAAAAAATTTCTTGTTCTGTCAAATTCCCAACCTAAGGATTTTCAGATCAGAGAATGCCCTTCAAATCAAGCCAAACTGTAAAATGGAAAATATTCTTAACTGCACTTAAAAACATATACATAAAAGGCACAGAGTATAAATCTCCAACTCAGAAAAAAAAAAAAAAAAAGCTGCACTCCTGTTTGTTCAGGATTTTAGAGTGACACATAAAGATACTGCTTTGAAATCTTTACAGTGATCAAAGAAAAAATAATAAATCTTTTAGTGTTGTGTATTTTGGACAAATAGTTACTCCTTGCCTGAATTTCTTGAAATGGATTCGAACATTTTGATCTGCTATTCTGAGCCTGAAAGAAATTATATCCTCAACAAGAAAACACAGATTTATGAATTCAGTTTGTGTCACGTGGGGCTGACACTTTGCCATGATGATTAGTTTTTAACTTAAGAAAATTTTTTCTTGCAGTTAATGAGAATCAGCAGAGAACTGTGGAAACAAAAAAATCTTCATTTGTCTAACATCAGATATTCACTGACTGCAGTTTTACTCTGTCACCTTTTAGTACATTTGGAAAGAATTCAAAATCACAAAGATCAACCGGCTTTAACTTAACGCTGCTAGAAGAGCTAAGATGTGTTTAGGCTCTGAATATTAATTACCATGCTGCTTTAAAGGTTACAACAGTCAGTTTCTCCCAGGGAGGTCATAGTTCTGATTGAATAAAGGCTTAATTACAGAATATTATAGAACATTGCGGTGAGCTGCAGCAACAAAACCAGCAAGTGGGTTATTCTTTCTTTGACAGTTCTAAAAAGTTAATAAAGGCATGTGAAAAAGAGAAAAACACATCTGTTAAAAAAATTGAGGCAATTATGGATTAATAGTTTGTTTGTTTTTCCCATCAGTATAGGAGAGAAAAAAGAAGATGTCACTGCTGTTGTAACTACTGTGTTTGTCATTATTAGAGACTTTTTTATGAGAAAGCCATATCAAATGCGATTTAGCAATAAGGATATGATTCGTATTACTGCAATTGAAGCAACTGCTTTGTGAAAAATACAGGGACTCATCAGACACTTGCTGACATTGAGTACCTATTAATAATTACTAATTAAATATGAGGATTATTCACCATAATGTAGGTCATATAACGTTCTGTATTTAGAGTTTAGTTCTTATGTGATCTTGCTTTTAAACCTTGAGGCTGGATTTTGCACCTCATTGTAGGAATTTTACCATAGAGAACATCATAGAAATACATGTGTGAACATCCGCCGTCTAATTTCTTCTTTTCTCTCGCTTTCCTTCTCTTCCACCTTCTCTGTATTGTGAATCCCTTACACATTGTGAATTTTCTTTCTTCCCATCACTAAAAAAAGTAACTACAGCTACTTCAAAGAGATTTGTTCCCCTTTGCCAAAGCAGGTGAAATGTACTATGAGGTCATTTTATTCCCTAGGGACCTCAGGCTTCCCTTGCAGTCCTTAGGAGCATGGAGGTCTTGTCACAGCAGGCTAAGGTGGCTCAAGATTACAGACTGTCTCATCTCAAACTGCTCCAGGACTACAGATCTCCTGAGTCCCTCTTCTGGCAAATTTTTCTAAATTGATAATTAGCTTGGAAACACCAGCCAAGTGATTTCTTTGTTTTGTCTTCATAAGCAGCCGTCATCGATGCCTAAATCAGGGATGTCCATCTGAAAACTTCCATGCACTGTAAGGTATTTCTAATAGACTTCTGACTTCCAGTTGTCTGACAGAAAAAAGTCTGTGGGAGTTGAAAAGAGGAGTGAGAGTACATGGCTCAGTGTGGTAATTTGAATGTAGCGCAAGGTCTTAACTGTGAATGATAGGCAGTACGGATAACTGCAATGTTTCACCTTAGCTGGTTTCAGAAAAAAAATTAATCTCAGTCCTAGTCTTTTGGTCATTTTGTTCTCAGTTGCAAGACAAGCAGCAAACGTGTCATGCTTTGTTTCTAAAATCTGATAACCACAGTACAGGAACAAAAAATCGCAGCTCAGCTTTCCCTGCAATTTCCAAGGAAAGAAACAAAACCTGATTTGTTCAGATAAAATCTCCCAATGAAAAGCTGAATTGACAAGGATTTGCCTGCTATCTTGCTAATAAATACCCACTGTGAAATTGGAGTGTGATTTTTTCCTAGGCCTTTTTCCTGTTCCTTTTACTACTTTATTCATCCTTCTTTTTCTATGTCTGAGTATGTGTATTTATATCACAACTATAATAATTTAAAGAGCTATGTAGATCAGGAAAATTTTGGTCTGTGGTAAGGCGCACTTAAGTTAAATGTTAGAGAGCCTTGTTCTCAGTGGAAGTCTGTGTACCTTACTTCTTCTTAGCACAAAAATGATTTTGTGAGTTTCTGTATGTTGCATACAGTTATCAAATGTTTAACATCTTCAGTCTGTATTGTTGCATTGATATAGAATTATTTCAAAAAGGAAATAATGATTTTTCACAAATGTGACCTCTGCAGTAGGGAAAAACAAAGCAAAACCAAACAGCATAAAGAATGAGTTCCACTGCCTGCACTGGAGACATTTAACTAGGACCGTGACCTTTAAAAAAAGAAGGGAAAAAAAAGGCCAGAAGATGAAAAGATGGGAAGATGTCTTGTGAATATGTGGATACCCTGTAGCTAACTCTGTATCTGGTGAACTAAAATTATCTTTTTTTGCCTTATAGGTTTTTTAAGTACTGGGGACCAAGCTGCAAAAGGCAATTATGGATTGCTTGACCAAATCCAAGCTTTACGTTGGATTGAAGAAAATATTGGATCTTTCGGAGGAGACCCAAAAAGAGTTACTATTTTTGGATCTGGGGCGGGAGCTTCCTGCGTCAGTCTCCTGACACTCTCTCACTATTCAGAAGGTAACAATCTTCTGAGCAAAGCACTTTTTTTTTTTTAACAATATAGTGTAACAAAAATGGCTATTATCAGGTAGGCTGTGTTAGAATTACATGGTTTGTAATTTTTTTAAAAATGCCTACAAGTTATTATTCTGTATTTATGTTAATCAACTTAAATATTTTTATATGAAAAATTAAATACTATTATAGCAGAAGTTTCATGCAACAAACACCATGGGCAGTATATTTTTTCTAGCTTTATCGAGAGTCTCCACTGGTTCTTCTATCAAAGAATATGCCCTGATTAAAACGGAAAAGGGCAGTGACCTTTCTCATTTTACACAGTTTTGTCTGCACTTACAACATGTATTTAGATACTTTCCTTACAAAATAATAACATAACTTAACCTTATTAAAAAATCTATTTAACTCCCTACAAGTCCTGTGTGATCCCACACAGAGTTATGATTTTCATGTTTGAGCTGTGGGATTTTTACCCCCCCCCACCTCCAAAAAAAAAAAAAAAAAAATACCCACCCAAGAATATACAACATCATTACTGAACCGTAAAAATTCCTGGTGATAAGACCATATCTACAAAGAATTTATAGAAGACAACATCAAAAGACCTATTGCTTTCATAGGTCCATGCTACTTCTATCACATTAAAACAGTGGCAGACGGCTGAGCCCTAGCAAGCAGTTGTAGCAAGGGTGCTGGTAAACACACCCTATTTGGAAATGCATAAAATTATGCCTGACAATTTAGTCTATTGATACAAATAGGGTACCGTGAATAACTGTTGAGTAAGGCATGACAAAATCAAGCAGACAGAACCATGAAAAACTTAACTAATCATATAATTGAAATTTTGTAGTGTGTGAAGTAAGTAATCATCACAAAGGTATATTGACCACAACCACTTTTTCCCATAAATGGTTCAAGGTATTTAAATGGTTTTGTAGCTGTTGCTGTATTTGCCATTTCAAGAGCTTGACAGTAGAAACTATGTGCAGAAGAGGCCCAGGTATTTTATTTTTAAATAGGCCATTTTAGTGATCTTACCAGGAAAAAACAAGTGGGGCAGATTCACCAGTAAGCTCCAGTTGCTTTTCAGTACTCTGGTGACACAAAGAAGCTCTTCAGACTATGTCTTCCATCTTTCTTTGTATTAATACATATAAAACAACCAGAAAAAAACCTATTGAATTTCATCTTACTGTCTTCCAATGTAAATATACTTTAAGTCAATATAAAGAGAGTACTAGCACACACACACACAAAAATAATTAGGATGATAAAGAAAAAAATATGGCAGAGTAGAATACTCAAGCTTATTAAATTAATTTTAGCAGAGCAGATTTTTTCAAATTATGATGCATGGCTTCTGTGAAGGAAATGAGAGTGTGTAATTTTCATTTGACCTTTAGACAACTGAAGAGCACATTTATGGGAGTCATTTACATGGTGAAGCGGATATGATTGCTTGTAGCTGCCACTCCTTTAAAGAAATTTTTACAGGACTACTACTGTGCTAAAGCCAGGGACTTCCATTAAAGATGCAAGAAAACTGCAGTACAAGCATGAGTTTTGTTCTTGAAGCAGTAACATGAAACCCTCGTGCTTTAGCATCAAGAACAAGGGAGATTTTAATTAGTAACCTACTGGAGATACTGTAAAAAGGGAGCAGTGAGTAGAATACATGGAAATTGAATTTAAATTTAGATATATGCATTCTTTAGCTATTGTGCAATCAAAGCTTTTTTTGCTTAGTGAAAGCTGCTTTTAATTGTTTTGTTTAATATATAACTGGATCTGCATTTAAACAATTTGCACCTGCAGGTTTGTTCCAAAAGGCAATCATACAGAGTGGAACAGCCCTGTCCAGCTGGGCGGTGAACTACCAGCCTGCCAAGTACACTCGGATATTGGCAGATAAAGTGGGCTGTGACATGCTGGATACCACTGATTTGGTTGAATGTCTTCGGAATAAGAATTACAAAGAACTCATTCAACAGACCATAACTCCAGCCACGTACCACATTGCCTTTGGGCCTGTCATAGATGGAGACGTGATTCCAGATGACCCTCAGATTCTCATGGAGCAAGGGGAATTCCTTAACTATGACATAATGCTAGGTGTAAATCAAGGGGAAGGTTTAAAATTTGTGGACGGCATTGTAGACAATGAAGATGGTGTATCTCCCAATGATTTTGACTTTTCTGTCTCCAATTTTGTGGACAATCTATATGGTTATCCAGAAGGGAAAGATACACTGCGAGAGACCATTAAATTCATGTACACCGACTGGGCAGACAAAGAAAACCCTGAGACAAGACGGAAGACCCTGGTTGCTCTTTTTACAGACCACCAGTGGGTTGCCCCGGCTGTTGCTACCGCTGACCTGCATGCTCAGTATGGTTCTCCAACATATTTTTATGCATTTTATCACCACTGCCAAAGTGAAATGAAACCCAGCTGGGCTGATTCAGCTCATGGTGATGAAGTTCCTTATGTGTTTGGGATTCCTATGATTGGCCCCACAGAACTGTTCAACTGCAACTTTTCCAAGAATGATGTCATGCTCAGTGCAGTAGTTATGACATACTGGACTAACTTCGCCAAAACTGGGTGAGTTTAACCTCCAGCATTCATTTTTGTTGATAACATACTCCTAAAATAGTCTGTATCCTATAGCAGTGGCTTCAAACCCTGATCTTGCAGCAGTATTATAGCACTATTTGCGTAAGAGAGAAGGTAACTGGGGCTTATTCATATTTAATAGATTTTTAATTAGTGTGCTCCCTCAAACTCTTTTCTTCTTAGCTCAGTGAGAATAATAATGCACTTTATTTTTAATTCAAAAAATAGGGCAATTATTAAGACAAAGCATGTCTCAGAGAAAAGGTGGCTCACTAAGATACCAAAAAATCAGAGGCAACTTGTCTGCTACTTGAAGAACGAACTCTCAGGCAGATAGCACTTCTCTGCTACAAAAGAAAGGAAGTTCTTGTTTTTAGCGACCTTCACAGGGATGGGGACTCAGGGAGGAAATGGAACAGAAAGGAAGACACTGGAAAGGTTTTTCCCTCGGAGAGCTATAATGGGAGTAATAAGTACTTGACTGGAATGAAGAAGAGACTCAGATATGAATTTTGCTTTGAGAAGGTTAAAAATTTAAATTAATTCTGCTTATAAAACAAAATAAAGACATCAAAGTTTTACTGAAATAGAGTTGTAAACATCAAGGAAAGAACCCTCAAAGCAGCTTAATCTGCAAGTGCTATTAATAATTTCTCTTCCTATAGCATTCCTTTAAAGAGTATTGCAGTGTTTTACTTGAACAGCAAGAGCTTTTTTGTTAACCTTGAGTCTTCGGTACTGAATTAAAACAAAGATACTTGTGTCACAAGGGGGCTGTAAATCTTTCCAATGAATGTTTAATGGCAGGATTGGGCTCTGGAAACTGCAGCTCTACTGCACTGCAGTGAATGGTATGCAGCTACAGAAGAAAAATTCAGAGATGCCTAGTGTGAAATGCTCAGAGACTTCAACAGCTCTTGCAGCTTTTAATGAATCCAAATGACGTTCGAGGGAGAGAGATTTTGCAGCCTTAACAAAAACCTTGAGCATGAATTGAGTAAAAAACAAATGCTTCAGGTCAATTTACAAGGCAAAAAGAAAGGTTTTGTTGCACTCTATTTTAGACACACAGGCACTTTTGCATGCAGAAATCCCACAGTACTGCAACAATAGTGAATGAACTGTGGAATATTTAGATGTATTTGGCAACAAGTCATCAGTACTGGGATGGACAAATGTCAGGATGAAAGCTTGTTTTATGGATAGAGAATGCTGCATGCTGGCTGTACCACACACTCAGAAAGATGATTATAACATCACTGTCTTTATTTTTATAGACGAAGTGCCACATATACATAGAGGACTTCAGATCCTCACTTATATACATTATTGGAATTATCATGGAGATGCGAGATCTCCACTGTCTCACTATTATTTACAATTACATTATGACTATTCCCTGTAGTGGTATTTAAGCAATTTTTAGAGGCTGACAGGAGCTTTTCACAGCCCCAGCTGCCACCATTACTCAGAATTGCAAGCACTTTCCAGCTGTTGCTACTTGAAACCTAATTTCAGAAGGCTATGCATGCCATCACCCAGTTCTCTGGTTATGAACCTATTGTCATACTAGACCTAAAGGCACAGCAAGCGCTTTCGGAGAGTCATTAGTCATTTCTGAAACTTGACCATTATTGATGAGACAGGAGTGGGATATACCTTCTGTTACAAACTTGCCCCTTTATAGACAGTGTGAAAGATGTGTCATTAAAAATGACTAGCTGTAAAATTTCAGTTTTCACAAGGAAAGGAAAAGAGCAACCCAAGATGCATTAGCTTGCCGTTTTTAAAATTCATTTGTATGAACAATGATTAATTTTTCTGGATAGTACAAGAGAATACTTGGAGGAAAATAATATTTTAAGATTACATTTGCTTTGCACCTCTGGTGACTCCAATGGAAAAGTGAAGGTTGTAGCACCTCAAGCCTAGGGCAACTGGGGACATACCTGGGGTAACAGTTCTCCCCTTTACCCTCCCACAAGTCTTGTGAAATCCATTGCCCACTCAGGTCCTCCAATTCTCAAAAAAATTGATATCATTCAAGACTGTGTTGTTGGGGATTTGTTTGGGGTTTTTTCCACCTTTTAAATTGATTGATTCCCATCCTTATTCTGGTGGAACTTGGATTTCTTTGTGTTCTTTTGTGCCATGTACCCATGGAAACACACATGAAAAATCTGTTGACTGCAAGGTTTTATTATTCCACATTTCCCTGTAGGTCACCCTTGAACATTAAAACTGCAGATTTATTTATTTCATTTTAATGTCCCTGAGACTTTTCCTGTCTTGATGACTCTCCTACGGAGGCTGCATCCAGGTACTTACTGTATAAGTACAGCTCAGGTGGTGCATCATTCTGATGGACTGTGCTGAGCTTTTAACTGACATGCTACCCACTGCTGAAAAAAACATATTGTTCAATAGGCCTACTGTCAAGACTGCATTTGGAGGGCAGGTCAATCCTGTAACATCACTAGGTGTCAAAGACACAGCACAAGGCACAGCGCTTTTATTGTGTTTTACTTTGAAGTCAGTTGTTGAAGCTAGCAAACAAGAGGTGACAATTAAAGTGACTGTTTAATGGCAAATGGATCATGCTTGAAATTAATACTTGGAAGCTGCATTTTGTTAGTCCTCCATTTTCTACCTTGCTATAACTTTTCTTTTTTTTTTCTTTTCATTAACAGTCATTTTGCCCTTTTCAAAGCTATATTTCTAACATGCCTTAGAAATAGAAAAGCAATTTATTACAGAGCAAGTGTGAGAAACTACATTTGCGATACAAAAATTACATGAAAATACAGCTTTTGATTCTGCTATGTGCAAAACTATATGTGAGAGCTTCATTAAAAGGTACATTTAAAGCTTAAACTCTGCTGCCAGTAGTACTATCCTAACTGTAAGGGTAATTTTATATGCTCAAATGTTCTGTTAGTTAAGGCCATGTTACATCCTTCAGATACGTCAGCAGGGCACAGTGAATGATGGGGGAAGAGTGCCAATATTTCACAGATACTTTGCCAGTTACACTCTTGTGAAGTATTTGAAGTTTAATAGGCTATATACGAAGCTATACTCTCTTTAGAGGCCCCTATCAGTTTTCTAAAAATTACCCTCTTTTGAGGAGTTACAATACTCTATTTTTGCTCCCATCCATGTAACTCTACCTAGTTTGGTGGTGGGAAAGATAAAAGCCTACAGGATGTATCCTTCTTTTCTTTGTAATTCAGATAAGCAGTCCTGAATTACTTTACATTGATTCTGAAGAAAAAAACTGAGTTATTAAGGATGTCTATATTTTATATTCAATTAAACTTAAAATTATTAAAGTGTGTTTTCAAATCAATTCTCTGTGAACTCCTTTATGAGGCTGTTGCATTTCTTTCTGATGTTTTTATCTGAAGAAATAACTGTCTCCAATGGCCAACCTGTGTTAGTTAAACAAAACAGTGTACTTACGGTTTGGTTTCCTTAGTAGTTATAATGGTTGACTGGGGGCATGGCAACAGTGGGACCTGATGATAAGTGAAGAAATGAAGTAAGGGAAAATATGCCTGTGTACCAGTGCTTCAGGCAGGAATAACTGTACCATTATTAATATTGTGACAACATGAAAAATCAGTGGAAGCATAAAGAAATGCCACACAGTTTTTCTCTCTTTTTTTTTTCTTTTTTTTTTTCTTTCCATATGGAGAAAAGAGGACTGCTGAAAAAAAATAAATGATCAAGGGGCCTTTCAGTGTCTTGGAGACAGATTCAGTATGTAACTGTTAAGACATTTTGCTCTCCAGTGAACTTAGAGAATGACACAAATGAATAAAACACTTTAAGTGCATTAAAGAACAGTTCCACTGTCCTGAGTGATAGTTAATGCTCTTGCAGAAGTAGTTAAAAGATGAACGGTATTTCAACTTTATGTGGAATTCAGGATAATAGAAAACTTCTAAAAAAGTAAAGCCTTTCACAGCATTTCCCACAGCACTCTCCTGGATAAACTGGTTACCCATGGCTTGGATGGCTGTACTCTACGCTGGCTAAAAAACTGTCTGGATGGCTGGACCCAAAGAGTGGTGGTGAATGGAGTTAAATCCAGTTGCAGCCAGTCACAAGTGGTGTTCCCCAGGACTCAGTACTGGGGACATTTCTGTTTACTACCTTTATCAATGATCTGGACGAGGGGATCAAGTACGCACCCTCAGTAAGTTTGCAGACAACACCAAGTTGGGCGGGAGTGTTGATCTGCTTGAGGGTAGGATGGCTCTACAGAGGGATCTGGACAGGCTGAATCAGTGGAATGGTATAAGTTCAACAAGTCCAAGTGCTGGGTCTTGCGCTTAGATCACAAGAACCCCATGCAAAGCTACAGGCTTGGGGAAGAGTGGCTGGAAAGCTGCCTGGTGGAAAAGGACCTGGGGGTATTGATCGACAGCCAGCTAAATATGAGCCAGCAGTGTGCCCAGATGGCCAAGAAGGCCAAGAACATCCTGGCTTGTATCGGAAATACTGTGGCCAGCAGGACTAGGGATGTGATTGTCCCCTACACTCAACACTGGTGAGACCACACCTTGAATAGTATGTATAGTTTTGGCCCCCTCACTTCTGGAGGTACATTGATATTCTGGAGTGAGTCCAAAGAATAACGAAGCTGATGAGTGGTCTAGAGCACAAGTCTTACGAAGAGGGGGTAAGGGAACTATGGTTGTTTAGTCTGGAGAAAAGGAGGCAGAGGCGAGACCTTATGGCTCTCTACAATTACCTGAAAGGAGGCTGTAGAGAGGTGGAGTTTTGTCTCTTCTCCTAAGTGACAGTCAATAGTACAAGAGGAAACAGTTGCTCCAGGAGAGGTTTAGATTGAATATTCAGAAAAATTTCTTCACTGAAAGGGTTGTCAAGCACTGGAACAGGCTGCCCAGGGAAGTGGTTGAGTCACCATACCTGGAGGTATTTAAAAGACATGTAGATATGGTACTCAGGGACATGGTTTTGTGGTGGACTTGGCAGTGCTAGGTTAATGGTTGGACTTCATGGTCTTAAAGGTCTCTTCCAAACACAACAATTCTTTGCTTCTAAGATTCCCATCATTCTTCCCTTTCCAATACCACCAGATATGAAATACTCAGGTCCCTCATTTGCCCTCCAGGTCAGCTACTAATTCACCCTGTGAATAGGAATGTGTGCTGCTTTTCAGGCAGCATTCTCTGCAGACACATTTACTTTGTATTATACCCGAGAAAAAAAATCATTGAACACCAACCAACATGCTAAATTAAGCAAAATCAGTGCAGATTGAAAGCGGGAAAAATAAGTTAGGTGAAATCAGAGGATTCTGCATGTTAATTAAAAAAAAAAAATCTTAGAAAGAGCATCATATGATATTCTATTGCATGGAAAAGTTCAGGCATTTCATTATGGTGGCATTTTTTTGATGGAGAAGCTGTTTAAATTAAATTCTAAAGCTGGTGAAATAAATAATTAGAAGGCAAAATGAATAACAATGATCACCAATTTTGTCCTAGTAATAGGATGAAGAAAAAACAAAAGGGCTCCCTGCCAATTAGTAGGACTGGGAAAAAAGTTATCTAGTCTCTATGAGAGCCATTACTGGAAGAAGTACAGAACTGAAAATATATTTTTCAGATTCTATTTTTATCACCAGGATTACAATGGGTTTTTAAATGAAGCTTTTGTAACAGCCTTTTGTTCTGTAATTACACGCTTGAGCCTCAAGAACATTGAGAAGCACAAAGGTGATGTGAGAGGCTAAAAGATGCAAAAGGAATTTGAACTTTGAGTAACAGATCAAAAGTTTTGTCAAACAGCAGATTTCATAGGAAAAATTATTTTATGTACATTTTTATTGCATGCCTATATATAATACTGCAAAATGGTTCATAATAGGATAAACTGCCCAACTTCTCAAGAAAAAAACATGTCATAAGTTGTAACCTTACAATTTTATTAATTGTCTCCAGTGTACATAGGTGGAGGGCCCAGGAAAATAAAAATCCTATTATTTTTATCCACTAAATATTTTTGGTAAACAATCACTAGTCTGTAAAACCAAGATGCAGTACTAGATCTTCTATTTAGGCCTGGACTTAGTTATTCTATTTTCTTGTGCGGGGAAAAAAAAAATCATTTAAATGCCTATCCTCCAAATTCAGAGAGAATATTCAGACCATTTATTCAGTTATTAAGTGATCAACCCTCAGGTTGATGCCAATGGTAGAGGTCTGATACTCTCAGCAAAGAAATTACTTGTAAGGTTGGCTGATATTTTTTTCTGTTATTTGTTTCAATCCGCAGCTTTATGCCCACACACAGCCATGTAAATAAATTCTGAAATTCAAGACTACCCTCACGTAATTTAGCTTTCTCTCTTGCGTTTGGAGGAGGTGGCATCATAATTGGCTATTCCTAATAGATAGAGTTAAAAAGGAGAGATGGAGGTAGATGGAGTATCTGCTGTCATGTTTATAGGGCCATTAGAAAAAAGAAAGAATAAAAAAAAGTGAATGTCCACTTGGTTCATTGAAATGAATGCTCAGCTTCTTCGTCGCCTGTACTTGTATCAAGTGCAACTCATTTACATGAGCTAGCTTAATTTATACATCTTTTGTAGAACTCTTCCCAGAGTCTTTTGTACTGTGAATCAGAACAGCAAGTGGAGCTTGGATTTTGTGTTGTAACTCTTGCAGGATTTTAAGTTTCCGACAAGAATAATACTTTGAAAATCTTGCTGATTTTTAATTTAGTTTAGAATTTATCTATTGAACTCCAAAGAGTTATAGTGTGTATATATATATATGCGTGTGTATATATATATATATGTATTAAATTGGGCCAGTATGTTTCTCTGTGGATTTGCCAAATCTTTCAGTATTTTAAAAGAATATTTTTATTTCCTTCTTGAATGCATGTTGAGAACCTCAAAGTAGCAGCATACATCTGCTGCTTGGAAGTGGATATTAGTCCTCTAGCTTCAACTAGGATGAACAATTACTAAAGATCTATCTTTTTGTTCAGAATTAACACAATTTGGCTAACTTTTACTACATAAAATGAAAAACAAAAAAATTATAGATGGATGGATAGATAGATATATAGATAAACAGACAGACGGACAGAGAGAGACAGACAGATAAATGTAATAGCCACTGTACCACAGTGCTGGAACCCCTGGTTTATATCTTACTGAGATGAGAAAGATTGGATACCGTGTAATATTTACAAACAAACAAACCACTTAAAAAAACCCGAGACACCTAAACCCACAAGCATAAGTGCAGCAAAGTACCAAAATTATATAGAAAAAAATTCTTTCATTTAAAAAAAGGTAAGATAAATTCTTTCAGGTAAACCGATGAATACAAGAATCATGAGATTATTAAAGTCAAATTACCAGTCCAGTTTATGAACTAAGGAATAGCTGTTTATGAACAGCAAAAGAATGCTAAACTAGACAACCATGTTCATGAGCTTTTGAAAATGGAAAAAGAAAAAAATTAAGATGCTTTAAAATCTGTAGAGCTGGGTCTTGGTATTCCCGTAACATACATAACAGTATATTGGAAAAGGAAAATATTGGAATCATTTTCACAGGAAATAAACTAATGCACATGGGAATGGAAAGGAGAATGAAAAGTTCTTAGTAATGCACAGAAAGTGAGTCATGTACTGTCAGTATAATATATCACAAAGTCCCAGAAGACATGCATTGCTGTAAAAGACAAATCAAACTCATGCACAACCGAATATTAATTTTGGCATTAATAATTTTAAATTTCTGTATGTTCTCATGCCAAGAGGAAGACATATTTGCGTAAGGTTTACTAAAATTATAAGGATACATAGACATTAACCACATTTACATGCTTTTTTGCCATTGGTTTGTCTTTATTCTGAACCTATAACAAGAAAAGAAAAGATGGGAAAAGTATAATTTCGTTTAAATATTTGGGTTACCAGTTTTGAAATATTCTCTGAGTAGTGTATTACTCTTAGCTCTACTACTAGTAACTATTATAAAATTCATTGATCTCAGCTAATATATTTCCCATCTGTACAAACCAGGACAGAATTAAGGCTCAGTGTCTTATGGCCAGTAAACAGTTATTTAGTAGCAATGAGCACACTGAACTTTCAAATACTAATCTCCTAATGAAAATGATGGAAAAATTTGCAATATACAAATACTTCAAAGGCTTTTCCCTGAAGCAGATATTTGAACAAAGGGGGATTAATAGCTCAGTAATGGAACACAGAGAGAAATAGTTCCCAATTACATGTATTAGCCCTGCGTCTTCATGTTTAGATATTTTTTATGTATTGTACATAGCTAGTGTAAATTCTTACTGTCATATGGGCTTCCAACATTGCCATGGGGATTAGATGCCCATATTTACTACTTACAGCAGTGGAAGTAATGGTACCTTAAGTGAGAAAGTTAATATCAAACCTTGATAAGAGCTGAACCTACATTTTTACTATGGGGAAAGGTAGTTAGCACCTCTCTAAGACAGCTTTGGAGTATGATAATGAACTGCAGATGAGCTTTTGGGACCTGAAACACAACCCTTTCTTTGTTTTCATGTCAGAAAGTATTATATTGTCTGAGAATCACTGTACAGTAAGTAATATTTCTTATGATTATTTATTAACGTCTGTTTTTAAGCTTGGGAGGGTTTTTTAGCTTCTGGTTTTACGTTATGTTAATTATCGGATAAATCAATAACTAAAGGATGGAGAGATTTTTGGTGTTTGATTTTGGTTTTGTTTTTTTTTAATGACTATAATATCACTTGTTTTTATTTTTGTAGAGATCCAAATCAGCCTGTTCCACAGGACACAAAGTTCATCCACACAAAACCCAACCGCTTTGAAGAAGTGGCGTGGTCCAAATATAATCCTAAAGACCAGCTTTATCTGCATATTGGCCTGAAACCCCGAGTTCGTGATCACTACCGAGCAACAAAAGTTGCTTTCTGGTTGGAGTTAGTACCACACCTTCACAACCTGAACGAAATATTTCAGTATGTTTCCACAACAACTAAAGTCCCCCCTCCTGACATGACATCATTTCCTTATGTGACACGACGTTCTCCTGGTAAATTGTGGCCAGCCACCAAACGCCCAGCAATGACACCTGCCAACAATCCCAAACATTCAAAAGACACCCATAAAACAGCTCCAGAGGATACGACAGTTCTGATAGAAAACAAGCGAGATTATTCCACAGAGCTGAGCGTCACCATTGCTGTGGGGGCATCCTTGCTGTTCCTCAATATTTTAGCTTTTGCTGCATTATATTACAAGAAGGACAAGCGGCGTCATGAGACTCACAGGCGCCCTAGCCCCCAGAGGAACACAACCAACGATATTGCACACATACAAAATGAAGAGATTATGTCATTGCAGATGAAACAGCTAGAACATGACCACGAGTGTGAATCGCTGCAGGCCCATGACACACTGAGACTAACCTGTCCACCTGACTACACGCTTACTTTGAGAAGGTCCCCAGATGACATCCCGTTAATGACACCCAACACCATAACCATGATTCCAAATACATTAACAGGAATGCAGCCTTTGCATACTTTCAACACCTTCAGTGGAGGACAAAATAGTACAAATTTGCCCCATGGACATTCGACCACTAGGGTATAGCTCAGCCCTTCCCCCTCTACCCTCACAAGCCACTTGGAAGAAAGAAGAAAAAAAAAAAAAAAAACAGAAGAGGAAAAAGTTATAATAACATCCATTGAACACCTTGTCAAAATCTAAAGTAAAAACAAGTAAAAGAGAAGGACAGTCATTATTTTCTTACTGATCCTTCCCACTGAGACTCTCTGATGTTAAAGATCAACTACAAACCCTGTGAAATGTGAAAAGTGTACATTGCTGTTACGATACTGCTTTAAGATCTCAGCCACTTTGATTGAAAGTCGAGGCCAGAAGTCGTCACTTAAAATGGTGTTTTGAGTGTAGGAAGCAAAGCAGAGTCTTCTGGAACACAGAGCCAGTGACTGTACAGGTGTTTTGGTTTTGTTTTGGGTTTTTTTTGGTTTGTTTGTTTTTTTTTAAATAAACAAAATAATTAAAAAATTCTTTATGTGCCATACCATGAATGGCCCTTGTTAAAACAAAGACGTCACCATGGGCTTTTACCCAGCATATGAAGCTGTAATCCAGATGGGGGAAATAGAATTTTATTATTAAATACAAAAATTAAAAAAAAAAAAAGAGGAGGACTGACTATGCAGTAAAATACGTATAGTTCTGTGCAGAGATGACTTGCCAGCCTGAACTATATTTAAAGATACTTTGTAAAAATGTACATAGCTGTGAGTTTAAAAACAAACAAAAAAGGAAGCTTTTATTGGTGTTTTCAGTTTGAAAAGAGCTTTTAGAAAGATTGTGCATTCTGTTGTGACCTATGTGTATATACATTAGTCATATCACCTCTGTTTCCTCCAAGCCCAAAGGGGGAATTTCTTCTTAAGTACTAGTGGTAAACAAAAACCATGAGTTTTTTCTAACAAGTTTCATTTATATGAGGCCATGGTGTCATGCAGAGGATACAGTTGTCTGTGTGACCTGCATATTTTCTCTTACAGGTTACACTAATGCATGTTAAAGTATTCATAGGAGATTGTTGTTCTTTTCTGAAACTTTTTTTTTATATAATTTAATTTTGTGTTATCCTTTGTTAAGTTGCAACACAGCAATGGATTGGAAAATGGAGGAAAAAAAAAACCTCAAAAGAAAATAATTACTATTTTAAGCTTGTTGAACAGAACCAAGAAACATCCAATAATATATATACAGAGTCCAGTTTGTAGTTCTTGGTTATTGTGATACATTAGGAAGAGTTTTGTGCCCTGACAAAAGCAAAGAAAGCCTGTGTTTTGGTCAGCCTGTTCTTAGGAAACCTAGCTCTATATTCACCAGCGTTGCAGTGGAATCTCAGTTGAGAAAGCACTTCCTTAGCTTTGCTAAATGAAATAAACCCACAATTTGAAAGTGGGGAAATGATGGATTGTTTGGCTGGCTGTTTTTTAAAATGATCCAAAATGATCAGTGTGTAAAGAGCTTCTCTGCCCAGTATCCTGTTTTGTGAGAGCATACCTGTCATAAAATGTTTTTTTGCTGATTTATTACACAGCAGTCCCATAGTCAGTGAACATTATGGAGAGAGAAGCAGAGAGTTGTCAGCTGTTCTGCATCTGAATAAAAGGGAAAATCCGAGAGTATCACTCTCCGGAAGGGCAAAATTCTTAGCTGATTATTCCCTTCTAGTATTCTTTAACTAGAAAACAAGGTGCCAAGCAGAGCTATCAAACAAAGGAACTTAGCAGTTTGATTCAAACAACTGATGTGAATGTGAAAAGCTAGAAATAAGTTCTTGCAGATGAAGATTGCTTTATATTTTGTCTTTGAAAGTTACTCCATCATCGAGAGATAGTAACCAAAGATATTTGAACAAATTGGTCTGCACTTGAACAGGATTATCCCGGATGTATTTTCTATTATTAATTCACAACTAAGCTGCACCAGTATCATATGTCCCATAAGTATCTAACACAAGATGCCTTGTACCTCTTCTTGTTTTCTATGCTTTTTTTTCCTAATAAAATGTCTTGGAATAGTCACCCCTACAAATAAAATTAAAGACAAGGTGATTCACTGAGGTCTATTCATCTGCACAATTCCTTGTTGTAGCAGGCAGTAAAACAGATTCTGAAGGAAAGAAATAAAAAGAAAGTTAATGACATGATAAAACCGCAACAGGTGGCTGATATAATCCTTTATCTGTAGTAAATGTGGTATAAACCTGACCTGGATGCTCAGGTTGGAATGTGATGAAGCAACAACCCCAAAGTACTAGTAGCAAATGGAAAACTGTTGACTTTTTTTCACTGATCCATCACATAATGTTAATTAATGCTGACTCTATATCAGGCCGTTTCCACCACCTATGTAATGCCTCAGCTGAGATGCAGCAGTTCATAAATCTTTTTAAAAAGGTTAAAAAAAAGAAAAAAAAAGAAAAAAAAAGAAAAAAAAAGAAAAAAGTAAAAAAAGGTAATGATGCTTGGCATCATAATCAGTTGGGTATGTTTGTAATGTGAATTAAAGTATTTGTTTAGTACTTCCAATTGTCTTCTGCTAGCAATATGTACAGTACTGTGTCAGGCTTGTGACATTTGGGTAAAAAACCAGTTCCTGTAAGTGAATGATTTTAGCTTTTAAAAGTAATTACAATCAAGTTGATTTAATAATTTGATACATCTGGACTGATGTATAATTTATAGAGGGAACAGATTTATAGGGTCTTCATAGAATTCTATAATAATGATGATATCAAAATATACTTTGCAAACTGTAAAAGAAAAAAGTACTTTCCCAGGCTTATATTCTTGACCTTAAGAGGCACGCAGGGTTTAATGGTTTCTTCTGTTATTGTTTTGCAATTTTTTGTTTTTTGCCTTAAGTAATGATAGAAGATATATATGGCTGGACACATATGTATAAACTTTTCAGCAGCATTTTTAATAATAAAATATCACAGTATTTTCTAATGCTTTGTGCAAAGAACTACGTGTTCATCCTTTTGTGTAGAAAGTCTTTCAGAGGTGTGTTTTCTGCCCCATCTCCATTTCATTATCTAATGTAAACAATGCCTTGATACACAGTACAAAAATATTAAAATAACAGAGGTTGCACTTTTAAGTTAGCATTGAGTTTTCATGGCTTCTGTAGTTCTATAAGCCTGCCAGTAAAAGGAAAGAAACTCAGACAATGAAGATATAAGAGAATAAGCTCCCTGTGTTTATTACCTGTAAGCATTGCAACTCCCATTGAAGCAATGTTTTAATTGTTCTGTTAGTATATTCTGTAGCGCTGAAAAAACGCTTAAGAAAGCAGCTTCCCATATTAGTGTGTAGCTTTGCAGCGGAAAAATGTATCTTCCAAATTAGGGATCAAAATAATTCAGATAAATCTAATAAATCGAGGCTCCACAAGTAAATATACTTTCATTTTATACTTAAAATTAAACAATGAGTTTTGTTAGGAAAAATATGTAGGAGTAGCAATATAAGTTACTCATATATATTTAAGCGTTTTACATACATTGCAGGTATGTTAATATCATTCTTCCTTTAAAAGCTGAGTAAGTAAATACAATTTGTTCTTTTATGCTGTTAAATTCCATTTATCAACAAAGTTTCCTTTCACTGGAAAGGTACATAGACATTTTAGTGATTTGGGCTGGGTATTGTTTGCTTTCTGTAACTATTCTGCTGAATAGAGCTATTAACAACAATGTTTGATCAATTTGGAGCATATTATTGAAGAGTATTTGCAAAAAGCAAATTCTGAATGATTCATATCAGATTTTCAATATGAAGAATCAAGCATCTGAGATAGAAACATTATGTGCCTACTGATCTAATCAAGCAGCTTGAATTTTGAATATGGAATTTGTATATAAAGCTTTTGCAAATAAAATGCAAATTTAGAATTGTTCAGCAAATATGTTTAATTACAGATACACACTTTGAAATTCCACAGCTTGCTCAGATAATTCATACACAAGAAAAGGGGTTACAATTGTGTCATTTCTGTGAATCATTCACCTTAAATTACTGGGTGAGCTCAATAAATCACCTTCTTTTCAGTTAACCAATTTCACATTAAAAAAAAGAAAAGCTTCAGACATTTGTTCATGCTAACTAAATATTGTGTTGTTTTATTTCTTAACTGTCTGAAATATAAATCCACAGATTAGTATGTTCATATTTTGACTTTGCTAAGAATATGACAACTTGATGGTATTTAATATCACATAAAAATCAAATGAAATAATACCATGACAATTATGTGCTTGTCTCAGATTTGTAGTTTTACATTTGTATTATTTAATTATTGTCAACTGTTTCTCATATTTTCATCTACAGCTGTTTGACATCACAAACCTCATCAGCCTGAATGTCTCCAGAGACCATTAGCAGCTGGTAAATTCTGGGATTTCCATCCCACTAGAAATTATGATATTATGTATGCAATATCATAATATGTTACAATACTTCTCAGCACCTCAAATTAGCCTGAAAATCAAGATATTAATCTTTTATTAATGCAAATGAAAAATAAGGAAGGGGTTTGGAAATGTCTAAACATCTCGTTTGAACTGTAGCATAATAAATAACACTTCCCTTTGGGATTAAGTTTTGATTCAAACCATTTTGATTCAAACCATTTTGATTCAAACCATTTTGTTTGGTGTTCGACTGCGAACACCAAGGTCCTTCCTGACTGTTTTCCAAAAGTTATGTTTTAAGGAAATTATGCTTTCTCAGTTTATTATAGCCCACTCAGACTACTTTGTTCAAATTTTACTGCAGCAAAGAAACCCAGATCACTCACGGATGACAATCAAGTCACAAAGTCCAGACCAGAGAAAAAATGTTGTCACAAACCAAGTAAACTGCAGCTCCTCTGAGACATGGTGGTAATTAAGGAGAATATGCATTAATATTGCAACAAATCAGATGTAAAATACGCATATAATAAATTAGGTTCATTCCATTTTTTTGAATGGAAAAGTGACAAATTTTTGCAATACCTACATTTTCCCAACTTCATTTTCCACCCCTTTCCCACAAAGAATAGCAGTACATTTTCAGGCAGTTCTAGTAACTTCTGGAATATCCACTTAAGGTAAATGAGAAATGAAATAGATTATATCCTTCTGGTTTCCCTCTTGCATGAAGACCCTCAAGTGCTGAAAGCATAAATAGGTCTTCCTCTACTGCTTTTTATCAGGGATTATGGGTTATACAGATGCTTCAGAGTAGTCCTATTCCCAAGAGTCCAGGTTTAAATGAAAAGGAAAACTAGACACAGAACTGGCATATATTGACTTTGGTTTAGACTAGACAGCAGAGTTATGTTTCTCTCCAACATTCAAAGATATCGCACAAAACCACAGTGAACTTTATATATGTCTTGTTTTAAAAGAATTGCATCTCTAGAGACCACTTTCTCTTTTCTCAGCTTTTGAAGTCTGATGTCATGTTTTTTGATGTACCTAACCCACAGCTCACAGCCCTCACTCATTTCATTTCATCTCGTATCTTTTATCACCATTTCATCAGATACTTCCTCGGGAGGAATTAATATGTTACCATGTGGGTTTTATTGTCGTCACAACAGTTAAGTTTGGCCCCAGATTTGTTCCATTCTGTGCTGTATGACTGTGAGAAAACATTTTTCATCTGCCATTTTCCTTGGTGCTTTTGGTGTTAAAAAAGATGTCCTGAAGGAGTATTTATATAACAATATTCATCATCCTTGACATAAATCAATCTCTATGGCTGTTTGCACTTTGTGCCAACCCAACAGCTTTGGTTTGACATAGTATTTGTCTCAGAGGGAAGTGTCAGCTTGGAACAAGGCTCTCCTGTTACTCTGCAATTTATATTATTGTTGTTATTCATTATTGGTATCTGTTTCTTTTAAATATTGATCTTCAGTCAAGGATAAATTAAATTAGTCTGTCATTCTATTCCACAGCAAGATTTCCCAAACCCTAAAAGGTCATTGCTCTTAATTCTTGTTTAGATACAGCTAATTACACTGTACCATCAAAACACAAAACCCTTTCTAAGCCATTCATATTTCTTGATTGTCCCATCAGACCAAATGAAAAGGGGGCTGGCCTAGTTAGCCTTGTATGACAAGAATTCACGGTATACTGCCTTCCACTTGGTGGTGACTTCTTTCCCATATCTGGGGAAATAACTCCAATTAGCATTTTCACGCATTAAAATTTCACTACATAATGTAAACAAGTCCTGTAGTAAAATTCATAGAAGCTGCAGATACAGAGGATCATGTTCTAGTATCTTGCACTGGTGGTTATGTTTTAAAAGCAATGATGTGCAGGTTGATAGAGGTAAGCTGCATGAGTGCTATGGAGTGCTTCAGTCACTGGATATCTCACTTCGGAAGCTAGAGTGGAATTTATGGATTTTGGGAAATTAAGATGATATTGCAAAAGTATTTTGAATGGAGCTTGTGCTTTCAAGAATGCCTATAAGCAGCATCAAAGAAACTGCAGGAAGAATGGCTTAAAATAAATAGATGTCAAATGCAAATTGTTTCTAAATTAATTTGACAGGAAGAAATATGATACGATGTGATATGATATAACTTTAAAATAACATGATGGATTTCTTCTGTGTGAAGGGCCAACAGAAAAAAGTATCTCAAAGGATACATTTTTACAGGGACTAGTCAAATGAAATCACTACAGATAATGAGGTTATAATGGGACTTTGAACAGAAATTTTGTGTCATAATGCTTTACCATATGGATTTAGATATGTTGAATATAATCTACAGTGCTCATCTGGGTATTGAGAAGTATAAAATTAGATCCCAAGATGCCCTACTTTAGTGAGATAATAGTGCTGCCATGGTAGATAATACAGGAAAGTAAAGTGTGCACTTATGTCAGGGAATTCAAACAAACATTCAAATCATTTTAGTCCAAGAAAGACAAAGTGCCAGACTCAATAAATAGGGAATAATGACAGTACAAGTCAGGTACAGGTCCTGCCTGGAAAACCATCTTGTACATAGAGACCGACAGAGAGATTATTCTCTAAATCTGCTCTTTTCCTCACTTTCCTGTTGGCAGGTAAGGACTATAGAGAGGGAAGGTCCGCAGTAACCAACTGGCCTTTGAGCCCTCAGAAATCACTGAAAACTGATATGTATTACAAGTCCCTCTAAGCTGGAGGTGGGACCAAGAAACAAGGAATAGGAACTGTTTGTTGGTTGCTAATTTTTTTTCTTTTCTCGGTGAAGGACAGTCAGGAAGAAGTAAGGGAAAAAGAGCAACGTGCTGCCAGCTTTCCCCATTACTCATGAAAAGCCAGCCAAGCTCTTTACTCAGCTTTCTATAGGGCTATCAGCTGCAAAAGAGGAACTGGTGGCACTTAAGGAGCTTTGGTCAGTGAGGCAGATGCTGAAGATGGGACAACAGTAACTTGCTGAGTTGATTTGTAAGGCTTTAATGCCACTCTCTCCCTCATTATAATAAGCTTATTGAAAAATTTCTATGCTGCTCCCCAGACTGCACCATTAATTTAGCAGAAAGACAGTGAGAATGTGATTAAAAGTTAATCAAATAAAAATTTCATTACCAAAAATTAAAGCTCTGGCACGTGTGAGAAAAGTAATACTCAGTGTTGCTTGAATCTTGGGATCTAAATGCAGATGTGTCAAACAGTCATAATAAAAGAGTTTCAATGGAGGCATAAGGTAAATCATCAGGTTTATATGCACATAGCTGGGATGTGGTGTATCATTTGCAACAGCTCTATAAATTGCTGCTTCAGTAAATAGTAAGTATGACGTTACTTACCTTTTCTTGCTGAGTCTGTGGGATGTGAAGCAATATATGTCAAGGACACATGGAACAACTGCCAACAGCTCTCAGACCTGCAGTACACAGCTAAAGAAAAATGAAGACATTAATTGTGGGAACTTTGGAGAGCTGAGACCTATATTAGGAACCTGGTCTTCAGCTCCTGTGATGAACACACCATCCAGATCTTACATTTAATGAATTTTCCTGTGGAGAACTGTTTCGTCCTCCAGAAGGCTGCCATGTAACTAGAGACTAATATGAATTGAAAACAAAAAATATCTCTTCAGGGTAGTGATAAT
>JAOXJK010000001.1:136164357-136188593 GCA_025774025.1 Xenus cinereus
GAAAAAAAAACTGTTAGCAGTTCATTATGTTTACTTACACACTTAAAAAACATGAATTGAAAACAAAAAGTATCTCCTCAGGGTAGTGATAATATCTCAGTGACTGCACTGACCTCTGCAGAGCAGGTTTACAAGCTTCCTCGGCACTCAGGAGTTTACTAATAGATGAACAATAAGAAATGAAAAAACCTATTCAGTAAATACCATGTGAGAGAGAATGCCAAGCAAAAAACTGACATGCAGATAATTTCTGGAAATAAGATCACTGTGGTTTAGAAAGACTTCAGCAACTTCCAAAAATTCTTATGAATCTGGCAAATAAAACTTAATAATCTGGAGACTGCAGGTAATCCTGGAGGAATAGCAATACACCAAAAAGCACAGATGTGTGCATTTGTACTAACGTACACATTTGTACTAGGAAAAGGCTGTGGATGTTGTCTACCTAGACTTTTTGACATAGCTTTTGACACAGCTTTTGACACTGTTTCCCACAGCATTCTCCCGGAGAAATTGGCTGCTCATGGCTTAGGCAGGTATATGCTTCACTGGGTTAAAAACTGGACGGATGGTTGGGTCCAAAGACTTGTGAATGGAGTTAAATCCCATTGGTGGCTGGTCACAAGTGGTGTTCCCTATGGCTCAGTATGGGGACCAGTTCTGTTTAATATCTTTATCAATGATCTGGACAAGGCGATCGATTGTGCACCCTCAGTAAGTTTGCAGAAATACCAAGTTAGGTGGGAATCCTAAGGGTATGATGGCTCTACAGAGGGATCTGGACAGGCTGGATTGATGGGTCAAGGCCAAAGGTATAAGGTTCTGGAAGGCCAAGTGCCTGGTCTTGCACTTCGGTCACAAAAACCCCATGCAAAGCTACAGGCTTGGGGAAGAGTGGCTGGAAAGCTGCCTGGTGGAAAAGGACCTGGGGGTATTGGTCTACAACTGGCTGAATATGAGCCAGCAGTGTGCCCAGGTGGACAAGGAGGCCAAGAGCATCCCAGTTTGTATTAGAAATAGTGTGGCCAGCAGGACTAGGGAGGTGACTGTCTCCCTGTACTGGACACTGGCGAGATCACACCTCAAACACTGTCTTCAGTTTTGTGCCCCTCACTACAAGACATTGAGATGTTGGAGTGTGTCCAGAGAAGGGCGACAAAGGTGGTGGTGAAGGGTCTAGAGCACAAGTCTTATGAGGAGCAGCTGAGGAAGCTGGGGTTGTTTAGTATGGAGGAATTGAGGCTGAGGGTAGATCTTATCACTCTCTACAACTGCCTTAAAGGAGGTTGTGGAGAGGTGGGGATCAGTCTCTTCTCCCAAGTGACAGGCAATAAGACGAGAGGAAACAGCCTCAGTTTGCGCTGGGGGAGGTTTAGGATGGATATTAGGAAAAATTTCTTCACTGAAAGTGTTGTCCAACATTGGAACAGGCTTCCCAGGAAAGTGATTGAGTCACCATCCCTAGAGGTATTTTAAAACATGTAGATGCGGTGCCTGGGGACATGCTTTAGTGGTAACTTGGCAGTAATAGGTTAATGTTGGACTTGATCTTAAAGGTCTCTTCCGTCCAAAACTATTCCATAATCCTAAACTGACCATAATGCTCTATTTTGAACTCAAGATCTAATCTCATCTTTATTTGTCACCTGGAATTGTTTGGCTTTATGCTTTTTTGCATAGTTGGTGGGGTTTATGCATTCTGAACTTGAAGAGTTTCAGTGTCATCTCCGCTTTTCTTAAAAATAGAGTAATTAACAACATGAAAATTAACACAATTTAACCATCCCAGTGATTGTCTGAAGGAGACAGTAAAGTTTTTTGAGAGACAGCATTCTTGAGTTTACAGATTTTACAACTGTCAAATTCTTACTGATCTTTATCACTGTTAGTCAATTCTTTCCCATTTTCCTGATGATAGGTTTATAAGTAGATAAGATAACACTGTTCCTTTTAATTTCACAGGAACAGTTGCTTTCTGGTCTGAAGCAGATGACTAATTATTACTTTCTGTATTGTTTTCTTTTCCAGCTGTTAAGAAAACAAAGTTAAGGTATATAATAGGATTTTTCTCCTTCTTGCTGGGGTAGAGTCTCATCTAACTTCGCATTTCTTAAGACTTAATTTTTTTCCTCAGGAAGAATTGAGAAACTTATAAAAGAAATGCAAACTGATTCAAAGAGGTAGACAAGAACTTTTTTTCTTTTTTTTTTATAAAGCAGAAAATTATGATTTATGATAAAAAAACCCCAACAAACAAAGGGTACTGCTTTTTCTTCTGAGATTGTTATATGTCTCCACAACTAGCAATTGGTTTCAGACCAGTTACTGCATTGCAAGATTTGAGATGTGAAAATGTGAAAACAGTATTATTTTATAAGATAATTAATCTGGGCAAAGAAGGCTTTTGGTATAATCCATTTCAATTATTTTAGCAGGCAATATGATGATTTATGCACAAATACAGGACTTTTGTAGGAAGTCTTGCTAACTTGAGTTTTTTTGAATCTAGAAGTCTACATATTTAGATATTTGGGGCATATTTCTAAATCTACCTATATTTGCAGATATAAATATATCACATATATATATACACGGTTATTAACTGCTTCGTCATTTCCAGTTTTCAGCTATTTTCAATTAGTTATGAGTCACAGAATATGAAAGATACCAATGCATTTCACAGGTATTTTGGAACTGGTCCTTTTAACTTTTTTTTTTTTTCCAGAGATATACACAAGCTTCTGCTCAGAAGACATACAAAAATGTAACTGAGGGAAGGGTGAGAAGATAACTTATCTTGTCTATTTTCATTTACTTGGTAAAAATAACTCTTCGGCTGTAATAGTTCTGTTGCAGAATCTAGTCCTCAGTTGTTCCTTAGAGAAAAAAGAATGAATCCCATTCATCTGTGAAAAATGAGCTTACAGAAATGTGGGTAAAAGCAAGTGATGCAGAATGGACAAAGCCGAGTCAGGAGGATGGCAGGAGCTGCAGAAGAAATGTGGCTGTTAACCAAGGACAGATGAGGAGCTGGGAAGTGATCTGAGCTTCAATTGACTGAACGCAGAGGGAACTGAGAGTATAAACCAGAAAGCAGGAAGAGAAAATAACTAGAAAGCAGATAATACTGAGAATAAAAGCTCAGAAAATAGTGCACAGGACAAAGAAGTAATACTGGACAGCCGAGCTGTGTTTGCATTAATACTTTTTTGTTTGGATCAGGAATATACTGTTAAAGAAAATCTCTCAATCCCCATTTATCAAATTTTCCTCACAAATGAAACTTTGGTGTGCATTGCAAGCAGTCTTGGAACAGATGAGCTGGATTCCTTTTGCATGAAGGTGTATACTGAAAGATATGATCTAGGCTTGCACCCCATGCCTCCAAGCAAACCATTAAGATTTGTGGATGCCAGCCATTCTCTGACACTTCACCACATCTCTGGCACCAGTCCTTGTCCCTCTTGTATTTAACAGGCTAGCAATTTAGCAATATGGCCTGTGGGTATAAAATGATAGACTTTTCCCACTGCATCAAGGCTAATTCATCCTGCTGTCTAAGTTCAGTTCATGGTGCAGTGCCTTTGATTTCAGTTCCAAAATGCATCCTACACTGCCAAGTCCTAAACCCATTTACAAAACACTTACTCATTTTTAAATTCTGCTCAACACTGTTAAAAAGGGAAAGGGCAGATCCCACAATTGACTTTGCAAAGCAGATTATACTGACAAAAGCATATTTTTTTTCCCTTTTCCTTTAAATAAAGCAGGCACCCACTTAATACTAAATCTAATTCTGCTCTTGCTGGTTTAAGGATTCAGCAGTGCACTGAAATTTACTTGTTGTCCACTTTAGAATCTGAAACCCTTTGTTATATATTTTAGTGATAAAAATATGTACCCTTTGTATTATTTTATATATTCTGAACGCTGACCTAAAGTGCCAGCCACCTGTGGAAGTTGGGCATGGACACATGCAACAAAATTTTTTTTTTAAAAAAAAAGCTTCACAAATTCAAAGGGTTTTTATTTTTTGAAAGCCTCATTTCAGTTTAATCGTTTTGCATTATCAAATCTAGGTGCTGCTTAGCATAATTTTTTTATAATTGTTATTTTACCTTGGTAATCAATTTCATTATAAGATCTGCAGGGAATGAATTATGAATTTCAGTGTTACATTGCACGGTCTTCCCTGCTTACATATTCTAAGTAAATATTACAGCCATGAACAACAAATTTGTCACTCCACTCTGCAAAATGAACAGATAAGTATGTTTTCTTTTTTCTTCTCTGTACCATATGATATAGTGAGGCTTTACATGTCAAAGCTGGGGTTTTTATCATTTTGGTCTTGGATATTCCAGTTACAAGCCCCTGTGTTAACTAAGAAAGGAACACCAAACAACACATGTTTTCCATACTTTCATGAAAATTCTGATATCAGATCAAATAAGAGAACTACTAGGATATCTCTCCATGTACTGCAAAGCTTAAACTTTGAGATTTTCTCAATTTAAAGGCATGTAGGAACATACCTCATGCAATTCATAAGTTAACTTTAAACAGCCTCTTTTTGCAAAACCAAACAAAAAACCCCAACAAATAAACAACCCAAAATATTTACATATTTATGAAAAACAAAACTATAAAAGGCATCCTAGTCTAGGAGAAAACAAAACTTGCACCAATTAATGAATCTGATCCACATCACTTGTGTTAGACAAAGTGATGATCTAAAGACAGGTCTTCTATGGTCTTCAGAAGTTCAAATTAATAAAATTATTTTTACAATAGATACTCTATGTTGGGTAAAATAATCTATGCAAAATTTTAGGATTAGAGAGGCTAAAAGTGAAATTTGCATAAAGTAATTTCATATAAAGCAACAAAATTAAACAGGGATGTCCTCAAACCTGAGAAAAATATTTTCTTTTCTTTATTGAACAGTTGAATTATGTCAACTTGATCATTATTTCATTCTGAATATCTGAATCTCCCATGCATGCATAAAAAAGTTTATTGCAATGCCTTAAGCAGACTAATTTTCTCAAAACTGATTTTGAGGTATATTGAATAAACTAATTAGGTATTATAATCAAAAAGACAGCAAAATAAGAACTGAGCAATGTGGTTAGTAAAAGTAAGAAATATTAAGTGGTTTAATCCTGGGTGTGTGTGATAAGTGTGAAGGATCGCAATGCCTTACATAAAAGTTATATGAAAGCTTACTGTAAATTATTGCAAATTGACAAAATTTGACCTTCAAAAGGCAAAATCTCTGCTGTGGAGATCTTTTATTTTCTGAGGTTCTCTAAACATTTCTGGGGTACCTTATTATTAGCCCCTGGAAACACTTTAGCCATAGTAGAGTAAGAAACAAAAATATCTATATTACATCTACGTATATAAATACCCCCCTAATAATAAAAAAGGAATATTTAGTTAATTAAAAGAAAAGCAAACCCATTTAGTCATTATAAGACATTCCAAGAAAATCAGAACTTCTGTATCTGGATGTCAACATAGTTGTTCAATGCCTTATCACAATAAAATAATCTGTAAGTATTAAAGCTCCTTATCTTTCAATCACTATGAAGGGGAAGCAGATGACAATACTGTTTTAAAGGAGGCCATGAAAACAGTCCTTGTAAACTGAAAGTGGAGTTTGCAACCATGAAATGGAAAAGCATTCTCAACAAAAGTTCAGAAATGTATGTTCTCGTAAAGAAAACGCTTTTATCGCTGTTGAAGCATTTCGAAAACACAGACATTCTTTAATTCTCTCTCTTTATTAATAGCTTTTTTCATGGTACTTAATATCAACGTATCGAATGATTTTCACACTCAAATAGCTGATACTTAAATACTTCAGAGCACAGTGATTTGCAGATTTAGGAAATATAAATATGATAGTCTTAGTGGTTTAGGAAATTGCCTGTTACTGACTCCTTCCTTGTTTATAAATGAACAAGATTATTGCATGCACCAGGCAAGTGGAGTTCCTTCTTCCTGTTCAGCTGCTTAGGGTGGCAATAAGGAGGAAAACTAGGAAGAATTTGGCAGCTCAGGACTGCTCTGTCCTGGTGCAACCTATCCACACCTGTGAATGAAGAAATAGTTTTCTGATTTCTGCTTTATGTACTCTACTGATGCCTAGACTAAGAATAAAGGGTAATAGGATAGAGAATGGAGAGCATCACAGTAGTTCTGTCACTCTGCAATCATTCAGCTATCAAGAAGAAAAAGAACAACAGCAAGATGTAAAAGGACTTAAACCCAGGGAGAAGAGGCACTTAGGGAGGAGGTAGGAGCAGAATAGATATGGTACTGTGCTTGGAGAAAGAGATGTTAGAGCAGAAAAGGTGAAGGGTTATGGTCTAGGGTTTGTAGGGCCAGAGATAAAACTGATGAAGAAATTGAGAGGGCAAGATTCACTTGGTTTTTAGGTAAAGAATTAGTTTTCAATAATTAAAACTAAATTGGTAATGTATATGTCTAATATTTTTTTCAGACTACTGTAAACACAAATATATATGTACTTGCAGAAGGTTAAAATAAATTATATTTATGCCCAGCTCCGATTGCAACCATAAGTTGCATCATTAAAGCCTGAGGCTTTAAGACATAAGTTTATGCAGAGTGAGATAAGAACCACACCAACATCTGGATCATTTCATGGCATAACAGGTGTAGAGGTTTTCCCTGGCATCAAGCAATAAGAATGATCCAGCAATGCACAGACTTTGTCTAGCAGACAAATCTGAGTGCACATGGTCTTCATCAAAGCAGGCTAGGCAAGCCAGTAGCCTTTTTCTGTGATTTTCATACTCAGTGAATCACTTTCCTAGTGGTCCATTCCACCAACAGTAATTGAAATGACCACGAGGACTTTTGGAACAGGAATTGAAAATGGAAGCTACAGTCATGGACTGCCTGTATCAAGTGTCTCTGAAGTAGCATTCTGTGAGTTCTGTATTTGTGCTGAGATTTCATGACAAAGAAACTGCTGTTGGGTTAGGGCTATAACAGAAAAACTCATAAGAGGTGAAAACAGGGTTTATATTTAAAGGGTGCAATAATGGCCACGCATAACAAAGCAGAAGAATGAAATATAATGAACAAGTGATACCATGAAGGAGATAGCTATTAGAAAATTTTATACACAACTAAGACAAGAACAGAAGACTAGAAATAAATAAAATAGCCACAGACAAACAATAGGGCTGGTACTCTTTCTCTTACACTTAGGTACCTGTTGGAGAAACATTATGCAAAAGTGTGCAATCTCTGTGTTATAAATCTGTGTAGTGTGTACATGATGGCTATAGCAGTAACAGGGCAGCAGAAGATGGTGAAATGCATATATTATGAGAAGACACAAACTCAACAATATTCTGCAAAATGCATTAATTCTCACATTATAAGCGATATAGTCATTTCAATTCTACATTTTCTATTTCAGGCTGTTTTTATTCTTTCTTCTTATCTCTTCTGGTAACATGTAGGCTCTAGTGGCACATGGGTAAGGTTGGTGAGTTTTTCATGGAAAAGGCAAGTGACTGCAACCAGATGAAAAAGAAATTTTTGTTCATTCTAGAAAATAAGGTACTATGCTCTGTCCAGTGATTTTCTTCTAAGCATACAGAAGAATAATTTAATACATCTTCATTATCACAATTCGTTCTTTTCTCAAGCTGTAGAACATTATAATAGCTTCTACATTATGCACTCTTGAAAACCAGCTATTCCAGCACACGCTTTGTGAATAATAAAATCAGCAATCCCATTTGAAATATACATTTTTTTCCTTTCTGTTACTTAATTGTGGAATGTTTAGGTAGAAGAGGAAATACTTAATTCCTGCTTCCTGTACTATTTTCCATTTTGTCACTCTTCTGAGAACACTTCTGAGCACTTGCAAAGTACTTTATCCACTAGGCTATGCTATGTGTATGTAACTAGTATTTAACTGTCCTGGCCTTCTTCCTCCTCCATGCAAACACACGAAGGTATGCATTTTAGCCTGAGCCTAGGCAGTCAGATAGAGCATGAATGCAGACTTAAGAATACTTCTAGAGGCAGTTTGGGTGTAACATATGTGACTTGGTTTATCCTGGCTTGCTCACTGTCTTCTGACCACTACCTCAAGAGACCTACTAGATGGGTCCTCAGCTGCTACTTGTCCCAGTGCCAGGCCATGACCAGCAAGCCTTTCCTGTCTTGACCATTTCTGGGAGAAGAATTAATTGCCTTGTACATCTGCAATCACAACTCTTATTCCAATTATGTGGACAAGCATTCTCAAGCAGTAGAAGTTCTAACAGATGGTGGAATAGGGTAACACAATGCAAGAGAGAAAGGATTGAATGAAAAATAACAGCCTCAAGTATGAAGAGGTACCTTATGCTATGAAGACACACCAATAACCTTGTGGTGGTCTGTAAAGGATTCTCTTGCCCACGGTCTGTAGCTGAGAAATTTCCCTCCTAGATCCCTAAGAGGTTGAAAACCATAATTCCTGAAATCAGATTATTTTTCTAAATACCTTATTTTCCCCACCTCCCTTTTTTTTTATTTTACATTTAAATATTTACTTCAGAATTAGAGTTTATGAACATGAAAATACTGCAAGCATTCACATCAAAACTCTCTCTTGAAGTCAAGTCAACTGTTGTGGAAAACATTCCCCTTTGTTTACTCAGCTGTCATAACAAGTTTTCTCATACAAGGTAAAATGACTAAGTATCATTTAGATATAAAGCCTGCAAGCGTTAGGTGCCCACTTGTGACTTCGGAAAGCACTATATGTTCTTCTGCAAAGCTTTAATTCCATTAGTTCTTTAATCACAGATGTGCATATTAGTCTAAAACTCTTCCCTCTATAACCATTAGCAACACTTCTACTGAATTCAGCACCACTGAACCAAGAAATATAGAATCATAGAATCACAGAATTGCTTAGACTCATGATCTCTTAAAAATGAGACAAATACATAGCTGTTGTTTTGTCGTTTGTAAACTGAAGTCTTTTCAGTGTGTTTTTACTCTCTGTTAGAACCTGAACAAAATAATTGCTGGTGCCATATTCATAATACATTTGAATTTTTTAGCTTATCTATAGCAAGAAAGTTCCATTTAAGACAGCATTTATTATGTATTTACAGGATCTATTTGCATCTGTCTAAAAAAAAATAGGCAGTGAAGTTTTTTTATTAAAAATATCATTAGAACTGGTACTCACATGCTAAGTCTCCAGTTTTAAGTCATGTAATAATTTGTCAGTGAACATTGGGAACATTGTTGATTATTATAAAACAACACCCAGTTTTATAAGAGCCTTGCTGTATAAAGTTCTATAGAAATATCACATTCAGAAAAGAAAATAGAGCTCCAGGAAGAAATGTTTCCTATTTATATAGCCAAGAGTTCCCATTTATACAGGAAATCTCTTAGTTACATACATATTCATAATTCTAACTTTTTTCTAATTCATAGTAAAATGGGGTGACTCATGTGAGCAAAATAACAAAAATCACGATATTAGACAAAATACAAATTAAATGCCACTTCAGATTTTACTATATGCCTGCTTCTGTCAGTGTGTATGTTTCAACATTTAGATTCAGTTCACATATAAATAACATATAGTTTTCTGTAAGAATGTACTATTCTATTTAAAAAATATGAGGGAAAGGGGAATGATAAAATGTTTGATTTTTTTATTATACTAGAAATTTTTAATTGAACTGTATTCCTATTGAAATTTTCAGTATATTTTTTCAGAAGTAATAAAACTTGGTTATCTTTGAAAAATATGAAATCAGAGTGACTTTGATTTTTTATTCTTTATAAAATCAGCTTTCTATTTTTAAACAACATAAGACATAGAGAAGCTCAAGATAAATGAAGCAGCAATTTACTCAATTTACCCTGTGGATTATACACAATCAGTAAATCACGTTCATGTGTCCCAAAGAATTAAACAACATAAATAAAAGAGTAAAATGTTGTACCAAAGAAACACAGTCACACTCATAACACAACATCAACAAACCAACATGGTACTATGACTTACACAAAAATGCATTCTTAAAAGCTTCAATACAACTCGCAAAAGACTAAAAGGAGATATGCAGTAGTTGGTGTATCTCATCAAATTGTAGTTGAAAATAAATTAATTTACACCATAAATGGACAAAAGAAGAAAAATCACATCTGACATGATATTAATCTGAGTTGTACGTTTGCTTCTAAGTGAACAAGGTGAGATTTTTTATTATTATTTAAATCTGCCATAAATAAATAATTCTCAATGAAACAAGAATTTGAATGTTTCTTATGTGACAGAGGTGACATGTCTAGAAAAATAATTGCCCTCATTAGCTACAGTACATTTTCACTTTATGGTTCTTATTTCACAGATGAGGTTGAAAGGTGGGTTTGATTTGATAAAGACATTTATGCCACAGTAGCATTTAATATAGAAGCAGGAGTAAAGTAAAACCAGTTTGTGCAAGCAAGTGCAACAGTTCTTCTTCTAGTAGTAACACTGAAATAGAATAAAACACTCCATTGAATTGAGTGGATCTTTATTTATGGCAGTGAGTCTTCCTTGTATATTTTTATTACAGATACATTTTTTGTTGCTGTTATCTATGTACTGCTAATGAAGATAATGCAATTGTTTGTACCCTTCTCTGTGCTTTGAAAACAGTATAAAGAAATGATTGAAAATGCTAGTTCCCATAGTACTGCAGTTCTCAGATCAGTTTTTGCCCCTGTGTTGTCACTGCCACCATATTTGTCTTAATTTAAAGGTAGCTTGGGACAATTTTAACTAGGCTACTTTCCAAGAAATGTATAGTTATTCATGCATATTGATCTATAAAAGTAACATGAAACTTAACTGAAAACTTGCATAGCTTTCAACAAGTATTTTTTTTTCTTCCTTTATTTTGGATGATACAAAGTCAGCCTGACCAGATGTATGAGGGCTATATTTGCCACATATTTTTCTCTCCAATTTAGCAGCAATGCTAATTACTTTATATCTCTGTTTTTTCTAACCTTTTCATTATTACATGGCTATTCTGTACTGTCGTTGACACCACATAAGATACAGTATTGTTCTGTGGGGGTTTTTGCTTGGTCGGTTGTTGTTTGGGTTTTGTTTGTTTGTTTTCCTTAAGGGATCTATTTCCCAGTTTGTGATTTTAGTGCTATTTGAGCAAGCTTTCAGAGATACTTCACTCTTTAAAGTCCATTTCTGTCAGGAGTGAAACACATCATCCTTTCCCTGAACCTTTCAATTGTTTTGGTGTTTGCCTTCAAATTAGTTGTCAGCTAATATAATGTCACAGCAATATAAAATCACAGTAGGAAACAAACAAATTATCATGAGTTTTATCATATTAAACTATATAAAAATGTGGAAAATCCTGTTAAATAACCATCCATTCTCTGGGCAACCTTGTTTGAGGTTAGAAGGAAATGAAATATTTGTATATGTATGGAAGTAATTGCTCTGCTTGTTCTCCAGATCTTCTCCACAACTACATTTCAGGTCTTGAATCTGCTCTTACTAACAACCCTCAAAGCAGAAAACTGTTTCCTAGTAAAATACTCATACTCCACTTTTTAAGGAAGAGTATACTCTTTTCTACAAACTGTTGCCGTGGACTTCACAGAATCACAGGATCATAGGATGGTTGAGTTTAACTTGACTTGATTAACCAGGAACCTTCAGGTTTTTTTTATTAAAGTCAAAGCTTCATGGAAACGTTTCCCCTTTCCCATCTCTGTCAAGAAGTTTTTCTTTAGAGCCAAACAGAAAAATTCCCATATGGGACCTAGTAGATGTTTTGAAAGTTTCAGCTCTTCTGGACGGTTTTGAAAGGAGAAAGAATACCATCTGACTTGCCTTCGGGGTCCTTATGCTTTGTAGCATAATACAGAGAAAACGTATGAATGAACAGCAGGTAGAAAAAAATGTTTCTATACAAATCCTTTTCAGTTTTCTTCACTTCACCTAGATTTTTACTTCATATTCCCCAGAAGGGAAAAGACCAAACTACTTTACTTCCTACTGCTAAATAACTGTGTTTCTACACTCTACTTTGACCCAGACACTACCCTATGGATGAGAGAAAAGAACAGCAAAAAGACTAAAAAAAGAACATATGTAAAAACATGAATTTCATGGTATCCTCCTTGATTTGTATCCATCGCCATTCTCAGTCATTGACTAGAGGGTTTTTCAGGATTCAGTCTATTACTTATAAAGCATTTATCCCTTTCCTCTCCAGAGCTTGTTTTGCAGTCTCTGAGCAAAAATGATGACCGACCTTTCTGAGCTTTCAAGAACCTGAACAAATAAAGTCTGTACTATGTTACACTGCTGCTAGTCTTCATTAAGGTCAGCCTCATTGGCAGATTGAATTTGGGAATGCAATGCCTTAACCCACAGTTCTCAAATGTTTTCTGAATTTTCGATGGCTTATTTTTATGTTATTACTAGAGTCTACTACAAGTCATAGATCTGTTAGCTCTAATTCCTAGCAAGGAATGGTGTTTCTTGGACTATTAAACTTGTAGGATCTTAAGAATCAAGCAAAGAGTTGACTTAAGAAACAAGCAAAGATGCAGTCTAAACTGAACATCATGATATCAAAATGTATAATTTTGTAACCCCAGAAAAAACCCACATTGTTAGTTGTCTTTATTAAAGGACAAAAATTAAGTTATGATAATTGAGAAAGAGGAAATAAAAGGATTACTGTATCTACTGCATTCTTTTAATTTTTTTTTCCCCAAAATAATTCAAATTAGCACTACCGTCATCTACATGCTTCTGGCCTCACATGCCATGTTGCATTAATGAAATTTGCTAAATTGATGCAATGCTCTGGCAATAACAGCTTGGCAGATCAGTTGTGATGGTACTAATAAGAACAGCAACAACAGTTTCCTGCCTTCAGCTGACTAATGCTATTAATCCCGTGTCTCATCATTCCTTGCATTTGAACAGGACAAAAAAATCTTTACAACCTTAATGTTATCATTTACCCATAGATGAAAACCATCCATTTTGGAAACTGCTATTTTCTTTTCTTCCTCATCACCACTTACCTTAGCAACTTAGCTTTTTCTAAGGATTTTAAGTCAACCTATTTATAACAGACTTCCATATCTACAAGTGATATTGGTTTACATCAATGAAAATAATGTCTGAGTAGTCTCAATCATATCTCTAAAGTATCCTGTCACTTGTCAGTATTGCTGAAAAGCTAAAATATGTAAAAAAGCAAGTAGCACTTTTGGAAATATATTGGTGTTACAGGTCCGTAACTGAAACATGATGAATTTTACAGGTATTGCAAACTCATATATGCATTTATCTCAGAAGTTCTTATTTTTTGTCTTGATATTTATTGTAAAACAATGTCAGAGGTTAAAGCAAATGGCTTTCATAATTTGAAAATGCAAACTGTCTTTGTTTTGCAGTAAAACAAGATATTCCATGTAATCTAAATTGATGCTTTGAATTTAAATAGTCTGGACATGAACTTTGCTTCTGTGGAACTAGCTAGTGATGGCCCCAGAATTTTAATATACATTCATGTAACATACTTCAACTATACAGCCATACATGATACTATTGAAAAATCATATGTAAATTGAGCAATTAGAAGGATTTTCCTCTCCTGCTGTTTGTTGTAGTCTTCAAGCCAAAAGAAAAGAAGTAAGTTATTAGCTTTTTGCAGAAAGTAAAAATATTCTCATTGTTTCTCCGTCTGATTTTATGTTTTAAAGATTTGATAGGCAAAACCAACACAAAGATAATGAAAATTTTCAATGAGATTGCCAAACTTGTCATTTTTGCTTCTGTCCTTTGCATGAGGAAGAACCGTTTTAAAGGAGAACCTTCACAGATTGTAAAGATAAAATGTTCTCCCATTATTCTGTTAGCCAAATAATTTATAGTGAGTGTCCCATATGCAAAACATCAAACTATTCAAGGGAAAATAAAACGAAAAATCTTCTGATTAGATCCTCTAAGGAATCCATCCTACATTATTTCTCATAGAGTATTTACTAGCATATTTTCAAATTGGACATCATGTTTTTTGATCAATGGAACTTTAGTCACTTCCCTTGGGAATTCAAAGATTAACAATAGATCTTATAAGCAGGATGTCTTTCTCCATCATTTCCCTTGTACATAATTACATTTCATCATTTTACTTGTCACTGCAGTTTCTCATAATTTGTCTTTATTCAGTGGTGAATACCTCTCTGTAGATGTCATGTGTTAAAGTATTTAATATGTTTCTGAAAAAACAATCCAAAACTGTCTTGAGTTTCTGCTGCTGAATCATGCCACTTTACACTGTAAGGTACTAGCATTATATAATATAAACTCCACTGCTGTTGCTCGGGGTAAAGAAATCAGAAGAAACTTTGCTGAAACAAATAAAGTAGATACTTACTCCTGAGTACAGATACAATGCACTCAACCTATTACTTTCTCTGAAAAGTTATGTCTGGGAATGAGTCTATAATAATTAATTTTTTTAAAATGTTCTGAATGAAATGGATAAAACCCTGCCCCCTCATCACATTTTGGACTGACTGATATTTTTCCAAGTGTTGAGGTGGAAAGATAAAAACCAGAAAGCAACAGTTTTGAAATACAGAATTTCTTTTTGTGTTGGTTTTTTATTTATTTATTTATTTATTTTCTATTTTGAAATCAACACGTAGCTATTATTAACACAATGTATTTCTGATTAAAAAAGAAAAATCTTCCAAATAAAAGTCAGTATCTTGTAACTTACAGTATTTCTGCTTCAGAAACAACCTTCAATAGAGCTTTATTACTATTCCTGGGTAAATGAAAGTATTCTAATATATTTTTAGTCAGTAAAACCCAAAAATATTAACTGCTCATACAGCATTGATTCAGTACTATGTAAAAAACATATTACCCCCCAACACTGTATTTCTTTAGTTGCTTGCTTTTATTGTGTGTGTTATTAAATATATACCTTCATATATACCTTCATAGCAAGTTTCCTGACATAGCAAGGTTTTTTTTGTTCGTTTTTGTGTTTCTCTTTTTTTTCTTTAATATTTAATCATGCTATGTATCGTGCTTGTTACTAATCTTTGTGCAAGAAAAATATTGCTTTGATATCAGCTGCATGCTGAAAATATGCAACTTCTCCTAATGAAGTACTACGTTTAAATTGTATTTACCTGACATTCATTTTTCTTATTTTTATCTTTCAGACTGTCATGTGTGTTAGGAATCAGTCTGTCATGTACCCCCAGAATGTGTCCAAAACCAGGTCTCCTATTTTTTCATATTCATACTTGCTATTTTTTCATGATGTAAAGGTGATCAGGCATTGGATGAGCAATACGAGGGAAGGACTGCCAATCTTTTCAACCTGTTTCCACTCCAGCAGACCCTTTCTACTATATTTGGCTAGTCATGCTTGCAAGAACATTAATTTCTGTGCCACATTCTTTATACCCCAGCAGACAGGTAGTAAGATGAAGTCATCACCTGAGAGTCAATAGCAACAGGACTATTAACCTTGAGAGGAGAGCAAAGGAAAAACCTGTGTTTTCAATAAAAATTCTGAACAACAAGCAGAAAACTGCTCTGTATGGATGAGATGAGCATTCGGATGTACTGTAGGCAAGGTATTAACAAGCTGTTTTAAAGCACTTCTTTTTATAAATTCAGGGAATGGAGCTATGGGATGGAGCTGTAACTTTTTGAATGTGTTTTTGCCAAACTGAAACTATTTGAAAACAGACATTTTCCTGGCAAAATTTTCCTTGTACTTTACTTGCACTGATTTCTTCTCCTTCATCTTCTTATTCTCACAAACAGGGTCCCCTTTAAATTATATTTTAAGTTTTTCACACAGAAAACAGTCTAAGCTTCCCTATTGATTTAGGGTCATGGACCTACAGTTGGAACAGGGACAAAATGCAAAAAAAAAGTCTGTATGAGGGAAGAAAAATGGATTTTACTGTGGTTTGGAGAAAATGCAAACAGCACTACCCTAGGTAAACGTGGAAGGGACATCTAGGAGTCAAACATGGGGAAAATGTCCAAACCACAGCAGAACATGTTCCCTCCAGATCCCAGTGAAGAACCCTAGAAAGCTGAGTTATATGCTCCTCTGGGGACAGCAAACAGCCATGCCTCCTTTTTTCCCACTAAACAAAGTTTCAGCAAAAAGCCAGTGTATTTTCCAACCCTGCTGGGTATTCTCCATTCTGGAAGTGTTAAGGTTTCCAATATATCTTGTCATATGCATGTCAGACTCATGGACACAAAGACACATTATGTGTCAAAAGGCATTAAGCAGAAATGTTCAGGAAATAGAATCCAATCATGTATTTCTGTGATCTGTTACATCAAGGTTACTGTTAGTATTGCATGTTCTTCTGCACACATCTATTGAGAACAATTGGTAAATGGGAGACAAATTCTCCTTCAGATTCAGGAGATTCATATGCCAAATGTAGTATATCGGGGTCTACATTACGCTTTAGATTGTGTATCATCTATTCTATTGTCTAGTCCGTAGTCAGCTGAATTTACAGAACTACTGTATTCATCCTAAAGTAGAAGCTTACTGGTCAGCTGAGGACTTTTTCTGGCCTTCAGTGGTAGTATTGCCTGGACTATAGATTATGATGACACTTTACAGAGCCATCTTACCTGTAAATTTAGGTTCCAACAGTCTGGCTCCGAGTAACATCTCTGATATCCATGATGATGTGGAGCCACACTCCAGCAGCTCAAAACATCCCAAGTATTTCTAACATTTATAGTAAATAGGAAGCCATAGTGCTGTCTCAGCAACATACTTTAAAATGTGAGATATTATATTCTATTGTATCACGGGGGCCATCAATGTATATATTGTTATTTTGTCTATTTCATTTCTCTTTTATTTTAATTCCTAACTGAAATATTTGTTTATTCTTGTTTAAACCCTATTTCACATTGCTTCTCCTTTAACTTCTGTTTCTTCATCTAATTAGCATTTCACATATCTTAATTCCTTTCCTGGATTTGAGCAATTTAGTCTTATTAGCACTTCAAAAATCAGAGTGAGAACTTTGAGCAGATTGCTTAATTATGTGAGTACTTAATTTAACATTACATAGAAATTCATACATAGTAAGCAGTCTTTAACCTTTAAAAATCCCATATGAAGATTACAGTATGAAAGAATTAAAAATCCTTTTTTTTTGTAGCTAATTGTTCTTACACTGTTTTGAAATGAGTTATAAGAAGGAGTTAAGTTATGTATTTTTGTACTTGTTTTTATCAAAGCTTTGTGTAAAACTAGTGATATGCCACAGGTCCCTTGACACTTTATGTCTTCATCTAATGCACTCTGAAATCATAGATATCTATCAGAGTCTTAGCTTGAAAAGAAAGAACTGCAATAAGGATGTTCCAAGTTGATTCATACACTCGGCAGAATCTTTGTCATATCCGCTGGGAAAAGCCTTGTCAAATGTCTAACCTAATCTGTATAACAAATTACAGATAGTGTTTTGTCTTCTTCTTTTAGAGTTTTGAGTTCGTAGTTGAACTGATTTTAATTTTACAAGGAGATCGTGGTAAGCTCCTGGGCATCCAGATACAAGCTCTCTGTTCTTTTATCTTTCAAAGCAGTAATATATGAGTGCAGCTACCAAGCAAAAAGTGGCAGAGGAGACTTTAAGTCATAAAAAAGCTTTACTCCTGTAAATTAACCCTTCTACTCTGATGAAGAGTTGCAAGCCCTGATTTTTTCAGGGGTGAAGCGTGAAGGGGAGGGAGAGTGAGACAGTTCTAAGTTAGAACAAAATATTTAGCTCAACTAGAGTCCAGAATGTTTAATGTGTTTAAATTACAGGGTCACTTAGCCTTGTGCTGTCTGAAGACCCAACTGTGGATGACTCTAGATACATCCCAATGTAATCAATAGAAATAGTTCATTAAATATCTTTAAAATGTCTGTCCAGTGGCACAAAAAAAAATGTTATTCAAAATCCAGCTGCAGTACAAGTCACTGTGTCTTCACTTCACCTTCTCCTGGGTTCTTCCACCTCTTGTTTGCTGTATAGCCTACTCAGTTTTCTCTGAAACAGATCCTGAATGAGCACAGTTTATAGTCTGATGCATTAATTAAGACAAAATTTGTGCATGTTTCTTTTAAAAAGGGAGGATGATTAAGTAACGTCTTCAGAAGTTGGCTATGTGGTAAGGAATCTCTGAGGGAAGGGACTATACTGGAAGAAGAACAAACCCCTTCCTCAAAGCAAGTCGTCTCCACTAAGGAAACCTGTACATCCCAACTTAATAAAGTAATCTAGTATGAAGAGTTTGAGTAATATACTCTTATGTAAATTATTTATTTTAAAAAGATGTAATCCAGAGAGACTGAAACTATTTGTGAACAGATTCAGTGAACAAAGATTTTATTTTAATTGAAAGTTTCATATCAAAATTTCCACAGTGAAATATTTATATTAGAGGATTTTTTGGGAACATCTTTTTCCATTTTGAAACTTTTTAAAATAATAAAAAAAAATGTTTTTCTTTCACGCTATACAAGAAGAGTTTTATCTAGGACAAATGTAATACTTTGTTTGACTTTTGACACAGATATTTTTCTAATCATCCTACTTTTTTCTCTTTTAAATCTAATTAAAAAATTCAGTACCACAACCAAAGAATCAGTTTCTTGTACAGCTCTGCTTAGGATTCTAAGTCCCATTGAGTTTCAATGAGTCTTTGTGTTTGATACTGTCCTACTGAAGTCAATGGGTGCAGGATGAATCCCTTTATCCCTCATACACTTTGTAAAAGCATGAGTCACACACCATGCAGCCAGGGAAGTGAGGCTATCAGCCAGAATTGTCAGGACTGAAGCCAACACTGCTTTGTTGATCTGCTCATAGGAAGAGCCATAGAAGAATGCAAATTAGTCCTTGCCCTTTGCTGAAATGAAAAGCACTACTTAATGTTTCTAGATGCCTCAGTTCCAGACAAACATCCCCAAAATGCTGCTACATTCTAATTTCCCAGACTATGGTTTATAATGACTGTAAAATCACTTCAGTAGGAGTTCTGCTTTATTTTAATTTGCATATTTAGCAGTTAAAAAAATGTATTTTTCATTCTATATATATATGACAGCTTTGATATGCATATTTATATGACACCTTCATTTATTCCCTACTACTTTAGAGAAAAAATTTAATAATTCTTGATAAATAAAATACACCAAAAAAAAAAATCACTGATCAATGTATTAGGCTTGAAATTTATGATAGTACTTGACAGAATCTAATTATACTGACAGGTGTTATTACAGTGTTTTTTAAACTATTACTGAAACCAAGTGGAATTGCACCACAGCTGCTCATCTACTTCAAGATATATTCATTCTCTCCTTGTGCAGACAGAACACGTAGAGGACCTTTGAAAACAAAAAACTTGACTGTAAAAATGATAGTGCTGCAGTTAGTGCTATTGGAGATGTATTTATCAATAACAAAATAAAAAGCAGCAATAGAAAATTAACAGGTCAAATTTGTACAATAAAAAGGAACAATTTAACAAGAATATGGTCTGTTTGTACAAGGTTCGTTTTCCATGTATCACATTTCAGCAAACCAACAAGGGAGGAACACTTCCCTATAACGAGCACCTCCATTGCCATGGAGTATTTTCCTTGACTGGGTTGGATCACAAATGAGCCCCTTAGTGACAGAGGAGTATTATGTTCAGTGTTTAGAATTAATCCATCTCTGAGCTGGATTAACTGGTCCACAGATTCTTTGGGCAGACCACCAGAGTGCAGAGGACAATGTATATAATGGAACTTTCTGAAATTATTTCCTGTCCAGATATAGTCACTTGTCTCTACACACTTATGAACGACAAAAGGGAGGGCTTGAAGCCTGCTGGCAAGTTAACAAGTTCTTTGCCAAGAGTCATGGGTGCCAAAGAATGATGAAGTAACATGGGCATCTTGCTTTTGCATTTAGAATTACCTATTCCTCAAAGCTAATTATTTATCCCTTCCAGTTCTATAAAACTGCCAGATCACAAACTCCTGTAACCAAATACTTCATTAATCCCTTTAAACCAATTAAAGAAAGAAAATTAAAAGACAAGTAAATAAAGAGGTTGGAGAAAATTCCTTTTTTCCTGCATTTTCTGTCCAATTTTATACTTCGGATATTGGCACATACTAGAACATGTGATAAGCATTTTACAGGTAGACAAGAAGGTGATGCCATCAGAACCTTACTTTCTTAGTGCCAGCCTTCTGCTCTGCCTTCACAGAATAAGGAAAGTAGAATTAAATGAATTCTGGCTTGCAAATTGGCACAGACAATACTTCATTCTTTACCATCCTGATCTTCTCTTAGACCCACTGAATCCCCAAAGGGGCTGAAAGGAGCATCATCATGCCTGACACTAGTGGAACAGCTAAAGACACTGCATGACAACCCTCCCTTGGGTTAGGTAAATTAATATTGTCAGTGCTTATTTACATTAACTTCCCCCTGCTATTTGAAAAATTCTTTTTGAGTAAGAGACATGTAGAAAAATAGTTTTAAAGATGCTTCTGACAGCCTGCTTCCCACTAGAGGGATACTGAGAGAAACAAGAGCCATATGCAGGCCCTGAAATAGTCAGCCTCATTTTATCATGAACCCCTGTAGCAGAGCGCGTGATTCTTTGCATAGGGACATTTTAACATCGTGTGTAGTGCCAAAATTGGAGGTTCTGTATGGTGGTGTAGCAGACATCTAGAAAAAACAGTGCAACATTAATCTATTGCTGAATAAGAAGCCACACCAATGCTAACAGGTAGTTTTGCGCAGGGCTCTAACTTGCTAGTTGTTTGGCTTCAGTGGATGATAGGAATAAAGGAAAAATTTCTTTTCTGTTATTCACTATTTTAGGCTTCATGCAAATGTGATTAAGACCTTTGAAATAATGCAAAAAGAAGGGTTCAAAATGAGCTTACAGAGAAAAAGCAACACTAAATTGCAACACCATTCTCTAGTTGGTAAATTGTTTGTTGGAGAAGATTCTATTTAATCTAATAGAAGATGTCTGATAGAAGGAAGAAATAATGGAAAACATTCCCAGCCAGTCTGATTTCTTTAGGATTTCTTGGCACCATAGTAATAAATTACTCTGTACAAATAGAGGGAGGTTGTATGCATTGTTTTGTCTGCGCTCCATATTCACATGCACAGATTTTTCCTACTGCTCTTTCATTAAGATTTCCTGACAACAGAGAAAAACAAGTCTCGAACTAGAAGCTGAGTTATGTTAGCACCTAAATTGTTCGCTTGCAGCAACACATTGTGTAAGGTGTGCATTATTTATTCTAACCACTTACATTTCTTGTCCACTTTAGTCCAGTATAATTTTAGAACTGTTAGTAAAACCATGTCAGTCAGGTAGATATTAAACAGAACTCATCTGACAAAGGAAACAACAAAAAAAAAGAAAAACAAAACCTTAAATGATTAGTACTTGTTCTTCGATTTCCAGCTGAATCAAAGACTGCAAGTGAAGATACTATTAAATGCTGAAGTCTTTCTGAGCTACAATTAATGGTGTAAAATAAAAATATTACTTGACACAACAGTGTTATATAGAAGTTTTTTCTCAGTCTTCCACTGAAATCTGTTTTCTTTTTTTAAGGACGTCTTATTTATATCTAAAGAACAAATACAAATATACAATATAATTGTTAAAAATATCAGATCTATCTGTTTTTCCAATGAAATATCTATCTTAAAGTGAAAATAAAGGTATTGTATCCAAACTACTTCTTATGACGAAAAAGTGGGCATACAGGAGGAAGGAGCACTGACAGAGAATTCTAATGCTTTCATTACAAAATTCCTAATGTATTTCTGAGATTATAATTAATTACTTATTAATAATATTGTAGTGGATTGTGTGTCCTATGAGGGGAAAAAAACAACCCTGAAACTTACTAAAACATACAGTATTCAGTGTATGTAAATACCATAACCATATTCTCCATAGATACACCAAAAAAAGATGTGCAGCTTCTGCATCAAACAAACAGCAAATATTTAGTCTGTGTATTAGGACACAAATACACCTACAAGTCCCATTGTATATATTCATGTTGCTAAGTAAAAGGGCTAAAGGATGCCCAGCTGTGAGGCCAAGTGGCACTAGCGAATTTATGGTGACACTGCATTCAGCTTGTACTTCCAATACCAGACTTGTTTTGGAGAAACCAAGTTTCACAACAAAGCTGAGGAGTATCCCAAAATCTGAACAGCATTGTCAGCTTGGCACTCTCATATATTTAACAGCACACATGTTCCTACTGTACTGCTAGTTAGAGGGCTGGGCATCACTTGAGGGACATCTGAGAACACCTTTGAGCACATAAGTAAAACACAATCCTTCCCATACGTAAATTAATTAATGCCTGTGGATAAAATCCTACCAATATCAAGGAAAATGACTTGTATTAGTCAAAAGGGCAACAGTCCTTAATGATGAGAAAGCACTCTCCTAAGAAGAAAGCTATTATTCAACAGAAGCAATTGACGTAAGGCTGTTTAATTATGAGTGCACAATATGTTGCTTCAACTTACTTTGTGCAGCTATGAACCAAAAAATGAATTGCAGTAACGCAAGACACTTCAGCTGATTGCTATCCACATGCCTGCAAGTAAACCATAGTATCTCTTAATAAATTCATTATTTACACTTTGCTAATATAACAGAACGAAAATTGTCCTAAATATTTAAGAACTTATCTGAGACACTAAACAATCCATGTTATTTTAAACAGATTGAAAGGACATCCTCTTTCTAGAAATACTTAAGCAATTTGTGGTCGTATGTAATTGTGTCTCCTCTCAGTGTTGCAGCTCTGATGAACTGAATGGGTGAATTAGTGCTCCAAGGGGAAAAGCACATAATAAGCCCCTTTGAAACAACTTGAGAAGAACTGAATAAATTCTACTTTTAGTTATGTTAATGAGACTTTGAGGGGACAGTGCAGCTAAGAATCACAAAGACACTGCAACAATGCTGGTTTGCAGTAGCTAGCTGGAAATCCCTTTCATAACTCAAAGGCATGGCATCATTTTCTTATGATTAACAGGCTGCCAAGACCTATCATTTTGTTTCAAAGGCAGAGTATTATTTGCCTCATGGGAACAAGGGGCATGACTTTATCTGGGACAGAAGAAAACCCACCAAAATCAAACTAAAAACAAAACAAAGTGAACAAAAAAAAAATCAAATCATTAGTAATTCTCTAACACAGTTATCTTGAACATGAAAGTTTCATTCCGGTTATGTGGCAAAACAAAATCTTCTGCCATGGAAGCCTATTGTCTCTATTAGCCTGTCTGTATAAGTCAAGTTCATAAGATATGATTTCTCCTATGAAAGCTTCTTCATTTGCTGTTTGTTCCAGTAACTCTTCTTTGTGGTTATTCAATTTTGAGTTTTATTTTCTTTAATATGTTGGAGTTGTGCAGAGAATGGTATTAACAGATGAAGTCCTGATAGTAGCAGTTACATTTAAACCTCCCATTCACTCTTTAAAGATATGTTCTGAGTTTTGTAAGATTTCTCCATGCACCCCCGCCAGTGCACTGGGGGGGGAATTCAGTAATCTGTAGTTCTGTCTCCTTTTGCATCTTTCCTTGTATTTTGGGAGCACTTTTATTGCAACACCCATCACCATCAGCTGAATGAAACTACCATCCTTAGGACCCTGAGGAGCACAAAAGGTTAGAACGTAATACCAGTAAAAGAGATAGAAACTAAGCGTGTGTACAACAATTTTAACTGTGTTATTACTTTTTTTTTATAACAATTGGATACAGACTAATAATGATTCTTGAATTAGATTATTACAATTACAGTAATAAATTCTTGGCTTTATATAGATACAGGGTGTGTTTCTTTGCCCAGGAACAAGATTTTGAGCTCTACCGACACATCTTTTGGAATTGGAACTATGAATTGTGTTGCAGTAAAATATATGGTTGCAAGAGTTTGGGGTAGATCTAACTTGACTGTTTCACTGGATTTCACTGAATTTTTTTGGAGTTGGAAGAGACCATAGAGATCATCTAGTCCAACTCCCCTGCCAAGGCAGGACTACCCAGAGCATGTC
>JAOXJK010000001.1:136189663-136208626 GCA_025774025.1 Xenus cinereus
ACAATGGTCTGGCCCTGTGAGCAGCTCAATTTATAAACTCAGTGAAGTGCATGACCTTCTAGCCATAATCACTATAATACATTTAGAAGTTTAGATTTTATAACAGCATTCACTATTAAAATACTTATCTGCTAAAGCCTGTTATGATAAAGACTCTTCCCATTTTCTACCCTAACAGATGTGAGTAGCAGATTCTCCATTGATTTTAATTGTTTTTCTTTAACTAAGCACAAGGGTAGTAATTACCTAGCTTCCGTCACTGATTGTTGGTTCTCCTCTTTATTCTGCATCTGCTTGTTTTCAGCAGCAATAAACATTTGGTCTACCAAATGTCACCAGGCACAACATTGCTCTCAACAACACAGCAGGAAGATCATTCATTACCTGGCAAAATTAATAGCCAGCAGCGGGTCATGGACATCATCCAGTTCCAAGTGTCTTTCTGCGATAGACTGCATCTTTATCAGGCTCTGCTTTGTGGCCTGCTGTTCTGTAATAATATCTGGAACAGACTCTTCACCGTGCCGCAGGCGAGACTGCACCGATTCCAAGAACAGCGTATACAAACTCTTTCGTTCAGCATCTAAATTGGGCAACATATTCCATGGTAAGATTCTATCCTAATAGAAAACATGGTCTGAACTAAAAGAAGAACTCCATAGTCCAAAATTTACTTGCTAACTCTTAACATCCTAAATTTAGGCCACTATTCAGAAAAAACCTCAAATACATATTTAACTAAATATTGCTAAAACATAGGACTACTCCAATGCCTAAAGTCAGGCATATGTCCAAATAAGTCAGGTTTCTGACATATGAAATATTTCTCAGACTGTTAGAGAACTTCCTCCTTCAGGTGCAAAGGCACTACCTGAAATAACTATGCAGCATTCACTAGAATACATTGTATTCTTACACCAAAGCGGGAAATAAACCTAGAGAGTCTCCAAAATAATTTAACTATCTCTACTTCTAAACATCAAGAAACAGCAAAACAAAAAAAACCAACCATTGGTTGCAGTGTTATACTGTTTTACAATCATTGAAGATAAATATCCTAAATATCCAAATATCTTTTATCTAATTATCAGTAAGGTTTTTTTAAAAAAAAGTTCCACATGCTATCTCAGAATTATTCAACCACTTAGTAATAGAAAACAACTATTTATTAAAAAAAGACAGCTTTACTATTAAAACATAGAAGCTGTTTTCCTTAGTCTCATAATAAAAAAACCCAAAGTTTTGCAAGCCCATGAAAACAAGTTTAAGAAAAATTTAAAGCATTAAAAAGCAAAGAGAACACTCAATGCTTGTTCCCTTTGCTCTTTTCCCTTATTTGTATTGAAAGAGTAAGTGCTTTCAACCAGACCTGAAGTTATCAACTATCATACCGACATTCAGCAGGGAGTATTGTATTACTCTTAAACCATGGAAACACCACTACCCAAAATATGCCCATGCTGTTAGATACCTTAAGGCATGATAGTCCACAAACTGACATCTCACCTCTTGATGCGGCCTGCTGTGGAGAGCCATCTTTGCATTGAAGATTCTTCAACAGCTGCATGGATTTTCCAGCCATGATGATTTGCTTCAGCACAGGTTTCAGAAAAGAGACCATAGTGTGTTGCCTGCTTGAAGGGGCCTGATCGCTGCCAGAACTGGCACTGGCATTATCACTCATCTTCTCTTCATTCTCCGTCTTCTCTGACACACTATATAACGTGTAGGTAGCATACCAAAAATCTCTGTGATTAACTGGAACGTTTTTGTTTCTGTGAAGAAATAAAAAGCTGTTGAGTATTTCCCTTTTCAAAAGATGAAACTTCTTTACTAGAAGATGCATATTGTCCATGGTCTATGCTTTGTCTTTCTCTTAGAATAGTCAAGAAGCACTTTCAAAACTACATAATATAAGCTCATTCATATCACAAACTATCTTTAGAAAGGATGACCGCTTTAGCAGGATAAAGAATCAGCTTGCAGGAGATGAAACAACTGTATAACCAAATAAACCCCCAAAATAAGGCAAATAGAGTAATTACAATTAAATTTATCCAAGAAGTTAACTATTCACTGTGGCATGCATCCCTAACAAAATGATTAGTGACTGACTTGCAGACTTATTTAAAGCCTACAATGAAGCAAATACTACCAGTAAAGCTAAAAATTCTAGAGTAGGCGAAACTCAGTTCTTAGCTTATTTTGCTTTTTTGCATTGTTTACATCAGGTACAGTTTGGTCTTTATAGTCAGATGGAAAACAGTCTAAATTACATAATTAAAATTAAGTTCAAACATAAATAAAAGTTGAAATCACCTTGGCTGGTAGCACTGAAAACACAACTACAGAACTACTGTGAAAGTAAAGTAGGACACAGTAAGGAGGTTAAAAGATCTCAGCTACTAAAGATTTATTGCAATAGCACTAGAACTGTTCTCTTACTTCATGGTCACCTTGACCTGCCTTAGCAGACAGAAGTTCAATTAAGTTTGGCAAATAGAGGGAAACAGATTTGTAATTACGAGCCAAATTTCTAACTTCTATATTCACTTTCCACTTCAAGCTGTCAAAAAAGGCATCAGCAAAATGTAGCATACAAACAGAAGAAAAATTAACAGCTCAAATAACGTTTAGGATATGCGCATGTAATTCAAGACCCTACAGTGACTTATACTACAACTCAGAAGCAATAAGTATTTTAATTCTAAACAGCATTTGATTTATAAGAACTATATATTAGCCAAAGAATTTAAAAGTAAATTTTGTAATTTTTGCAAACGCCTTGGTTTTGAAAAATGGCTAATTGCTTTTAAAAAACGTCAATACACTCAGAGTCAGACTGCTGATTATTACAGATGGAAAAAAATAAAACAATTGAATTCTATTCCAGAAAAAGGTAGGGCTCCACATCTAATGCAATTTCCTTAATGGGAAGTTTGAGACAGAAGTCTCAACAGAAGCTATAAAAGTACGATTAAGAAATTAATTCCACCTAAGTAAAATAACAAACATGAAAACCTACTTTCATTGCCACCCTTCACTTCCAAGGTTTTACAGCAGGTTTTGTATTCATACTTGAACAGAATTATGTATGTCCAGCATCAGCATCCCTACCTCTGAATGATAAATTCCTTTGCAGGATCAAACAAATTACCATGGACTATCCATTCATCCACTGTTTGTAAGTATGGCCTCACAGTTTCAACCCAGAGAGAAAACAGAAGGGATACCTGAATTCAAAGAACAACAACAAAAAAAGTGGTTAAATGTTTGTACAGTAAGCATTAGAAGCAATATGGCAAAGCCTAACCTCTTAATTGTGCAATTATAGTTTAAGATATACATACACATAAGATACACTACACTTAGGGGTTTTTAAAGATGACACGTTCAACTAAAAATTACACCTTAGTTCTAATGGAAGCACTCATGTATGCTTCTTCATGTTACTTTTTGTCATCACAGTTAGACCCAAACAGCAGTTTTCTATTTTTTTTTCCAGTCTAGTATCTCTTAAGCTGTGACAGCCATAAAACACTCCGTGATTTCATAATGTAGAAAATGGAAACAAAAGGACATCTACTATATTTTCACTAGTATAATCAACAAGTTACTGTAAAACCCCAGACCCTTACATTTCAGCATTAACTGAATTATGCAGCTGTAGAAATAGCAGAAGGGAAAGCTATTTCAAAACTCCCTCTTTCATAACAGCTTCCTGGCCTCTGATTCATAGAATCATCAAATGGTTAGAGTTGGAAGGGACCTTAAAGTTCATCTTGTTCCATGGGCAAGAACACCTCCCACTAGAGCAGGTTGCTCAAAGCCCCATCCAGCCTGGCCTTAAACACTTCCAGGGATGGGGCATCCACAACTTCCCCAGGCAACCTGTTCCAGTGTCTCACCACCTTCACAGTAAAGAATTTCTTTCTGGTATCCAATCTAAATCTCCCCTCTTTCAATTTAAAATCATTACCCCTCATCCTATCACAGAAGGATGTTTTGAAATTTGTAGCTGTTTCTGGGTCAGTATTTTAGGAAAAAAAAGGGATTGTGTGGCTTTAAAGATTTCTTGTGCTTGACTAGAAGGTGGTGAGGACAAGAAGGAGTTGGATCCCCCTGACTCCCAAAACGTCTTTCTGGTACCCAGCTGGTTCAGGCCATGGAAAGAATTGGCTGTAAAGATCCATAGTCCTCTTCCTTGGGGTGAAGATCAGACAGATCCAGTATAGTATCACTGTGAAAGATGTCTTCTAAAATAGGAAAGGAATAGTATAAGAAAAACAGGTGATCAGTGTATCTGTTTGTGTTGTCTATTAATGACTGCACTTCAAGTGCAGGGTGCTGATCTTCAGAAGCTGAAAGAATGTTTAGAAGGTTACAAACAGAGAAAAACCTATTTGCTGCTGAGAGTGCTGCCATGAGGGATGCTCAGCAGACTCCAGGGTTAATGGACATGACAGCGATGATGGCTCCAAAAAGGACTGAGAACATTGAGAGATGAAAGCAAAAAGGGAAACAGGACTGCAAGCCTGAATGGCAATCCTCAGTGAGGACTGGGATCCAGAAACACGGAGGTACTTGGGGATCAAGGGCAGATGAAGAGGAAGAGTTGAATTTAGACCCAAATGAGACACAAGCCCCATTGCTATGCCTTATGGTGGGGCGGGAGTACTCCCAGGGCATGACACTCCCACTTCAGAAAGTTGTCCTTGATTTAATTCTGCTGTTGTTGCAGTATTCCAATTAGATGGTAGAGATAGTAGTGCTTTTGTATCCAATAAAATATAAAGGATAGTATGAGATTTTCTTGGAAATAGTTTTATATCTTCATATTTTTCTGTTGGTTTTTTTTTTTTTCTCATTAGCCCTTTTTTCATCTTCGTGACTATTTCCGCATTTCAGTGACTATTTTTCATGGTACAGCTTTGTTATTTTTTGAGTGGGTGCTTAGAAAATAGATGTTCCATGTGACTTCTTCCATCTGTACATGGTTTTTCTAAAAAAACAACAGATTGCATTGATGGTGATATTCAGGGGAAAAAAAAACATGTGCTAATGACATTGTTTCTCTTTGCATGTTCTCCAATATGATTTGCTCCTATCTGTTCTTACTTACTAAACAACTCTTTCATGCATAATGTTTTATATCTTTGCACTTTTAAAATCACATAGAATCTCATTTGGTGTAAAAAAAAAAAAAGGTAACTTTATAGCAACCTTTTTAAGTTTTTCCCTTCAAAGGATTAATTACTACTACAGGCCAATTTCATGATGATACCCAAGTATTTACATCTTTTTATTGAGTGAATTGTTAGAAAAAAATATAACTGGAGAAGTGTAAAGTATTCCAAAAGAATCTGAATAATCAACTAATTAGTTTTCAATGGTCCATGAAGTAGATGAATTATTCAGTCTTCACAGCAAATCTATCAGATTTAGATAAGATAAATGCTCTCCAAATGTACAGGATCAAATCTTCTTGAATTAGAAGTATATTCTATGAGCGGGGTCATGGAACGTATCTTGAATTTTTATTGCATGATAAGATGCGTCAAGAATGCAAACCTTGAAAAATACTGAAAAACACCCAGATTTTTTCCTTCTTGTCTTTCTGATCCAGAGGTTGTTAACTGAGTTGTTATTGTATTGGGGATTTTCAAAATCGTTATTGTAAAAATGGGACGAATACTTGTGAATCTGTATTATCTAAAGTAAAGCTTTCTTTCATGGAACCTTAGTGAGGAAATTGAAATTATTTTCAATTTACTGTTTAGTTATTTAGTGTAAAAGGGGCTTGTTAACAAAAAGAGACACTTTCATTCCACTGCATTTTCATATTGCAATATTGAAATACAAACATCTGATCCCAACAAGGCAAAGACCTAATAAGCAGATAATTTCTTCTGAAGAGAGATCCAGGTAGCTCAAACAAGGATCCTCCATTTTGTGTAGTAAAAGACTCTATCTTACGGGGGTGTTTTTCAGTCTTGTGGGGTTTTCACAGTGTGCACACATTGAATGAGACACAATCAAAAAATAGCCAATATAATCTTACAGAAGGTTAGTCATAGCAGTATGTCTGAAGAAATGCCTTCTGAAAGTGTATGCCTAATATAGGAGGAATAACACACCTTTGGATAAAAAGCTATTGATTGCAGAACTCATGGAAGACATACCTGGGTTGCCCATAATTATCAGTCAGTGAGAATTTCAGCAAAATATTTCTATTCATTCCTCAGGCTCTAACCACGAGACAGGATGCAAGATGAGACTCTTCTCCACTTGTCCTTTTTGGAAGACTAAAATAAATGGGAAGCTGACTTGGTAATGTGATGACAATGACACCTACAATGCAATCCGTTCTTTCATCCAAGTGTGGATCAGACTAAATCCAGTGATCCTTAAAGCAAAACCACAAGAGATGTACTTGTAGAAAAGGTAATGGAAGATGCAAGATTTATCAATGACTATTAACTGGTTTATACATATCTTCACATATAAATGCCTCACAAAACTTTTATAGCCATATTGGAGGACTTCATTTCACTTTTAAATTTAGACCCCTACACTGAAACTGTGTCAGTGCTTTTAGACTATCTGAAGGAAGGTATTTAAAAATCAGTTTCTCTTACTTTAGATGTTCACATTACAGTAGATAATGATAATACAGACAGTTTGGGATCCTCTCCAATACATCTAAACAAGTATCTCAAGTAAAACACTAACACTGGCTATGGTTACATTTGGTACTACAATTTCAACATATTGCCACTGAAGTTAATGCTTCAGTTTCATTATTTTCCTGATTTTAAGGTATTTTTGAATGCTATAATTTTTTCACTGTCTTGGAGAACACTCTTATGCAATCTTAAAGCTAAGAAATAAAATTGATCTGTTAACACTTTTAGCTTGTCTCTCTGCCAAATGTCGAATTGTTTCCTACCTGACTTGACACCATCTTCAACCTGCTGAACTTTTCTTAAAAACTCAAATAATTAGGTATCAGAGACAAGTTCAATGCCTGGCATATTTGATTTGTCCATTTTGCCATCTGCATTAATTTCTAATAATGTTCTATATAGAAAAAAGTGAATTCTTTCAGTCTTAGATATTTATGTTCTTTAAATAACTGTAGATTCATTATCTATACAATAATTTCCATGTGATATTTGTTCATCCATAGTGCCATTTAGTATTATTCTTATTAAAATATGGACATTTTCCAACAGTTGATTAAGATATCCAATTCATACAGTCATTTTGAGGGAATATAACTTCCTTTAACATATACGGCAAAGTCATTCCTATCTACTTAAAAAAAATAGCTGTAGCATTCCAGACTTGCCATAATGGCAAATATCTGTTAACATAGATTGACAGTAGAGCACTGAAATCTGGATACTTCTGCTACTTTAACACTGTGCTGTCTCTTATCAAGAGACTCCTTGAGTCTGTGCTGTCTCTTATCAAGAGACTTATCAAGTCTCCTAGAGAACAGCAAATGTTAATTAAGATTCTGTGTAATTGTCAATATTTCTCTGAAGAAGACACATCTAGCTTAGAACAAAATTAAATGTGAAAGCACAGTCTTCATCTCTGTTCAGGTTCTGACATTCAACAGGTTAAAATAACTATATCTAAGTCTTAGTTCTATATGCACTATCTTTTCTATTCTCAGACTGACAGGCTAAAAGCACAAACCAGACTGGTAATTCACAGTACAGATGGTGCTGAAGACTGAAGAACTGTGATGGAACTACAACAAACTATACATATAGTTTGGGGATTATGTAAAAACTGGGACAATTTGTCTTAAAAGTTACAACAGAAGCTGGTTCTTTTGTGATGAATTGGTGGGAACTGCCAGCATCATTTGCATCGTGGAGTGACATAAGATGTTGAGGCATAATTAATCAGATGGAACAAGTTTGAATTTGCTTGCAGGTGTTTAAGTGGATCCTCTGTAGAAAATGGCCAGATATTGATCACCTTCAGGTCGCGTGTGTCATGACTTTTTTTTTTTAAATGAAAGAAAAAAGCAAGAAAAAACATCTGAAAAAGATTCTGAGACACCTGGATTGTTCAGGCAAAGATATTGTGGGTTAGAAAATTGGACTTACACTTTTTTCTCCTTTAAAGAGAAAAATGAAAATATAACATGGACACAGGGATTTGTTTCTGAATATCAAAGAAAAATAAGTTGTGGAATCTAGGTTAGGACGATATTCATTTTCTCCAGCAAGAGAATGGAAGGAGACATCACAAGGCAAATTTTTTTCTGCATTCCACATGCTGATGAAGTTAAGAAAAGGTAATGATTTAAGGCTACCAGGTATAGTATCTTTCTACTGTACAACAGATTATTTCATCAATCATAATTTCAATCAAAGATCTTTTAAAGATAGGAACTTACTTTAACAAAATACAATAAATTCCTAAATAATTATTTATACATATAGACAGGATTTCTTTCTGACATAAACCCAAAGCTTAAGTCCAAATTAATCCATTTTTTTAGACTGTAACATGATCTTTGTCTATATAGGGCTTTCTATTTCTGTTCCTGCATCTATTAAAAAACTTTGTGGCTAGCATTAAGTTTCAGATACTAAACTGGGATGGGGTTTACTGCTTTAATCAAAGCAATCATGCTGTGATCAACAAAATGAAACTGCTGTCTTGATTACTATTTTAACATAAATAAATATTTCCTTTCTTTTCACTTTAATAAATATGCAATTCAATAGATCCATGATACTTAGTAAAGAACAACTTCAGGGTATGTTATCTTCATTTCATAAATGCCTATTATTTTCTGTATTTGTTTGAAATTTGAAAAAAGAAAAAGTTTTATGTTGTTTATGACCCTCTTTCGAAAACATTCTTTAAAAACTGCTGCTTTAATCTCATTCTTGATTGTAGCTGAATTTAATACGCTTTAATGCACTTAAGTAGGACTTGCACAAAAATACAGAAAATAAACAGACAATCTTTAAATTCAGACATTTTTAGTCACCTGTTTTTTTAAGTTAATGCATCAGGCAAAGGCTGGGTTTAATGCCCTGGTTAAAAATAAGAAAGGTTTTAAATGATTCTTTAATGCTTATTTTAAAAATATAGATGAGATTTTTGTAATCATCTAGAAAGATCACAAAATACTTTACATTCCATCAATGGTCATGGAGAACATTCAAAAGACACACCTTTCATATTAGTGCCTTAATCAATGGGTTATCTCTTGCTTTCATTTGTATATACAGATATTAATTGGTTACCAAATATTATGTAGAATTATTTATATCTACTATGCATTGATATTCACAATAATATTAAAATTATGCATGTTCTTATAAGTAATTTTGTATTATATGTAATTTTATTTGCTCAGCAATCATTTGGCTCAATTTTGTTCCATGACCTCATGAGAAAATTCAGTTATAGCAGAATTGCAACTACATCTCTAGACTAGAATCATACCTGAAAGAGAATCCAAATATCAATTGTTAACATTTTCGCAATTCTAAATTCAAGTGTTAGAACAGCTAGGCATGAATATTGTATTTTTGGTGCATATAGCTGCTGTTGAAAAAACATGTTAAGACAGAATGAAATATGCTTTACAAATAAATTCATTGTTATGCGCTGAAAGAGGTCACTCACAATAATATGACCCAGCAGACTATGCACATTGGCACTAACAAGTTAAATCATTCAGACATAATGATGGGATTGTATCCTTCCTAGAGAAAATGGTGGTGCCACAATAGTCCGTTGAAAAACCCTATTCAGCAAACAAGACTCATTGAAAGCATGAACAGGGTGTTGACACTGTTAAAAAAGAGACAAACATCATACAGTAATATGGAAAATGTTACATTTTCATTACTATGTCAGTAATTCATCCATACATTAAATGCTGCATCTAACATTTTAAAGTGATATTTCGTAACTAGGCAAAATTTAGATAGTAAATCAAACTTTCACTGGTGAGGAGGATGGGGTAAAAGGCTTTATTCAGTGAAATGATGGAAAGGCTTAGATTATTTGATTTGGAGGAGGAAGAATGGAGAGTAAATGTGATAGTATAACATTAAGGCTAATAGAACTGCAAGATCAATTGTGTCAAATCTCTTTATCTGATGTTAACAAAATAATGCTTTATTTGATTTCAGTAGTGGTTCATATAACATTTATAGTACTCAGTAGTTGAAAAGAAAATAAAACCTGGGTCTGACATTCTGTATAAAAAGAAAAGCATGTATGAATGTGTACAAGGGGGAATGAGGATAAAAATATATCTTTACTTCATTCTTGTCAGCATGGATAGCTACACAGAAAAAAATGATGATTGACGTAATGTCTATTTATGTTATTTTGTAAGAAATGTATACTAATAATTGATCCAACCAAGAAGCCTCATGATAAATTTCTCTTATCATATCAGCTGCTGTAAAAAGACGTGAAGACTTGAAAAAAACTCCTCCTTCTTAAATTAATGATCAATCAAATTGCTGACTGACTCTGGTTCTTGCCTTTCCTAATTGTGAATCAATTGCCACAAGAAAAAGAGCTCTTGAAGTTGTTATAATTCAAGAAATGGTATTTTTCTACTCCTGATATTTACTAAAAGAAGCATATTTCTTCAACTTCATGAAATGTGGCTTCTAGTAGATTTGCTTCCTTAAGGCAGGTTTTATTGAATCTTTCAGTTTGATGATGAATTCAAAAGTGAACTCTAGATTATCTAATTTGTAACACCTCAGAGATGTTGGCTAGCCATCAAATGTATTCTGTTTTGATATATTCCATGTGTAATTTTTTCAGTTGTTGAAATAGCAGCTGTCCTTCTTTACTATAATTCCATGTAAGAATAATGAAAGTAACTACATTTCTTAAACCAGGAGAGTTATAAAGTAGGGTATAAATTGATAGTACACTACCTTCTCTCCACTGGGTCTCTGAGTGAACAGATAATCTACATGATGTCTTCTATCCAGTAAAACCTGTGCACCCCGATATTTAGGCGTAAATTCATACTTAAGGATTTTGTACAGTTACTGATTGATGGTATAAAGGTACATGGGAAGAAACTGAATGTTCCTTTAGGGGTGTCTGGTCAAGGTCTTTCTCAATGGACAAGGGTCTTTTCAATGCGAAAAAAAAAAAAAAACCAAACCAACAACAAAGCATTATAAGAAATGGAGGAATCTATAAGCAAGACCTTATAGAAGTATACACCTGACCAAGAGATGGTAAGAGATGCAGAGACGAGAACAACCCTGGTCAGATGCACTAATGTGTAAGGATATGTAGAGCGTGGAAGTAAAACCTGACCATGCCAGTACTTGGAACATATACAAGCGTGTGTGTTCTTGTGACCAGAGAGCATGCGCGTGTGTGTGTATGTGCACGTGTATGTTTGCACTGGTGTCCTTCAGTCTCTACCAGCCAAAGAGGAGAAGGAGAAGGGAGGTGGCTGGCTATGCTTGTGTCTGATGTGAGTCCTGGCCATAGGTTCTGTAGAAGGCAGGATCTTGTCTGTTGCAGTCTGAGACCAGCTGACATACCCTTAGTGTGTCTATGTCTGTGGGTCCATGTCCATATCCATGTCTCTGGGATATGTGCTCAGCTTTGTTACTTGCCAAAATTGCAAGGGAGAAAGTGGTAGCCATGTCCCTCAGCCCAGGCAGAGACCTTGTGTCCCTGAGCACTGGGCTGGGCTCCAGCAGCCGGGCAGGAGGGGTCCTGGGCCGCTGAAGAAGGATATGTGACTTCAGAACACATCTTTAGAAGAGCATGAGCCATGCTCTTCCATCACTTAACATTCTAAAAATTAATTAATAATCTTTTATCAGATTTAATTTTTCTTTGTGCTTTTATGTTTTATGCTTCCACTGTATAGTTACGAGGTAAATGTCTCCTCTATAATTATGAAAATGCTGTTGTCTATAATTCATTTGCATTTGGTTTCATCTGAGTGGCATTTAGCACCTACAGAATAGATGGTAGGTGATGTTTTTTAATTGCTCTCTTTTCCTATGCACTTTGCTAGATTTTGTAGTTATTTTCACCTATTTTCACCAGCTGACCCACAAAGTCAAAGGACTGGCTCTGCATTGGAAGTGTATTCCAGGTTTGCACGGTGCCCTCTAAATAAAATGTAGGCATCAATAGACAAGCAGCATCTGAGTTTATAAAATTTATGAGTAGATTACAATTAAGAATGAGAATGAGTTTGTGTCTACCAGACAGAAAGTTACCAAAGCTGCATATTTCTATTTGTTTGGTCTTTTGTTTGTTTGTTTTTTTAGTTAGTTAGTTCATTGCTCACATGTGAAAATTTAATTTCAAGGTACTTTTTGTGTGAGAGGTTAGGGTGCTTGCACGATAGTGCACCAAATGACTATCTAGCCTTATTTGAGAGTGGACATTTCATCTTTCCCCCTCAGGTCTTATACCCATTTTTGTGGCATGAACATTTTATCATCACATTTTGAGGAATAAATTTATTTCTAAAACAGCTCCTGCAAAACTTGTCAGACTGTGACTTATCGAGGACATTATGTTCCTTCTAAAGGGTATTAAAAAACCTACACTATACGTTTCCTATGAAAGAAAATTGCTTAGAGTTGCTAGAGTGGTTTGTCAAGGACTGACTGCAAACACCTTTCTCCATCTAGCTAAACATTTGTTTTTCTCTGATCATACTAGGCATCTGGACAGGCCAGTCAACTCACTCCAAGTGAAAACAGTGTGCTACAGCTCATCCCTTTGCCATAAGACTGCTTTTAGAAGCATTTTGGGATGCATTTTTCTGACTGGAATATCAATTCTTAATACAATTTACTTAGTCAGGAACTCTAAGCCTGCTCACCTTTTCCCAGTGTCAAACCAAAATGGTCACTAACCAAATCTTTTCTAAAGTTACATCCTTTTCTTTTAAAATAAATGTGATTGTCATTCATCTCTTACCTTTTCTTTGTAGTAGCATTCGTTTATCCTGTTGGAATCATATTGCATGGTGTTAGCCAAACTCTGTATCCTGCTGCACTCCAAAAAGGGAGACGAGCAGGGCCACAAAGCCATGGAGTGATGTTTCTGGGGCTCCTACAGTCAGCTTCCTCGTAAAGCAGAAGAAGCATGGTAGTAAAGCAGTAAACATTATTCAGTGACCGAGTTCATCTCATATCCCAGTCATTACATTTTTTTTTAATTTTGCTTTAAATACATTTAGAAACTGTGGATTCACTACTAATTTAATTTTTAAAAATAAACTAAAAGACTGTGTAGAGTTATCGTCTCACAAGGGAAAGATAAATGTCTGTTTTCCTTAAGCATCTTCTTAAACAATTTTTCTGTATATATTGAAGAGAACTAATTAGAACCATTCTGTCAAAAGAAAACTCTCCAGGAGAGCAACCCGAGACATTTATTGCTAGTGTGGATAGATCTTTAATTATTATTCCCTAAGCACAATTATTTTTACTGGAAATTTCCAGTGTACTAGCTACAGCAAGGAATTAAAAAGAAAGGGTTTTTGTGGAATGTGGGGAAAAGAGAAAAAAAAGATTAGACAATGTGAATGTGTCATCACTTAAAAACAGACTGAAATTAATGCTACTTTATCTAGAGTTACATTCTGGGACATCCAGCTCTGAATTGGGATTCTTTGTTGACTTTATTGTGCCTTTTAAATGATGTAAGTAAAAACAGTTTTGTCTACTAGTTTTATAAGAAATGGGTTAATATAACCTGCCAATTAAGGATGCTATTTTTTCAGAAGGTAAGTGGGTAATTAGAACTTGTCATTTTTGTCATTTTATGCCAAAGCATAAAATTCAACAATTCATTCCACCAAGGGGATTTACCATTCTGCACAGATAGATATGTCTTTGAAGAAGATGAGGGCAAAGATTCCCTGAAGGAAATCCATGAATCACTCAGTATCTTTTAGAGACAACATAAGCTATATAATATAGGTCAACAACAAAAGACATATAAATTCCAAGCTTGTCTAAAACAAATTCTCTGGCCCTCCGTGTTAGGATTTATACTCAGGTTGGTCTTCAATTCAGTCTATGAAAGGAGGAATTCCTACTAATGTAGCAAGCCAAGTCAAGTACTGTCCCCTGTTGATGTCCCATATCACCCAAAATTTGAAGGCTTAATTTAAAGCCTGTCTCCTTAACTGATTCTGTGCATAAAAATAAACTTCCTCCAGGGAAACTAATGCAATATTTCCTTGGAGGAAAAAAAAAATCCCAAATAGATGGTCACCTAATTCCAAAATGGATAAACTTATTTTTTAAAGTCCTGAGAACAGAAAAAAATTACCCAAGTATTCAGATTTTGTTTTGGTGTTTGCCTGTCAAGAGTTTGTGTTCTTCTTAGAACACATTGTATGAGTCATTCAAAACTTCCTATAAGAGATGACCAATTCATTTTTATGTATTTGACCTCACACACTCAGGACTGTGTGCTCCCTTACCTGTATTGTTCTGCCCTTAGCTGTGCATTCATGTTTAACAACACTGAGAAATCTTTCATGACTGAGAGGAAATAGAAATATCAAGGTGTGATATAACCCGCTTCACAAAGACAATGTAAAAATGTTAGGGTTGTGTACAGATCTTCAGCTTGCTGAAGTCTGATACTATAAATGAAAATCCTTTTCCTTTGTTTGAGTTCCGTGCCACATATAACACATACTGTGCAGTGAAGAGGAAGGCCAAACTTAATTGAATTCAATTTCTTAACATAACAATAATTTCTCAAGGTACGAAATTTATGGGGAAAATCAGTTGAAAAAGTGTGTATGAATATGGCATCTAAATAGGAGAATATGCGAGGGGATTGATTTTGCTTATATGAAACGGAAATTAGTATTAGTTATTTTCTTCCTTCTTCTGAGTGGTCAGCCCATATTACAGTAGTGCCAGGTTTTTTTTCCTATTCATAAAAGTTACATGCTTATGGATAAATTTGTAAAGGTCATTATTCAGCAACAGTCTTAACCATGCATTAAAGCATAAAAGCAGTTCATTGAAGCATTCTTCTGAGACTCTCTGTTTTTATTTTGAAGCATGTTTTCTCTACATGATTTTCACATGCCCTGTCTCCAGGGCACAACCTGTCAACATGTCAGACTGCTGCTGGATTTCATAAGTTGCCCTCGGCCAAATACTTCTGAGTGATTTGATAGGAAGCACCCTGTTGCATTGAGAGAACTGAATTCTCATGGATCTGTTGGGAAATCCAGTCCAAATTCTGTTCTTTCATTGTAGAAAATTGCTTTTCATGCCTCTCAAGCAGAATCACTCCTTCCTACTAGAAGTGCTTTCAGCGCTTGATGTTAACAAACTCTCTGCTTCCCACTGCAGTGGCCATAGGAATGTAATGAGCTTCTGGCATTGTACAATGCCACCATGCACTCTGTTAACAGAGTTACAGCTAGTTGCTCAAGAAGACAACATTATTATGCCTGAGATTTTGTTTGCCTGCTAAAAAATCTAATTAGGTTCATGAGGGAAACAAGTCTTCTTTGCAATGGAACATTGGTTAAATGAATGTCTGAACAAAGATATATCCTTCATAAATACTATTTAGTATTATTAAATAAGTCCTTGACCAAGCTGCTCTGAGCAAAACAGCTTACTTTCAAGTAATGCATATGCAGAAATCATTAGTACTTTGCACTTTTCTAATACTATAATATACATAATGGAATAAAAAAATTACTCAAAATTCAACATTAGTTCCTCTCCTGTTCTTATTTTACAAATTCATAAAAATCTTTGCTCACTGTTCGAAATATTATGAAAAATGGTCTTTTTTTCTTTAAGTGCAGATGAATTTTACAAAGGGTATTGCACAAATTTAAGATTTACAATATGGTTTTAAAGTAATTCCTCACAGAAAGTGAGGCCCAGATGGTTTTCATTGGTGGAGTTAAAATGATTAAACCATGAAATCACTAAGCACCATAATAGTCTAGGTGTTTCCGGTAAAACGTATGAAAATGTGATTTTATACAGCTCTGGAGATACATCTAAAGAAAATTTAGGAAGAGAAATTTGATGTCTAAACTTGTTTTTTTTTTTTTTCCACATTTTGCTACAGCTTTCTTTCAGCTACATGATTTTTTTTCTGGCTCCTAACTATTTTACAAAAACCTTCCTCTTGAGCCCTGAAATCCAGTGAAGGTTAAGCTTGTCTTTTTATAATTTGCATGGAGGGTGACAGAAATACTGCTACACCACGATCATTTGAAGCTCAGGTCTGAAGTAAATAGATATGAGGTAGATATTCTTCCTCAGTAGGGGAATGAAAAATATATTGGAAAGCTGATTCAGTCTCTAACATCAGAGAATGAATCCCATTATAACCTGACATTATTTTGTGGGGTTTCTCATTAGGGCAAACTTATATTATGTAAGAATATACATGAATCAGCACAATGCTAAAAAGTCAGGATTAGATTCACTAATTAGATAAGACCCCCAGGTAGTTCTCTGAAGTATGGAGGGATAGAAAACTGGATTAAAATTATCATCAGAGAATTTCCTTTATGTTAGATAATTCTCTCTGATTTCACATGTGGCAGGTTGAGGCCATCCACCTGCTGTTTAGAAAATGGTTTAGGAAAATATCCAAGTTTAAAAAAAAAAAAAAAAAAGAGCTACAGTTTGCTGTGCTTTGTATTTCCATAGCTAAGAAGAACAATTTATCACTAGTAGAGTAGGATTTCCATGAGGAACACCTGCTTCTATTGGATTCTCACTGGCCGTTCCAAGGAGCAACTGGAGAAACACAAAGGCACTCTACCCTTCCCTGTTGTTTGGTAAGAAGAGAACCACCATCAAGATGAGAACGCTTTTTTTTAAGGATTATGTACTACCTCTCTGTAGTTACTAACAAAAATTTTAACACAAGATTTTAAACATACTCAACAGAGAGGAGAAAAAAAAAATTCCATGCATATCTTAAAAATTAAGCAGTACATCAAATTTTAATGTTAAAGACTTTTATTTGTATATATACCATGTCATTAGGGCAAGGAGCTAACACTGAGAAAATTAACTGAGAAAATTAACCCTTGTCACTCTGATAATAGTTAGACCTAAACCGAACCATAACTTGGGGTCTTTCCTGACTTGGTAGTGCTTGATTTGGGGACTATTACAACATTCCTGTTAAAATTTTACTATAAAATTAGTAATGCACACTTAGCTTTGAAGAAAGCTTTTACTAGGAACAATTAATAAGATACATGATGTTCTGCATCTGCTGCCACATTTGTCTTTTCCTCAGCCCTCTCTTTATGTCAATAGTTGCGTGGGTGAGGGAAACTGTATTCTCTTATCCCTTTCATTTTTGTCTTTCATTCACCTTTCAGCTTTCCTCTTATTTATTCTAAATCCTTCCATTCAGTAATTATTTAAAAATTCATTGACTGAGCAGTGAGGGGAAACTAACTTTCTAGTGTTGCTGTTTGTGAAATGTACAGTTATTCTGTAGGCTGAAACCTGAGAGTCGTAGAATAGCTACTTCCTACCATACTGTACTACTAAGTTTCCTACACAACATGAGAAAGTAATTAGCTTGCAGCATGTAGCACAAGCATTGCTTAAGGTGTAGCTTTGTGATATGGGATTTTTTTTTCTTGCTTCTTTCTTGTAATTAAATTACCAGTGACGGACATTTCTAGAAATACAGAATAGTAAATATTTTTCTACTACAGATGAACAACAATGCTGGACTACCAAGCCAAAGATAAAATATAAAAGTTTTATACCTAGTACTATAAAGTATCTACAAGACCTAAAATGACTACAGTGAGTAGCAATTCAAGACATTCAAAAAGGGCTTGCTTCATTCCTGCAGTTCCTTTTGTCCTTGCATTCTTTATCCCTTGACAATATTGCATCCAGCTGCCTGTGGTTTCTCTTTGTTAAGCTCATTTGGAGCTGCCTCTGAAACCAAAGATGTATTAAGAAATGAAAGGGTACACAGAACTTCTCTTTCCATTGTTACATCCTCAGAGCTGTCCTCTTTAGTCAGCTTAAGCAGAGGAAAGCTTCATTTCTTTCAGGATGTGTACTTCGGGTAAAATTTTATTTCTACATATCATGCTGTGCTGTTGGCTTTGGAAAAATATCTTCCAATTATCTGAACTAACTCCTTCTGTTGGTTATGCTGTTATATTTCATTCCTTCACTGTACAGGCACAGATGTGAAATGACTGCTACCAAAGCATTTTTTCTTCTTGCTCCTCTTGCATTTTGGAGAAACAAAGCAAATGAGTGGTGAGATTCTGGCATTAAGAATAGCATTCAGGCTGAATTTCCCTGTCCGATCCTTATCACGTCAGAATAAAGGTTAAGCTTCTCATCTCTTCCTGAGCTATTTATGCTATTTTGGAAGATCTTAACTGATACATTTCATACATATTTTATTCAGAATCAGTTTTCTTTTCAAATGCTTGTACTATTTTTTCCCCTGAAATGGTTTGGATTTTCTTTTGAATATCCTTTTATCTCTTACTTCATATCTTACATGGAAAATCTCTTGATCTATTTCAGGGGTATTCTAGGACAATAGCACTGCTGAGAGAGAAGAATGAGTTTCTAAGGAGCTCATTCAGTTTTCTATAGTGGTACATATGAATATATACTTATATGAAATGCATGTGTATGTAGAATATATATACTTATGTGTACACTTAAGTGCATTGGTGGATACTGGTATACACATGTACATGTGCATGCATATATATATTAATTATATGGTTTGTAATTTTAATATATTTAAAAATAAAACTGAATATTTTTTTTTTATATAGATTACTTGTATGCTCCTACAGATAAACCCAAGCATGCATATATGCATGAATATTTATGAATAGAAACCCTGGGCTGAAAATACTGCATGTTATCTGAACCACAGTAACATCTACTC
>JAOXJK010000001.1:136208726-136231169 GCA_025774025.1 Xenus cinereus
TCATGTATTTTCTTCATCCGCTTGAGATTTAGATAAGTATTTCTTAGGGTATAATTATTTTTCCTCTATTTCATAGAAAAATACAACTGATTAGTCTAATGCCCTATTGAAGCCCACTTCAACCCTTCAGTTAGCCTGGCTAATGCTATCTGAAATACAATTTGAACAGTTAAGTAGATAGTTCAAAAATGTACTTGAAAAAAGTACAAAAAAATTGGATTAAATTTGAGTAAAATTTGGGTAACTGCACAACCATTGAAGAAGTTATTAAAAGAAAATATGGTGATGCAGGCTATGAATTCAGGAACCAAAAGAATATATCATTGGCAGTCGATATTTGAGATAAGATATGTGCTGAAATCCATTCTAATAACAAAGGAATTCTTCATCCATTACACATGAGTAAACAGAACAAGGTGAAGTACAGCTTGGAGGAACATTTCAGATGTATCCATCTCTAAATTCTTCTTTCATCTTCTTGATCCAAATTCCTTTGCCAAATTACAAATGATAATAATTCTTCTAGCAAAAAAAAAACAAAAACCATATCAATTTATAGTATTGTTAAACACAAGAAAATACATGCACTTACCGCAAAAAATTAAACTTAACAAAGACTAATGCAAATACTAAATATATTTTCTATGTGTATTCTGTGCAACCTACAAAGTACGTCCAAACATAAAACACATAACGGCCAGTAGTTTTTATTTAGAGTACACGGTTATTCAAAAGCAACCAGAAAAGCAGTCCCTGAACAACCTATATATTGTGCCCACCTGTCCTGGTTTTGGGGTGGAGCAGAGCCAACTTTCTGTTCAGTGAAAGATGCTCTTGCTTATACTTGTTGCCGTGGCAACCTGGGTCAGCTGACTTAGCTATTTACCTTGTGGAGGGGGTGCACCTGTGGGGAGGAGTGGACAGGACAGGTGACCCAAATACTGACCAATAGGGTATTTGATCCTATCTGCCATGCTCAGTATAAAAGCTGAGGGATCAAAAGGTCACTCTGTTTTTTAATGGCTAGTTTCTTCAATGGCTCTTTTCAATGTGTCTCTTCAACGTGTCATAGTAAAGGAATACTTTGTCTGCTTTTGATCCCATTCAGTGTGTTCCAGGATCCAGGTCCCATCCATCACTGAGTCCCGTCTAGAACTTCCCCAGTGCCTGCTGGTGACATCTCCCTGGGAGCTTGAGGTGTGTTTGTATATGCGTATATGTATAGTATCTGTTTCATTATTTCCTTTTTGTTTTATTAATATTTCATTGAAGTAGTGATTTTTTTCTAAACTCATAAATCTCTTTATGTCTCTTCTTCCTCTCCTTAGAGCGAGAGGTGGGGGAGAGCATCTGTTGTCTTGTCATTGGACAACCTGGCCCAAACCATGATACCACCCTTGAGGAGTACGTGCACGTGAACATCACGAAGTTCAACAAGATGCAGTGTAAAGTCCTGCGCGTGATTTGGGGCAATCCCCAGTGTCAATACAGGCCGGCAAAAGAATGGATTGAGAGCAGACCCGTAGAGAAGGATTTGGGGATGCTGGTGGATGAAAACTTGCATTTGAGACTGTAAGGTGTACTTGCAGCGCAAAAAGCCAATTGCATCCTGGGATGCATCAAAAGAAGCATGGTTCTATTGAAACTATCAAGCTCTGGGTTCCCCAGTACAAGAAAGACATGGACCTGTTTGAATGGTTCCAGAAGGAGGATGTGTAAAAGATACGAGGGCTGGAACATCTCACTTCTGAAGAAAGACTGTTTACTTTCATGTTAGAGGAAAATGAGTGCAGTGATCATTCAAAAAACACATTTTTAAAATGTTTTTGTTTTGGGAGATAACTGATGTCTGCGAAGAGGGAAACTTCATATTTTTCTTTTCCTCCTCAAAGTAGCAACATTTCGAAAGTAGTAAAAAACTGCCTTGTGTCAAGTTCTTTTTCTTAACCAAAGCTATATGGCAAAGTACTTCACATTTTTTTTTTTTTGACACTTTCTCTTTTTTAAAAAATACTATTCCCTAATGAAGACTCCAGAGATTAAAAAGAAGTCACAGACTGAAAAGCAATTAACTTCTTTGAACAGAATTAACAAAAATATACTGATAACATACCTAGTGAAGATTAGGTGATATATGATGACCTAGACTGTCCTTAGTCATTACTAACACTTGTGATTTAATCCCTGTTCTCTTTTTTGTGTTCATGCACACAAACTGAGTTCCCCTAGTCTTTACAGGTTGTATCCCAATGCTTGATACACAGTATCTCAGTGTTCTTAAACTGCTATTTAGTGGGGTTTTTTTGTTGGGTTTTTTTTTTTTGTTGTTTTTAATCACAGTTAGTTATGTTTTCAATGTTTTGTAAAATGCTTAAGTATTTTGGAGTGTTGTATTCATTAGGCCACAACTGTCACTGATCATGTCAGAGAATCGGTTTCTCACTGTTTCCCATTCTGAACAAGTGAGCATTTAACATAAACTATAGCTGCAAATATTAAGTGATGTAGCCTCACTAATCAATGGCAAGAATACTTACCTTTGAAAGAACAAATTCCTAGGAAACTCAATTCCTTTTTTTTAATAATTCAATGAAGAATTTTACCCATATCTTCCACTTTCCTGTGGGACATACTTCACCATTAAGATGTGAGCAAAATGAATATCTACTTTGCAGTCCTGGAAGATCTTCTCTTATACTTTGGTGCTTCTGGAAATTCCTAGACTTTAAGCAAGTCTTTTAAAGTTAGAACTTGGCATCAGTTCAGAAATTCCTTTGGCTGTAATTCCTCCAGCCAACAGTAATGAGAAGAAAATATTCACTTTGGTAATAAAAAGCAAAATACATAGAATATTCTAAAAACAAAAGGAAATTCATAAGAGGAAAAAAAGTCTTGTGTGATCAAATTGAAGATTAGAAAATGAAGAAAGGTCATTCAATTTCTCTCTTAATTTTGTATCTGAATGTTATATCACGGTACATTAGAAATGTCAAAGAGAAAGAAATAATTCCTTTCCTTGCAGCACTGCCACCAGAGTGGAACAGATTCAGATTTGTGTGTGGTAAACTCATTAAATGTAGTATTTGATCTTTCAACCTTTTAAGATTAAGAAAAAAATTCCACCAATAACAAACCAGCAAGAAAGTCAGTTGGTAAGAGATATCCATTGGTTTGATACAAAGAGAAGAGCCTTAAAGGGTTTAAAACAGGGTTAAATACTCTAAGATGCCTATTACGTGCTAGCTGTATGCTAATTAAATATAGTGAAGATAAAGTGCTTGTGTAGATCAGTGCTCTTTGAATATGGTTTAAAGCATGCCAGGACAACTTCAGGTGTAAGCCATGTAATCCATTATCTTCCATAGTACACACCTGAATTCAAAGTCAGAATTTGTTCTAATGTTTTTAATAACAACAGTACTACTATACGGCATGATTAAAGGGGGATGGTATTAAAAATTATATCCAAGTTGACCTGCAGGGCTGGAAGGCATTAGTGAAGAGGCAATGTCCACATTTTAAAAGGTCATGTTCACTCATTCATCAACAAATACTTACAGAACTACACACGCACTGAATTTCACTCTCTGCTGATCTAATTGGTATGTCCCGGCTTTTGTTCTGCGTGGACAGCTGCCTCTTATTTTCCAAGACGTTATCTGAGCTATAGCACTAAGATTCTTGAATACATTCCACCTAAAATAAGACGTGATCACTATAATTAATAACAATCGCTATATTAAGTAATGATATTTACTCATATGAAATCTATTATTGAGTTCAGTTCTTTATATTTTTTTTGGGTATTTGTCTAAGTACATTTGTGTTAATAGATATGCACATGGGTATAAAGAAATAGACATTTGGGGGGATTTTTGGTTTTTTTTTTTTTTTTTTTTTAATTTATGTTTTTCCATTGTCAGGCTATCGCATCTGGCATATCTCAAGATGAACAGGTTTTATTTGCCAGGATGATATCAATTATGTATTTTTTATGAACATTTTTCTCTTTGCAGAACAACAAAGTAACCACGGTTAAGTCACATCAAGATGTTTAAAACCTGAAAATATTTTCTGGATCTTTAGGTTCATATGTGTTTCTCTGAACACTATGGGGAGACTATCTGTAATGTCACACTTCTGTGCCTTGTTATCCTTGTTTCCTTCCTCTGTGAAGCAGAAATATTTAAAGAGGTGAAAAATTGTTGTTAATGTTCAGCATCTGCTTGATATTGGAGGGAAAAAAAGTGCCTTTTGACATTTTATCCTCATAGAATCAAAGCTATATTTGAGGAGTTCATTATTCATAAATATATGCAGTTTTTATTTCTACTAAGAGCAAAAAATTACTAACAATGCCCCGCTATGTAAAGGCGTTTGGATGAAAACATGAAAGATGGTATAAATATAGCAGCATAGCAAGCTGAAATCAGTTCAGGAGACTCTTGGAGTGTGTTCAGGATAATTTCTTAATCCAGGTGATAGATAGCCCAATTAGAGGAGAAGAATTGCTAGATTTATTGCTTACTAGCACAGATTAACTAATTAGAAAAGTCAAGGTTGGTGTCAGCCTGGTCTACAATGAACATGTCCTGGTGGAATTCAGTCTTGAAGGATATGGGACAGGTGAAGAGTAGAGTCAGGACCTTGAATTTTAGGTAAAGGAACTTTCATTTTTTTAAGGAATTAGTGGCTGGGACCCCTCGGGAAACTGCGCTCAATGGTAAAGGAGCAGAATAGTTGACACCTCTTTCAGGACACCTTTTTTAGAGCCTGGGAACTCTTGATTCAGAGAGAAAATCAGGCAGGGAAGGCAGAAGACCAGTATGGTTGAGTAAGGACCTTCCTGTCAAACTAAAGTGTAAGAAGGAAATGCACAGTAGAACTTAGAGATAAGTATCCAAGGAAGAATACTGGAACACCGCCCAGGTGTGTAGGGATGGGATCAGGAAAACTAAGGCACAGTTGGAGCTGAATTTGTCAAGGAATGTAAAGAATTATAAGATGGGTTTCTACAGGTTCATTGTTCAGAAGAAGAAAATATACTATCTTAATCTATAAAACAGGCAAACTAAGAAAAACTAACATGGAGAAGGCTGAGGTACTTAATGACTTTTTCCCTTCATTTTTCACTGGCAATCACACTTCCCACATCTGTCAAGTCCTGAACCTCAAGGCAGGGACTGGGGGAACAAAGACCTTCCCATTGTAGGGGAATCATAGAATTGCCTAAATTGGAAGGGACCTATCAGATCATCTAGTCCAACCTAATCTGAGAAGAACAGATTTGAGACCACGTGAGGAACCTGAACATACACAATACCATGGGACCTAATAAAACACATCCCAGGGTCCTGAGGGAATTGGCAGATGTAGTCACTAAACCACTTTTCATCATGTTTGAAAAGCCATGGCGGTCAGGGGAAACCCAGAGTGACTGAAGGAAAGGCAATATCACACTGTTATGGTTTGAGAAAACCCATAAGTATTTATTGTCTTTTAGACAATTACTCTATCACCCGATGAACCCTCCTCACCTGGAAAGGGGAATCAGGGAACACAAATAAACTTGAGGGTTGAAATATAAATAGATTTAATAGACTAAGACTAAATAATTAGCAATAATACTAAAGAACCTACATTAATCCCGATACTGATATAAGATATACAAGAGTGGTACTCAGCCAATTATATCAGTAGGGAGCTGTGCACTCCTAGCAGTGGACAACAAACAACGGACACTGTGAGCGCAATGGCTTTGTGAGGAAAGGAAAACCTCAGGAGTCCAGCACTGGGGCAAGGAGTTCTCTGGACCACCACCATCAAGTGAGAGAACTATGCAGAAAACTTTTCTAATTTACATTGAATGTGATGTTCTTGGTATGAAATAATCCTGTTGGCCAGCCTGGGTCAAATGCCCAGGCCTTGCTCCTCCTCATCCCTGTACCTGGCAAGGCTCAGAGAGGGTAATAAGGCATTTGAAAACAAGGGTAACAAGGCTTTTGAAAAGGGTCATAAGGAGGACCCTGGAAGCTATCAACCAGTCAACCTCACTTCTGTGTCTGGTAAGAACATGGAAGAGATCCTCCTGGAAGACATGTCAAAACATATGGAATACAAGGAAGCAATGTCAACATGGCTTCACCAAGGACAAGTTATGCCTGACTAATAAAGTGGCCTTTTATATTGGAGTAATTGCACTAGTGGACAAGGGAAGAGCAACTGATGTCCTCTACTTGGACTTGTGTGAGGCCTTTGATATGGTCCCCCACAACATTTTTGCCTTTAAATTGACAAGGTATGGGATCAATGGATAGACTGTTAGATGGATAAGGAATTGGCTGCATGGCTGCATCCTAAGAGTTACTGTCAATTGCTTAATGTCCAAGTGGAAACCAGTAAGCAGTGGTGTCCCTCAAGGGTCCATACTGGGACCAGAACTATATAATATCTTAATCAGTGACATAGACCGTGGGATTGAGTGCACCTTCAGCTAGTTTGCAGAAGGCACCAAGCTGACTGCTGCAGATGATATGCTAGAGAGAAGGGGTGCCATCTACAACAACCTTTATAGGCTGGCTTGAGAGGTAGGCCTGAGACAACTTCATGAAGTTCAAGGCAGCCAAGTGTAAGGTCCAGCATGTGGGTTGAGGCAATTCCTTGTATCAATACAGACTGGGGGATGAATGAATTGAGAGCAGCCTTGCAGAGAAGGACTTGTGGATGCTGGTGAATGAAAAGTTGGACTTGAGACAATAATGTGTACTTGTAGCCCAGAAACCAATAGTATCCTGGGATGCATCAGGTGGAGGGCTGTGATTCTGTGATTCTCCCCATTTACTCCATTCTCATGAGAACCCCACCTGGAGTACTGCACAAGGCTCTGGAGTCCTGGGTACAAGAAAGACATGGACCTGTTTGAGCAGTTCCAGAAGAGGGACACAAAAATGAAAAGAGGGCTGGTACATCTCTCCTCTGAAGACAGGCTGAGTGAATTGGGGTTGCTTGGCCTGGGGAGGAGAAGGCTCCAGGGAGACCTTACTGGGGTCTTTCCATATATAAAGAGGGCTTATAAGAAAGATGGAGAGAGACTTTATTATGAGGGCCTGTAGCGACAGGACAAGGGGCAATGGTTTTAAACTGAAAGAAGGTAGGTTTAGATTGCACATAAGGAAGAAATTGTTTGCAACGATGGTGGTGAGACACTGGAACATGTTGCCTAGAGAAGTTATGGAAACCCTGTCACTGGAAGTGTCCAAGGTCAGGTTGTATGGGGATGTGAGCATCCTGTTCTTGTGAAAGATGTCCTTGCCCATGGCAGGTAGGTTGGACTAGATGATCTCTGTATGTCCCTTCCAACCCAAACTATTCTATGATTCTTTGAATATTGCATTTGATTGTGCCTGTTAGAGGTCATAATCTATTACTGAAGAATCTGAGAATGGGAATGGTAACCACATACTGAGAAATCAGAGAACTGTGTTGTATATCTTGTTAGTGATACCAAAAATATATACATTGAAATATTGTGGGACAAAGGTATAGAAATATGTACAGGCAATTTTATGCAGCATAGAAACGGTATGCATTTCAGTTGAAGTTAACAAATGGTGTTTATGTCCCAACTAACTGTAGCCATCTGGGTAAATTTATAAGCTAGGTTTTTAATCTTATTCTTTCTCTGTAATCAGTGGGGACCACTCATCTCTTCTAAAATAGGTGTTCAGTGTAAGCTGGATGAATAACTTTTTCTATGAACTAAAGAGTAAGCCTAGGTGATAGTAATCACAATTTTTTTCACAAGCTAAATGAATCCAACACAACAGAGAGAAATATTTTGCTGAAGTGAGGATCTAGATAAAGTAATATTTATTGCTATCTCATAAAGCTGTTAAACAAACTAAATAAATGCACTTTTATTCAGAGTATGATCAAACAAAGTGAGTTAAGGTAAATAATAGAACAGTGAGCACTTGTGGCATGAATTTTATTTTTTCAAATCATTGTGAAGAAAAAAAGAAAGGAAAAGCTTTCTCATGTACCATATGTATTTTCTTAATTCCTCTAGATATTAAAGTCAAAGGATTACCAAATACATATTCTTCTTAGGCCTTCTTAGATAAGATGAAATATTTAAAGCAAGTCAGTGCCTCTAAACTGATTAACAAATTATTCACTTACTCTACTGATCAATGGTTCTGCATTATTTCAGTGGTGGAAGGTAGCTTCTGACACTTTCAGAAATCTTCATATAATAGCATATATTTTAATTCTTGGGCATGTAGTTTACTAGGAAATTCAATGAATACCTCTTTAAAAGCACTGGGGAAATAATCCTGAATAAAATGAAAAAGTTCTGATTCACTTCTGTCTGTATTGTTTATCTGTTATTCATCTTGGTAATAACAGAGATGAAACAAAGTCTTCTTCAGTTCCTTCAACAGTCAAAAGTCATTTTGAAGGAAGTCTTATATACATAAAGTTGGCAATAATTTTGCCAAAACAACCCTGTTTATAAAAGTTTCAGAGCACCAGGTTTCTGTAGAATCCTGCTCCAGAACAGATTTCCTCAGCTCCCATGGTTTCAATATGGTTTTGATCTCTTCAGAAGCTAACCTGATCATATAGATCACATAACTGTTCTTTGAAATAAGAGTTCCTGTTAGAGAACCTGCCGTTGCATCGTCTAGTCAGGCTGCCATGACTTGGGAGTTAGTGCTTGAAATCCTTTGGTGTAACAGAGATCAGTGAAACAAGTGAGGCAAAGCACGTTGCTTGTATGGTCCTGTCACTTGTTTCTGAGACACATTCTCTCTGTGACTTCAGCTTTCAATGCTTACTGTAGTAACTTACCTAATTGCATATTTTACTCTAGCTTTCCTAGGGCACTTGCTGATACCTCTGCATTAACTGAGTCTTTGATGTCTATTTTAAATTATTAAAGTTTGCTTATAGAAAACAAATCATATTCTTGACAGTTGCTTCCCCCTTCCTTCCTCCCTTAATACAGCGCCATCTGTATTTATGCACACACGCTAGAGCACGTAGTCATTTTAACTATAGAAAAGCCATAGCATAATTATATTTGTAGATTAACTAGGGTATTTTCTGCTAGCATTTCTTTTCAGTTCAGGATGATAAAATACAGAACAGACAGAAGGTACAATACAGACATTTTTCTGCTAAAAAGCATCCTCTTTTTTTTTTTTTCCATTGCACCTTTCAATATTTAAAGCTGTGTTTTTCTGTATTACTCAACCTTTTTTAACCTATAGCTGACTTAGTACAAATAATAGAGTATGTAGATACATATGTACAAAGTAAAATTCAGTATTTAACAAACCTTTAATTATAGCTAAATCAACATTAGAAATTCACTCATTTTCAAATTAGCTGACAGATATAACCTCTATCTCCTTTCATTCCTTAAATTTCCATTAATGTTTGATCTATCTTCTCAGCATCCACAACAAATGTAAGGACTTGTTCTTGTCACAGCTTTTGCTTGCTAGGTTTTTTTTTAAGGTTATCAGTTAATCATAATTTATTTTTTTAAAAAGAAAATATATGAAATGAGCCCATTTGAATTACTATCATAAAAGAGTTAACTTTCCAAAAATAATTGTAGGAAATGAACTTTTATAAGACAGTGTTATCACAATGCACAAAATACTGATGAATAGCACACATTTTTAAATGTCCGCAGCAGTTTGTAACATCAACATACTTACATCTGTGATTTTCAAATTAACCTGTACCACAGCATATAAGTGAGTGGTAGAAAGCAGCCTATTCACACTGTTTACACTGTATGATCATAAATCATGAATAAAATGTGATTCTGTTATTTGTAAGAATAGTTTTTTGGTGGGAATAGAGTGGGAGATTCATTCAAAGCAAATACAGAAACACTGATATAGAAACTTTATTTTAAAGGAGTTTACCCATGTTAAACATTGCACCTCTCCTCCCTAAATATTTATTCACATAAAAACCAAGTAATTCAGGCTGAAAATACTTTTTAAAAGGAATTTTTAAGAGGTGACACAAACAATAGAAATTTCTGTCTTTAAATATTTTTGAAGAGTGGAGAAGAGAAAATATTAAAAATAAAGATACTGTGTAAATTATATGTATAAAAAGCAATAACAAAAGATGTGCATTTACATACTTTTTTTTTCCAGTACATTTCAAACACAAATGTATCTGTACAAAGACACATCAGACAAATTGTGTAATGCATAACCTCACACTGTTGTAGGAAATTTGGGAAGGGAAACCAGAGGGTGACAGAAAACCTGGTGACAACTGCTCTTTGGCTTTAGATACAGAGAAAGTCAGAGAGATTGGACTGAGGCTACATGATTAGAAAAGTCATTGGAGGCTTAGGCTATCAGTCTAATACAGAAAGTGAAAAATAGTTTAAAAAACTAGTTCCTTGGGTGTGGGGCAGAAACACATCTTCCTATGTCAGACATAGTGCAGCAGGTTGAGTCTGCCGTGGAGACCAACTGGGCCTGGCACAAGTGGTCAAGGTGAGCGTCTGGTTCTCTAGGTCCGTGTGGTGGCACAGGATCAGCGGCCATCACTGTGGGAGTGAGCACATTGTATGTTGTAGAGTAGAAATCCTGATCTGTGGATATAAATCCCTCTAGAAAAAAAATAACACCATGAGAAAAGAGAAGACCAGTGAAAAATGAAAGAAATTAGCAGGAGATATGATGAGAGTATGCTTTCAAATTTCATTTGACATCCATCATTTTTTTATACATTCACCTATCCACAATTCAAAATTCATGTTTCGTTTCTTCCTGGAATATGTGTTCTCTCCACTATACCATTTCATGTGAACCATTAATGTCTTGACTATCATTATTGTGTCCCTAGTTTTACCCCAGAGAAATTCCATTGACTCCATGCAATTTCTTATGATTTATAACTGGATGAGGAAGATAAAATTTGAATCACTTGTTTTCCATTGTAACAGAATGAGGAAAACTATATTGTAGCCTTTTGACATAGTCTATTCGGTTACAGCTTCAGGAAATGAATGCTGCAAAAATCCCCTCTCTGTGCCATTTTTTAATGTCCGGTTTAACCTTTCCAGCCACATTAACCTTTGTATTACTACTAGTAGTTTAATTATTCATAAACTCCTTATTCCTAATATGTTTGATATTAGGCAGATTTTATGGTTTCCATGACTTGAAATTCATTATTAATTTGCTTTTCCAAATTCTTGACCCTAATAGAAAAGGAGGTTTCCATTGGTGGGACTGTGCTTATTTCACTCAGTTTTGACATGCAGAATTGCATTTTTGTCTACTTGTTTGCCAGAATTCATTAACTAGCTAACTGATTTGAAGTTCTCTGTTCTAGTGGGAGTTACTACCACAGTAGGCTGAATAGACCCCATGTTGGAAAAGAGCTTTGATTCCAGTACTGTGGTTGATTGCTTTCTTTGCCTCTGTTGGACAGGTAGTAAACCTTAGCTATTTCTTAGTGAGTAATCATTCAATAATAAAAAAAAAAAAATCTTTTTCTAATAAGAGAAGAATAAAATAAAACAAAACCAACAAACATAAAGAAAATCATACGGCTGTGACTATCGTGTAAGCAAAATGAACTATAAAACATTACAGATCTGGATGATTGATAAATGCTTTCATCTGGGTAACATTTTTGAGCACTTACATGGAGTAGGACAGTACGGGCACTGGTATATGTACAAGGCACAATATGTCACTGGTAGTTTTATAGCTTTCTAGTGGGAATAGGAGAATAAAAAAAGTAGAGATCAATGGAACATGAAAAAGAGAGAAGCTTTCTCCTTTAATGTCTACTGTGTCCTATCACAGTACTAGTAGACAAATGTGAGTTAGAAGAACTATTTTTCTCTCTCACCTCTTCTACTGGCCTTACTATGGCAATTTCAGGTACTGTCAATGAAGGACTATTTGCTTAGCTCTGACTGCAATCACTAATTTTTTGACCACTGCTACCTTGGGTAAGGTGATTAAGAGGAAGGAGAGACTACGGGACGTAAAAGGACAACTTTTGCCTCCTACTTCCCCCTGCAATTTTTTTTTTCTGTATCCAGTGAGCTGGGCAAATGAGAAAGCACTTTACCAGTGACTCTGAAATGTCAGGGCAGATGAAATCAAGATGTTTGACACAAGTATTTCTCATACACAAAACCAGAATATGTTTTGGTTGAGTGAAAGCCTATAATTTTATTGATCTATGATTTCCTTGAGTAATACCTTGTGATCCAAACTCTGCTGGAGCAGTAGCTGAAGCATCTCAGGTAGCACTCCTCAGGTCCTACATCACATCTGCCCATCCTGTGCAATGCAGGAGATACTTCGTCTCTGCACAGCTGAATCGTGTCCCTATTGACTGAAACACCTCTCTCACCTCTAAACTCCTTCCTCAGACATCACTGCTTGGATGGCAGAATCTCTTCTTGAACTGAAAAGTCCAGGCAGTGGCTTTTCGAATACAATAGGCAGTGTATTACAGTGCAAATCTTCACTTTGGGGAATACATTTCCTGTGCTAAGCCCCAAAAGATATTTGTATGACCCCATGTTAAGACTTAGGAACGATAAAGTTCTTGCAGACACCATGCAAAAACATGAATTTCATCTGTTGTGCATCATATGAAAAATACTTTACATGATTATATCTTTGCAACTCTTTTAGTCATAAAATATAAGATTTAGTTTCCTTTGGGATTTTGTTACTTGATGTTGTATTAACACCATATCAGAACTCTAGCTCATTATAACAATTTGTTGGCTTACAAAAAAATCCCCAAGATGAATGTAGAAGCAATTCATTTCTCAAATAAAAACAATAATTATTTCAAAGCAAAATAGAAGACAAAACAGGGTTTGCCTTTATGCAAATTAAATATATATATATTTAATATGTTAATAATGAGAAAATCAACAGGTTTTTATTCCCAAAAATTAGCTTTTCAGTTTGTTTAAGTATAGTCCTATAGGGCAAATGTTTTACTGTCTATTTGACACCTATGTTTGTAAAACTAATATTTAAATGCTTGATTGTTACTTCACAACCCACATTTCAAAATACAGATATTGAAAACAAGTAGTTCAACCTACTTTCCAGTTCTTACATAGTTTGCAGTTGTTAGACATGGGTAAGGACAGATACAGTACCTTTCAGAAAAATAAGTATTAAATATAAGGCATGGAAAAACATACTGGTTTTTTGTTTATATTTTTTTATATTTTAAGGTGTGTTTTTTAATCTCCTTGATAGCCTTAAACTATCTTAACATATCCATAAAAATACAGGTTTAAAGAGCAACATCAGATATGAACAGCTCTTGTGATAATGCACTTGGCATATCAAAGCCAAAGACACGTTTTCTGTCATTGAACTAGTAACCTTTTAATATAACTGAGTAACTAGTGAATTTTCTGCCCTATATGTCTTGAGATTTCATTTGAGTCTTACAAAATACTCTGACTCTGACCTTTTCATGCAAGATAAGTAAAATGTGGTGACATTATCAAAATCTGTATTTTGTTATTTTTATATTCATCACTTCTTAGCTCTGTATAAAAAATTGTCATTTTTTTTCTTCAATTGCAATAAAATATGCTTATATAAGACTCTTCAAACATTTATTAAGACTCTACAAGGCATGTCAGTGCAAAAAATAATGCTTTAAATATTTTTTCAACTGTTCTATATTTCTACTTCACTAATACAAACACAGTTCCCAAGTAACTGAGTTTACTGTGCAGATTTTTTTTCTGAATTTCATGCATTGATTGTCAGAGCTACTAAAAGTAGGAAAATCTCACTAATTTAAGATTTTCCCATATAAATATTGTATCAGACATGCATTTTTAAAAAATTGAATCAAAGTCAAATCTATGTAATTTCTTGACCGATAACATTATTGAGATGCAGTGATTCGCAGAAGGTCATATGAAAAGAAATTCCTAGTGACATAAGTTAATTAGAAAATTTAAAAGCCTAAAAACCTTAGAAGAGAAATATTTAGATGTTTCTAAATGTACATGTAACAGTAAATTTCCAAGAGATTACTGAGATCATTGCAATATAGTAAAAAAAGAAATAGATTCATAAATTTGCTTTCAGCTAGGTTAGGAGCTCTTTTCCTTTGTTCCTCTTTGAACATGTACATACTCTATCCACTGTGAATAAAGGCTCCAAGCTAGTCATTCTTGTATTTCAAAAAAATAGAGTCAAAAATAATCCTCTTAGCTGAATTATAAATCAATACTCTAGTACTATGACTTTATGCTCTTGTCTGGTCCAGTCCTGTTGTACTCCCCCCCTTCTCTTGGATACAGAAAAAAAATACAAGGAAGTGACAGGGATTAATTGATTTCGTTGTTTAATATCAAGATTAGACAGTCTATGTACCACAATCGTTTCATTTGCATTGTTGACCATTAAATTTTGTATGAAAGAAAATGAATGAGAGATCTTTGGAATATGTCAGTGAAGTTAAGAATAGAACATAAATGCTACTGTCACTATTATATTGTTGTTCTCAGTCTTATTTTCACTCTTTCTCTGTCACTCTAATTTTGTCAAATTCGAGTTTAACTTGAATTGTTTCTCTTCATGGATAAAAAAAAATATAGTTTTTTTTTTTTAAATTTATGAGGGATTTTTTTTAATAAATCCTACTTCAGTTATATAGGAGATTTAAAAAAAAAATCAAGGCAATTTAGCTAAAAAATCATGAAAATTCCTATTCATAGAAAAAGTACACAAATGGTCTTATAATTATTGCACTGTTCTTCAATTCTGTGTTATTTTTAGGCTCGTAGATCATTTTTCTGGTCAATCACACTGATAACTGATGCTTGCATAGTTATTTTACAGTGACTGGTTGCAGCTACATCAGTCTTTTGAATGTTAAAATTCTCAAGATATTTCTTATTTTGTGAAAACTGTATCTACATACCAGTTAGGTTTGTTTATTCATCACACTATATTCCTTACAGAAATGCCAGTGTTTAATACAGAGAACTCATTCATTTAGTTGTTCTAGAACATTGCAAAAATATCTTGCCATCTGAATTATTTTCTTATTTCTAAAATTCTTATTTCTCCTATTTCTCTTTATACTTTCTAAAGGTAGAGCTGCTACTTTTCTTTTTGAAGTGACATGATCTGAAAATAAACTAAAGGTCTGACAATAAAAATTGCAATTTACACAAGCATTAGGAAGTAACATAACAGGCTTTGACCTTTGGATTACATATTGGTTTGAGGTGATAAAGAATATGATAACTAGAATTATAAACAGTTAAACATTTAAATTTTGAATAGAAAATCTTATGCAGTATGCTTGCATCCTTTCTTTTGCATTAAAATATCTTTTTTCTCCGCTTTTAGAAAGCTACCCTGTGCCACCCACATATGTTGCAAGTGTGTGTAAAGCAAATCCAGTCTCAAAATTCTGTTTTCTAGCCAGTCTGTAAAACACTGAAAGGTTTGGGTTGGGCTGGGGTGGGGTGTTTTTGTCATAGGGAGACTGTTTTTAACTCACAGGTTTGCTGTAATCTGCTTAATACATTCACATGAATTGTTTGTCCAATAAGCTTCTGTGGGAAGCTTTTATGCTAATGTTCACTCACTAAATTCACCTTTTACCTCTGTGCATGTTTATTTCTAAAATCAGTATTTGTTTCAAAGAATGTGAGGAATTGAAATTTTCATTAAAACTTGATTTTGATGAAATAAAGTACAAATAATAATTTTAAATGCTACCAAACACCAAACTACTCATCTTACAGAATTCTATTTCTGACAAAGACAAGTTCTTGTGTAGGTTTGTCTTCAGAAGCAGCCCGATGCTGAATCAAGAGTCATAATTATGGGAAGGTATTACTCCATATCTGTGTGGTTAGCTGAGCCCAAAAGATCAGGGAGATGCAGATCTGAAAAAGGGCAAGTATTTTTTACATCTCTTGCCCTTTAAGAAGTATGTTGTGAAGAGAGTGATGGTCCTTACTGTAGCTTAACTTGGTGGAATATGCTGTGAAAACACACATCTCAAGGTCTTTGATTATGCATCTTTTCTGGGTTGATACCACATTTCTGACAATGTGTTTGATAACCACCCCTTCATGCAGCAGAGTTACAGCCATTTTCTAGTGCTGGCAATGCTCATCCTCAGGCTGATCTACTATCAGCTTCTTCTGTCATACTTTCAGGTTATGTTGCTCAGGGCTAATCATAGTGCACACAGAGACCCAGGTGGACTGAAGGAGCAGTGATGGGCAGAGGAAACTCTGTAGTCTGGTGAGGGCAAGCCGGGCACCCAAATCACTGACTCTTCACACCATCAACGACTGAGCAGCTCCTTGCTGTGGTGTGAAACACATTGAGGGGAGCCAACCAACTCCCCCTAGAAAGCACTGCATACTGAAGGGGGCTAGTGACAAAAGGGCTTTAGGGCTTACTGTGGGATGCAGGGAAAAAACATTTGGGGATGTTCAAATGTTATTATGGAGTGGTTTAAGGAAGTTGTGGTCATTTGTATAAGAGCATGGAGTGCCTAGAGGAAAAGCCAAAAGGAGGGATTAAGGTGCATCAGGGAGGAACAAGTGCAGGAAAATGAAAAGTGGATAATATTTTCTGTGAGTAAAGTTTCCTGCTAGTGTTTGCTGCAAAAGGATTGTGATCTTGAAGATGTAGAAAGGAAACAAAAAAGTGAAAAAAAGACTGATGAGTAGCAAAAAAAGAATTATTGATGAAGCAGCTAGGGAGAATATGTAGTACTTGATAGCATTCAAACTTTCTTTGGACACACGACCTGAGTCTATAACGTAACAATATTGCTGGAGTTAACAATACAACAAATAAACCAGTGTAACTGATTTCTTATTATATTTGTTACAGAGTACAAAACTTTCCAAGCCAAGAAGTGTTACAGTAAGAGCTTAGCTTCCCTCATCCCATTTTTTATTCCCAGGAAAGGTCTGTATAGTTCAAATTCAATAGAAAAACTGCTAATTTTAATGAAAAATTTTACCAGAAGTGTACCAAACATTTCATAAGCAGACATACAAGAGACGGGATACTTCTGCAAAGTGGCTTTGCAGCAAGAGTGAGATAGATACTCTCATACTCTCACAGATTTGTGAAGGAAAACCTTGAAAAGTTTGACCACTGAGGGAACCCATTCCCTTGTTCCTAGTGTATATATGTGTATTCATTGAGCATAGTTGTACCTAACAGTTTAAATATCTCCAACTCATCTCCCAAAGACACTGGCCGCGGAACTGTCAATTTTGAATTGCATCTGTCTTTATAATACAAATAAAACAACAAAAAATAAGGCCATATTATTTTAAAGAATGTTAAAATTCTTATTAGAAGTATTAGCTTAGTGAGAAATGTTGGCTACTCCTAGGGAAAAATGCATTGAGTCTGAGACTTTTCAAGGTTTTCCTTCACATGGAAAAGACAGATTATAGAATTTTACCATATAAATGACTTCAGTAGTTTATTTTTCTTCCCAGATGTATGAAACTCTCAGGACTCATGCCAAAACTAACATTAACAAAATACAATCCAAAATGTCCTAAATTATTGACACAGTTGACTCCATCTGTAGTAGAATCAAAAGCAGTGTAAATGTTGGATGGACAAGGTTTCATACTTTGAGAGTGAAACCTATAAATTAACTATGATACTTCCTTCCAGGAATGAAAAGACTGTATAATATATTCCCACTGAGGATATCTTTTCAATGATAAAACAAACCTTTTTCTTTTTTTTTTTTTTTTCTAGTAGTAATTGGGAAAATTAGATACATCATTGCTATTTATATTTTTAAATAAAAGAGGTAAAAAAATCTTTCTAGGAAATTAATGAGAGTTTGGTTTTGTTTTGGTTTTTTTCTGAAAAAAAAATGCTTAGCTTATTTAACTTTAAACTTAAGCTTCATTCATGTCGATATTTACTACAACTGCAATGAGTGTCCTTCAGTAACGAGGGAGATTATGTATCTAGGGAACTAAAGAAATCTGGTATAACTTTTCCAAGAAGATCGTGTTTTTCCATACATATAAAACTTGAATATGTTTTTTGGGGGGAGAGGGAACAGGGAAGGGAACAGGATAACATTTTTATTTTATTGTCTATTACTTATCACTGTAATTTGACTCAGTAGAGAAAAAGAAGCAGTATTAAAATACTTTAAAAGATGTGATTGAGTTATTTAACCAGGAATTGTCAGCAACATATGTATAAGCTTAGATAAGTATAATTTTATCCACATAAATTTAAAACATTTCTTATCTTGAAAATCCTATGTGTCATAAACTGTTCTAAATCTTACCTGTTTGAGAATTTCTGTAGAAAAGTCTTTAAATCAATGTATTTCTTTTAAAATTTGAGATAATTCCTATTAATTAAATAAACTATAGCTAAAAGTAAATACTTATTTATCACTTAAGAATCTCATAAAATGATTTATACTTATCCTAGTGTTAACAAAGTGTTAAACCCAGGAACTACTGCTTTATTGTTGTTGTACTCAGTCCATTAACATTCTTTGTTGTGGTGGATGGGTAGTATTTCCTGGCCCTTAGCTATTGTCAGGAGGTGTTTCACGGAGTCACGGGATGGCTGAGGCTGGAAGGGACCTCTTGAGATCACCTAGTCCAAATCCCCACTCAAGCAGGGTCAGCTAGAGGAGGTTGCCCAGGATCATGCCCAGTCCCAGTTGGAGTTTGATTACCTGCAAGGATGGAGATTCCAATACCTCTCTGGGAAACCTAGGTCAGGGCTCAGTCACCCTCACAGTAAAAAAGGGTTTCCTGATGTTTGCAGGGAATCTCCTCTGTTTCAGTTTCTGCCCGTGGCCTCTGGTCTGTCACTGGGCACCACTGAAAAGAGCCTGACTTCATCTTCTTCACCCCCTTTTTCCAGCCCCCCTCCAAGGAATTTATATACAATGATATGACCTGTCCCCATCAAGCCTTCCCCTCTCCAGACTAAACAGTCCCAGCTCTCTCAACCTCTCCTCATGCAAAAGATGTTCCAATCCTTAATCATATTGTGGCCCTAATTTCACTTTCTGTGGACTCATTCTAGCAAAATACTACAGTAGATTTTTTTTACCTATTTCCTCTCTTATTACAGTTGGTCTTCAATTAATTTCCTTGGTGCTTAGTCCTTTCAGGTTTTTTCAATGGCCATGTATTTTGTTATCTGATCTTACTTTGGTCAGTTACTCAGTCGGTTACTCAGTTTGTAATACAAAGGAATAGCTGTCAGTCAGTACTTTCTGAAATGTGACCAAGCTCAAAATGCTTATATTTTTAAAACAAATTTCCAAAATTCAATAAGAAAGAGATTAAAGCAAAAAGGCATAGAAGGCTACTATATAAATAGAAAGAGTTAACCATGGAGATTTTTTTAAACTTTTTTTTTTTTTAGCTATGGAGAATTAATATCTTTTTTTTTCAAAAAGATGGTTTTTTATTAACATTTCTCAAGACCAGGATGTCTTTCAAAGAAAGCTTCTTAAAATCCCTGGGAACTTGAAGCTTTTAAGCACTATATTTTGTATACAGTAAACAAGTTATTCAAAATTGCTCCAATTAAAAAAATAAAACTATCTGTGGTTAATCTGAATTCACATGAGAAACTCTGCCTACCACCAAAATAAATGCTTTTCTTTGCAATGTGTCCCTATAAAATATTTCATGGAGGTAAGTGGGTTTTGCCATGGAAAAATTAGGAACTAATTCTTAACGATAAATCAAAATATGTAGTTCATGCAGTTGGACAGTCTCGTTGGGTAGGAATTTGGATATGCACTTTGGGGCACTTCAGCATTTCAGCTTCACTCTGATAAGACGGCAGCAGCGGTACCTTAAAGGCAACTGTGAAGACAGACATCAATGATTTAGAACATATAAGATTTTCTTATTCCTGAATTCATGTTGTACTGAATTTTAGTCACTTGGTGTTGCACTTCAAAGAAATTATGACCTAAATCAATTAGTAGCAAGAGTTATGACTAGGCAGTATTTTTTGTTTTGCTTCCTTTTTCCCCTGGATATGTAACTGACCGTTACTTTAAGTTGCACTAGGTTTGAAATTTTCGTTGTATTTTTTCCTTCTAATGCATATAACACCATACATCGTGTTAAACTTTCCTTTACATTGACTTACTGAAAATCAAGAGCAAAGCTATTCAGCATTATATATAATGGCACTTTCTTACAGAGAGGACTATGATAATTCAGAAAATGGTAAAGGCTGTTGAACATAAGTTTCCTTTGATTTTTCCTCTCTTTTCCTAGTAGGAATATGGTCTCTGTTTTTATTTCTATGCCTTCAGCAATATTTCCGGCAATCCCATGTTGTCTGAAAGTCCTTATAAACTTCATGCAAATATCTACGTGGGCAGTTCTTGAAAGCCAAACTACTTAACAAAGTGAGCTTTTATCAAAGCATTAAGCTGTTAATAAATGAAGAATGTTTATCCTCAGAAGAGCTTCAAAGAGTGTTTTGATGAAGATGAGCTTTCTTTCTCTCTTGCAGCTGTCCTTGCTTGCCGAGGGGAGCTGGCAGGCCACATCAGGCTTGCTGCCAGAGAAGAATAAGTAGGAGGAGGTGGGCAAGGTTTCAGTGCAGGTGTTCCTTTAGAACTTGCTCTTTGATTACATCCTAAACTGTATCTGTGAAAGTGAGGCTGCTTTGTTCTTTTATGTATGGCCTGTGCTATTTTTAAACATGATAAAACTCCCAGAAAACATTTGCACTTTTTCAGGTCAGTATTTAGAAAACAAAAATCAAAGCAAACAAAGACACTGACCAGCAATAACCTATAACAGAACCATACTCATTTTCTATCTTTTCAATTATGCTGCTGAGGTCATTCTCTTCTATAATTCATAAATGATAATAATGAATGAGGAGATCCATCTCTAACCATAGCTAAATAAAGATGCAAAGAAAGACATAAATATTTAAAGAAGAATTTCTTAATATGCTTAAGTTATACATTGGTAGAAAGAGCTTTTCAACACTTGGGTATTTCTACCTTCAAACAGAAGCTGAAGCGTTGCTTTCAGAATCTGCTCTTTCAGATTTTGTTGTAAATATAGACCCTGAACTGAAAGAAAACCTCCCTCTCTCTTTTTTTTCCCTTTTTGTTTGTGGTGGTGGTGGTATTTTCTTTGCTGGTGATTAATGTTTTTTGCCTTTGTTCCACCTACTGTATACATCTATTTCAGTCTGGTTGTGATTCTAAGGCAAACTTTTGGAAAAAAATCTTTCAAGCCTTTTCATACTGATCACTCTCTTAATTATTCAATAGATTTCATATAAACAAGGCAAAGACAGCATGACCTGACTATACCACACATAAGGACTTAGGTCTATAATAAATCCAATTTTCAGTAACATCTTCATGGTCAATAAACCAGATAAACCAGATCCTAATATGCACATAAAATAATGTTTTAATATTAGACATTTTGTATCTGAATATTTAGAAATACTGAACATCATCACAAAAAGTACAAAATACAATCCAAAATACAGTACCAAGAGGATTACAACCATTTCAGTATGCATCTGGGCGAGCAATTTTCTAGCTCTCTTTTCTCATTGCAGTGCCAAACTAGTTGAAAGGAAGCAGCGACTGGTCATGCCCCCTTAGCTGCATATTGCTCTGGTATGATAAGATACCTGGGAGGCATAAAATAGGTACTGGCTTTTCTTCTAGCTTTCTTTCTTCTGAGCAGTGGCAGAAAAAAACATACTGGTAATACAGAAAAAGAGAATTGAGTATTTATAAAGCTAAGGAGAAAATCATGTTGGAAGACATATGTCTCTTTTTTTTTTCCCTTGAAAAAAATATTATGTCCAACATGGTTCATTCCATTCTTCCTGGCAAGAAATATTGAACTTAAAATACTTGGAATAAAACCAAAATTAGATCCACAAAGTTGAAAGCAAAAGCTCTTTTTTTTCAAGTAACATAAGGACACAAAGGGAACAAGTTCAGTATCTAACTCAGCATCAATCATAAAATCATAGAATGGACCAGGCCGGAAGGGACCTCCAAAGGTCATCTAGTCTGACCTCCCCGCGGTCAGCAGGGACTAGACCCAACTAGAAGAGGTTGCCCAGGGCCTCATTGAGCCTCACCTTGAATATCTCCAGGGAAAGGGCCTCAACCACCTCCCTGGGTAACCTGTTCCAGTCTTCCACCATCCTCATAGTAAAGAACTTGTCCTAATATCCAGTCTAAATCTGCTCTTTTCCAGCTTAAAGCCATTGCCCCTTGTCCTGTCACTGCAGGCCTTTGTAAACAGGCACTCCCCAGCCTTCCTGTAGGCCCCCTTCAGGTACTGGAAGGCTGCTATTAGGTCTCCCCGGAGCCTCCTCTTCTCCA
>JAOXJK010000001.1:136239779-136280581 GCA_025774025.1 Xenus cinereus
CTGTGCCTGGCAAGATCACGGAACAGATCCTCCTGGAAACTCTGCTAAGGGGAAAATAAGGTGGTGATCGGTGACAGCCAACATGGGCAAATGGTTTGCCCAATAAGGGCAAATCATGTCTGACAAAATTTGGTGGCCTTCTATGATGGGGTTACAGCATCAGTGGATAAGGAAAGAACAACTGACGTTATTTACCTGGATTTGTGCAAAGCATTTGATGCTGTCCCACACAACATCTGTGTCTCTAATTTGGAGACACATGGATTTGACAGATGGACCTCTTGAAGGAAAAGGAATTGGCAAAGAGTTGCGGTCAATGTCTCAATGTCCAAGTAGCGACCATTGACGAGCAGTGTTCCTCAGGGGTCGGTATTGGCTCGGTGCTGTTTAACTTCTTTGTTGGAGACATGGACAGTGGGATTGAGTGCACCCTCAGCATGATGACACCAACCTCTATGGAGCAGTCAACACACTGGAGAGAAGGGACGCCATCCAGAGGGATCTTGACAGGCCTGAGAAGTGGGCCTGTTCAAACCTCGTTAAATTCCATAAGGCCAAGTACAAAGTCCTGCATGCGAGTCAGGGCAATCCCATGCACAAACAGGCACTGGACTGAGAGCAGCCCTGAGGAGAAGGACTTGGGGATGTTGGTTGATGAGAAGCTCAACATGAGCTGACTTGTGCACTTGCAATCCAGAAAGCCAAATGCATCCTGGGCTGCCTCAAAACCAGCATGGCCAGCAGATCACAGGAAGCGATTCTATCCCTGTACTCTTCTCTGGTGAGACACCACCCAGGGTACGGCATCCAGCTCTGGGGCCCCCAACATAAGAAAGACGTGGACCTGTTGGAGCGAGTCCAGAGGAAGGCCATGAAGATGATCAGAGGGCTGGAGCACCTCTCCTACGAAGACAGGCTCAGAGAATTGGGGTTGTTCAGCCTGGAGAAGAGAAGGCTCTGAGGAGACCTTATAGCAGCCTTCCACTACTTAAAGGGGGCCTACAAGAAAAGGCAACCTACAAGAAAGTTGTAGAGAGACCCTTTGTCAGAGACTGTAATGATAGGATGAGGGGTAGTATTTTTAAACTGAAAGTGTGTAGATTTAGATTAGATATTAGGAAGAAATTTGTTACTGTCAGAGTGGTGAGGCACTGGAATAGTTTGCCCAGAGAAGCTATGGATGCCCCATCTCCAGAATCGTTCAAGGCCAAGTTGGATGGAGCTTTGACTTACCTCATCTAGTGGAAGGTGTCCCTGCCTATGGCAGGAGGCTTGGAACTAGATGAACTTTATGGTCCCTTCCAACCCAACCCATTCTATGATTCTATGATTCTTTGGTTCTGTGTAGAGTATTTGTTCAGCTAGTGTGGCCTTGTGGTCTGGGCAGCTGTTGTGGCCCTGAGGCAAAGGAGTAGGATGCCTAAGTGAAAGAGTTCTTATTTTCAACTAGACACATGACATTGAGCACCCAAATCACTTTTCCACATTTAAAATCTGGCTATTTCAAGTTCAGTCAATGGTATTCTGAAGATCTCCATTTTAGTTTCCTCATTTTTATTAAGAAGCATGAAGAAATGTCTGAAGGTTAAAAAGTATGTCTGCCCACTTTTGTTTGGTTTTGTTTGTTGTTTTTTATTAACCCTGTCACCTGATCTGATAAAAGATACCGGTTGTCATGAGAAGATGGTGTTGTCAGATATCACAGCTGAAGTATATATACTATCATGGTGCATTTTAAAGTGAGACAGTATGTCTCACTTATCAGTTCAGGTTCTCTTGAATCAATGAAATCCTGATTTCTATGGGAATGCAGACACATCTCTACAACTGCTCTCCAAGAGTGAATGTTGCTGTCCTTCCCCAGCCACTTGACTGGACCTTCCATGCTTACCAGCAGTAAGAACTCCATACCTGACTAATGTCAAATTTACCTTAGAGATGCAGGGACATCACTGCTCATATGCAGAAAATCACTCTGGAAACCTTCTGATTGTCACCATCCCTAACAGACAGATCGATCAGCCTGATTTTGTCCTCCTAGGCACTCAGAACCAGACCAGGCACAGAAATGGAAATTTCCAGGCACAGTGGAAATTGCTGCTGGCTCTCTTTTTCTGTGGGGAGGTTCTCAGTCCTTTTCTACATTTCAGGGGAGGCTATATGCAAGGGAACTGGAAGAAGGCTACTTGATACTAGAACCATTTACCTCTCACAAGGAAATGATTACTATTTCTTCAAACTGTGGACATTTTCTGGGTTACTGGTTCAATACCTCTCCACTGGATATTAAAGTATCAAATTTGGATGTTGTAGTGCCCATGTGTCTTTAAGAATTTAGTTCCAAGTAGTTCTTTAAGGCTGTATAACAAATTTCTTACAGGGCACGAGGCCAATCCCTCTCCATCTTTTCCCATTTCCTAAATACTGTGCCCCATCTCTATTGGTATCCTCCACAGAGAGATAGCGCCATGTGTTTTAGAAAAAGGATTGGTAGACTCACAAAGAAAAATAATACCTGTAAGCTATACCTGTAAAGATTTGCATAGCATGGCCTTTGTATGTTTTCTGTTTTGCTTTGTAATTAGTATTCCTTTTTCCAAACAATGCTTTCTGCATTTCAGATGGTTTATCACCCAAGTGGGAGTGTCTTGTAGTATCTAAATGTAGTGCTAAATGGTATCATCCCTTTCCAATTAGGATTTTCCAACATGCCAAGCTCCTCTTGAAAAGAAATTGGACTGAAATAGAAAACTACACCAGAAACCTGCAGAGTTATGGATATGTCCTGGCTTTCTTCTGAACAAAGAGATTGGGAATTTTATAGTTAATTTTTTTGACCTTTTAAGACCCAACCATTTTCTACTTCTGATTAGTGATGTAGCAACTTCAAAACAACCCACATACAGACTGTGGCCCCAATTATGTAGAATTTACAGGTGCACAATTGTGCTATGGTCTCACATCAACAGAGTGTGTTTCCACTTACCGCTGAAAGAGCAGCTAAATGTCACAGACTGGTTTTAAATAGAGTTTCCTGACAGATTAGTCAATTATTTCCACTTTCAAGATAGAGTACATCCATACAAAGTTTAAGTAACAAATCCATCTAAATCATCCACTGTCCCAATATTTTGCAGTAAAGATTAAATATAAAAGTACTAGTTACATTTGATTCAAAATTTCAAATAATGTGTATAGCACTCTCAATGCGCTATTTCCAGCAGAAATCATTAACACTTGTTTCTTCAAGCCTCCCGCTCTCACAATTATTGAGTATCTTTACCTACATTTGGGTTGAAGCTTCTTAACAGTCAAGTAGGGTTTAATTTATCTTTTTTTTTTCTTTTCTGCTGAAATCACTAATAGTATAAGTTTGAGGTTTTACTCTCTCAACAGCTCAGCTTTTTTTCAAACAATATTTTCTGAATCAAATGAGCTTCAGCGTGCCTACAGATTTTTGTTTGTAGCTTAGACCATATTATAATGTTGTATGACTTCATCAGTGAAGATGTAGGAGTAGAATAATCAAATGTAGACTCTTACACAATGTAGATATATGCCAAAAATGATTTATTCTATAAATGTCTAAAAATCAAGGCTAAGTTTCCATGAAAACAACTGCCATTTTCTTAGGACACCCATTCTGAGGCACCTGTGGCTATGCAATGTTAATATTCCAACACATATATACAACACATATCTTTACAGGAATCTTTACATGAAGCTTTTGAGAAGGTATAGAAATTATTAATAAGCTTGCACAAAAAAAGGAAAATAATTTCTTTAGAAACATTTTTGCATTGTCTATTTTGCTCTTTTACCCTTTATTACTTGGAGTAGGGAAAGTCACATGAAATTCTCTTTTGCATTTTCTTTTTCCCACTGATTCTTCTTACCTGAAGAAGCAAACCACTTCTTCATCTTTTAGCACAAGGAGGAGCTACCTGCTAACTTAATGCTTAAATCACCAGCCATGTGTTTCTGATTTTCACAATCTGAGGTCTAAAGGTAAGCTCCCCACAGAGACACACACACAAACACATCCCTTTTCTAGCATCAGTAATACTCATAATAAGAATATAAGAATACAAGCTACCAAGATATTGGAGTGCGACTGATTTGGTTGCACTAGAGTTTGCCTGGTGAAAGTTAACTCTCTGAAGAAAAAGTAAACACTGTCACAGATTGTTGAAGAAATGTTGCCTTTCCCACCACAAAAAAAAAATAATAAATGTCTATTTTATGATGCAAAACTATTTTTTCTTGAATGAAAGTAAATGTGTACCAGAACACTATCACTAGTGGTATTGAACTGCTGTAGTCTGATAAAGAAATGAGTTACAGTCTGATCAGCCAAATTACTCTAGTTCGGGGGTTTTTGTTTGTTTGTTTTTAAGTTAGAAACTTAAAATGTGATGTATTTTAATAGAAAGGGCTTGTTTCAAGAAAGAATGGAATTTTCCTACTTAACATCACCGAGTTTTGAATCAAGACAAAATACAGCAACATCAAATTTTGAACTGTGTGTATTTTGTTTTAATCCCTTCTTTTCTCACAGCAGTTTTATTACATTTCTGTCAGCAATAGGGAAGCTAGAGGACTTTTTGTTTTATGGACATATTCATGTAAGTTTGATTCTAAGCAGATATTGAATACAATATATACAAACCTAAGATTACATCATATGTTTCAGGCTTAAATCCTTACCCAAACACAAGTTCCATTAGGTAGAACTAATGGAAAAGATTATTAAACACTTTTGTGATGTGCTGATCAGATAGTGTTCTTGGACTCACTCAGAATAGAGAACTTTATTGTTGTAGGGTAGTAGCAACAACTACCAATCTTTACGGCATTTCAGGAACCTGAGAAGAAAGTATTAGATGAATCCTAACCTTTGTCTCACAACTACAATAGAAATCACTGAGCCGTTTATCTTAAGAAAAAAGAGCCTATGTCTGTGCTGGACACCTGCAGCACTGTCTTCAACAACCACACATTGTTGTTCCATGTACCTGCCACTGTCAAGGCCATCCCTGACCACAGCACCAGATGGGAACCCACCAATTTCTGTGTTAGAAAAATGAAGTTCATAAATTATGAAGATCTTGAAGATTAAAATCTTGAAATGGCAATCTTCTACTTATTAATGGCTGGGGAACAAGATATTTCTGCCTTATACATAGATGCATGAAGAGATATTATGAGGAATATTGTAGTCTGTCATACGGGGATATAAGGCCACTTCTGTTCACCGTAGTTTGATTACAAGTAGTAAAAGGTGGCATATTGTGTCTGAACCTTTGCATGCATTTTTAAATGTGTTTTGCAAAATACTTTACCATTTGAAACTGCTAGCTTAGCTTGGCATGGCTGGTGGCTATCTTGTCACATTGCATTACTCCAAAATCAGAGGCAGAGAGTTCACAAAGACATAGAAAACTGAAAGGGAGATACAGTCAGTTGAAATGCAAAACAATTCTTGTTACCTCTCATTATATAGTATTTTAATGATTTTCAGATGAATACTTAAAGATAAAAATGAAAACATACAACTTGTTTCTTTCTTTTTTCTGTGAGAATGTAGTTCTGGTGAGGTACAGACAAAGTAAAGCATAACATCATTCAAAATATAATCATTTCTCCCAGCAAGAAAATCCATGTCAGCTCAGATAAATGCCTAAGCTTGTCTGTGGTAAAGGGAAAGAAGCCCATATCCTAGGCAACAGAAAATGTTATGCATGCATGTTTGTCTGAGGACACCTTTTCTCTATGTACTTTGTGTCTAGGTTGGAGAGAAAATTAGATGTTTCCACCTATTGTAGATGGAACCTTAGTATATTTCAATGTAAAATCCATAAAATATATTTAAATCAGAATCCTATCATTCCATCCCCCAACACTTAGGTGAGATTTAGAATTTTGTAAGCCTGCACTCCCTTGCTCTTGTGATTTTTAAATTCCTGAGTGCATGTTGGCTGAACAATAGGATTTAACCCCAAATGTAACCAGCTGATAAAAGCTATTTTGAAGAAAGAGATGGAAGGCATGTCAGTGGAGGCTCACCTTGATGAACTCTGATAAGAAGTCCCAATAGGTCTCCCTAATTTTGATTTGGAGCAGCTTGTGAGTCGAGTCTGTTTTGCTTAGTCCCCATCTGAGCTATATTATATCTACATATCTATGGTGGATCCTGTTTCCAGTCCATGGACACGACTTCTTCCCTGAACCTTGGCACTGTCTTGTCACCACACTCTTGCCAAGAAGTCACTGGACTCTGGACTGGCCCTGGTGAACACCCCCAGCCCGGTCCAACCCTGCTCCCTTTCTGGGTGTTGTGGAATAGGGTGCTGGACAGGAAGTACCAAGGCTTCCCTTGTGTACTGCCCTTGAGGGCAGCAGGGCCTCATAGTGCCCTGGCATAGGTGTCCTGAGGTATGTCTACATGAGATGCTAGTCTACATTCCCAGCCCAGGGAATTCAGAGAGCTTTTCAGTTAAATGGTTTTGGGTTTTTTGGTCCTTTGACTAGCTCTGTTAACTTCTCCAATTACTCCACATTGACTTTAATATGGGTTTATACACCATCTTATCTTTAGATTCTCCCCCTTATATGTATTTATTACTGAGCTGAATCCCAGTACTCTATTGTAGACAACTGAAATTAAGTGTCTGAATCTCGAATTGATTTAACCTCTGAAGGCAGTGGTAGGGGATGGGATTTAAAGCTCCATCTTTTTGAGGAAGATATAGGGTCAAGGGCTAATTTTTTTTGGCAAATTCTCCTTGTGAACCTTATAACCACAATATTGCTCAAAATCTAAGGAATACCAACCACAGCTTTAGAGCACTAACTTGCAGTTTTCAAATGGGATCAATCCAGTTGCTCTTAATTGGAAATCAAGGCTCACTTAAGATCTCCAGGGCAGTGTGCACATGCATCTGGTGATAGTTATATGAATGTCTAAGGTAACCTCTAACATCCCAGATGACAACAGGTGCTTATGTGTGGGAAACTGTTCTTCTATAAACAGTAACATGCCATCCTCAGCAGATGCCCCCTCTGAAGAACCAAGAGGTTAATTTTCATTCTGTGGGTCACTGAGTTTGCATATTTCCCCCAGTCCCAATTATTTACAGTTTCCATGATTCCAAAAAACTGGGAGAATACATTTTCTTACTAGACTGCTAGAGTCCAAGCAATGGAAACAATGTGCTTTGTAGTCTGAGAAAGAGGAAAATGATTTCTAACGTTAAATTTCAGGTATAATAATTAACTACCTAATTTGTCTGATGTGAACATCCTCTGTAGAAAATTGAAACACTGTAAGCTGAAGCCAAAAGTGTTACAGAACTGCTAACAAAACATCTAATAGTCCTTAGCACAATTTTCAAACTATAAAGAAATTTCCAACTATAAAATTAAGAAATCATATACTTAGGCTGATATTACTAAACTGTGGTTCACTGTGTGTGTAGGTCATTTCAGCTTACACTGCAGTAGCTTGCTCATTGCTTGATCTTGCTTTAGCTGCTACAGCTACAACAATTGGCTTCAGTTTTTCCTGTCCTATAGTCATTCATATTGCCTGTTTGGAGTATTTTCTTGTAACTTGATTGATCTCTGTGTATGAGGACATTTGGATGACATCTTTTAGCAGCTTTGAAATAATATCCAATTTTTAAATTACTTTTTATGAGAGTAAAGGAGGAGTTTAAGGAATGTGTTTCAGTAAGCTCTTAAGCTAAAAGGGTCTTTAATAGTTTGAAATTCTCTGGATTGTTAATTACGCTTCTACCTTTTTAGCTATTTCAGAATGGCTGGTTTCCTTCAAAAAAAACAATACAAAGCAAAAGAGGCACAGGACTGTAACATCAATTTATTCCAATCAATAAAGTTTTGAGGTACATTCTTTAAGGGGAAAAATAAGTCAACCCTGATTTTTAGCAAGAAAACTATAAAATGAATCATTGCACATTTTCAGATCTGCCTGCTTTGCAATGGATTTAGCTTTGGGGTTGCCTGAAGGTCTCTTACCTTTCACAGAATATACTTCTTCCATGGTTATACATGGAAATGAAATGAATTTACTGAAGTGGAAAAAGTGGCAGGAAATTGTGTCAAAGCAGCTTTGCTTAAAATGTAAAACTACTGAAGTTTTGACACACTTGCTTTCATCTGAAGGACAGGGTATCCATAACTTAAGACATAAGAATAAAATTTTAGATAGTTTAATTGAATACATTATAGAGATTAATCGAATATGTAAAGTAAGTCCTAAACAGTTTAGAGACATCTTCTAGAAATAATTGTAACTAAATAATTAATTGAACTCAACCTATTTAACTTTAATTCATGTGGAGGTTTAGCAACACTAAATGTTTGGAATATTGAAAAGCACTTTTATTTTGTATATGTTGTGTATATATATATACATAGACACAAAAATATGTTTCTAAAGTTGAGTGGACTATGTGGATTATGTGCCAACTGCAATCTAACAAAGACAGCAGAAAGCTCAGCAGAGGTTAATTTATTGTCTTCACAGGTCTTCTGGTCAATGATAACCTCATCATGGTGAGGATAGATTTCCGCTGGAATCAGAAATAGGCAGAGTAAGTCTAGCCTATGTTGGTTTACTCTCCATTTACTATTGTAGTACTTATTCCCTAATATTTTCTTTTTATGTTCTGTTTTTCATTTTTAAAGTACAATTGTTCAGAATTTTGTAAAAGCTCCTTAGGTGAGTGTTCTAAAATTGTACGAGACTATTGACATCAATGGAAGTAGATTGATTGACATTTTGAGAGATTCTATCTTTATGAGTACAGGCTAAAACACCATTTTAAAATAGATTTTTTTCAAATATTGTCTTTCTTTTTTGCATTAGTATGAACGCTGGGTTTTTTCGCCCATGGTGGGTAAGTCTTGGCCAGTGCCAAACGTCCACCCAGCTGCTCATTCACTCTCCCTCCTCAGTGGGAGAAGTGGAGAAAATAAGGTGAAAAAACTCACAGGTTAAGACAAAGACAGGGAGATTGCTTACAAATTATTATTGTAGGTAAAACAGACCTGACAGCAAAATTTAATGTACTGCTGACTAAAATAGTTTTTGGGTAGTAAGAAACGAAAACAAATATTAGAAAACCAGCTTTCCTATGCCCTCTCCTAGGCTCAACTTCACTCCTTTATTCCAGAAACCTCTGCCCCCAACCAGAGGTACAAGGTGGTCTGGAGGAGCTATGGTCAGCACACAGCAGTTTCTCTCTTCTGCTTCTCCCCTCACATTTTCCCCTCCTCTGGTATGGGTTTTCCATAGGCCACAGTTCCTTCAGGGATATCCACCTGCTCTGACAATCCTCATGGCATCCTCCGTCATCCTCCATGGGCTGTAGTGCAGGTATCTGCTTCACCATGAATCTCTGTGGGCTGCAGGGGGATGACCTGCTGCACTGTCGTCTTCTCGCTGGGCTGCATGGAATATCTTCTCCAGTGCCTCCTCCTATGACTTTGGAGTTTCCACTGTTGTTTCTTACTCTTTTTGTTCTTTCTTCCTCTACCTATCCAGCATTGTTTAAATGCATTTTCCCAAGGGTGCCACCAGCTTGGCTGCGGGGCTCAGATGTGCCCTGTGGTGGGTCTGTTGGAGATGTCCGGAAACATCTGTGTCCAACACAGGGCAGTCTCTCCTCACAGAGATCACCCTTCCAGCACTGAGGCACATAAACCAAATACATTTCCCTAATTAATGTAGTCTTATGTACATTAGTGAATTCCTAAAAGATTTTATCTTTCCAGTTCATGTAAAATATAAATTTATTGAACATTGTCAAGGAAGATGTAAACCAGTTATTTATTTTGACGAAAATAAACCAAAAGTAGTGCCAGTGTGTCTAACCACCTAGGCATAATTTGCCACCATTCTGAGATGCAGTTTGCATTTCACCCTCTGCAGGAGCCTCCCAGCTCAGGAGCAGGACATGGAAGCTTATCTATGTGTTTTCCCCAGTGCCCTTGTTATTGCTCTTAAGAACTGCTTACAGGGACAAGTTAATGTCTTTTGGACTTGAAATTAAGCAATATGATAAGTAACAAAACTAATTCTGAAAATCTCTTTGATCCAGACAAACTGCTGAAGTGTTCCAGAATCCACTACAAACCAGCCACTGTGATACAGCTATACCTTTACAAAATTTTCAGACAATTGAAAAGTGAATGGAAACAAGTTTAAAAGAAAGGCTTTTTGAATGTTTTGGAATACTCACAGCATAACATAGCTGGGAGAAACTCAGCAAATTAACATAATTATAAATGGAAGTAACAGGGGATGTGATCCATAAATTGACTGTGTGAATCATGCGAATTAGCTGCTTGCAAATTAATACTTACCTAGAAAGGGCACTTGAGAAAGCAACAGTTTTGGGGTAACATTGGGGAGCTTCATGAAGCTCCAGGGATTTTTGTGCTGCAGAAGAGGTCTGATAATGATTTATGTAGTGTTGCTATGTGGGGATTTGGATAACATTTTTAAGCGCTTTTGCTGCTTGGATACCTATCTATTTCTGGCATTTACTTTAACAAAGAGATTGACACATGAGTTTGGTAGTATACTGCAGTTGAGATCATATTGTTGGATTGCATTCCATTTCGTGTGTGATTTTAAAAGTCCCATCTTTGTAACTTTCTTTGGTCAGGCAGAATTTAGCTTTAGTCAGGAACAGATCTGACACAATAATAAACACCAAAGATCAAAATTGGAAGTCCAGATTGAGAGCAAATAGTCCTCTATGTTTTTCAGTTGTGGTGTAAAGATCCTACTTATATGTTCATTTACATCCATATATGTATTTAGGTATCATATATATCAATATTGACTACCCTGAAACTCTCCAGACTGGCTATATTTTAAGTATTACATGCTTTGTTTTACCTTTTGCTAAACTTTGCACAATTGTGCAGTGTAACTCATAATGCAAGATAAATTTCCTTAACCAAAACCAGTGATAGGAATAACAGATAGCTATTCCATATAGAACTAACTATCCTCGACCATGGAATAAAATACAGTTCAGATCTTCTTTTTTTTTTTTTTCTACTTTTGACAAATTGGCATTTTATGAACAGGAAAACATTTCTTCAGTAAAATGTCTACTTAACAGTTCTACTGGTATTCAGTGTGCATTGTTAAAGCAATGTTGTTGTAGGAGTAACTGTTGACCTTGTTATGCTGTACAGACCATACAGCACAGTCTACAACATAATTTCTAAGCTTCTATTTCCATTGAAAATTCAGCAGAGTCTGAACTGGTCAAGTTGCCATAAATTCTTATATTTTATCTTGGACAGTGAGTGCACTAAGGTGAGAAAATGAGACAACATCCTCCTGATTGGCCTTGAAACATCTGGCACATGAAAAGCAATAAATAACTAAGTCTGTGATTCTGTTTTTATTTCTCTGTTATGTACTTCATGGAAGTCTTTAATACTGTTTTGCTATAATTTACTCTGACTTACACAGCACAATATTATCTCTTGGGCCCATATGTTCTCCTATTTCAAACTCCATCCCCCAGTCCATGGCCAGCTAAAAACCTCCATGTTGAAAACCACCTGTGTTGCCAACTCCCTTTTGTTTATATGCATGTAGGTATTGACTAAAACTATATTCATTTTCCGTGTTATTCTAAACTATCAAGGGCCTTATTAACTGTGACTTCAGGAGCTAGAAAAACAGGAAAGAAGCCAGAAACAGAAAGCCAGTGCATTTGCTTGTATCACTGCTTTGCTCCTGGTTCTGGCTTCTCCTTCAGTTTCCTTGGAAACAGATACTGGGCAAGTGAAAACGAAGTAAGGGTTTCAAAATATTGACTTTAAAAACTGCTGCTTATTCTGTTTTTTGCTGGATCCTGTCCTAAGGAGCAAGAGTGGAAATACTTAGCAAACTACATTACTTACACCCATTGTTACTGCAGCGTGGGTACCAGAGAGATCTTTGGTGCCTCTTTTTGTCTTGGTTGCTTATATCTTTCCGAAATACAACTGCATGATTAAAAATAGAGAAAGAAAAGCAGATGGGAAAACAGCAAAAGCCAGCAGTAGAGAGCAAGACCTCTCTATCACATTTAGCTGCTCTATGAGGAATACAGTTGCCATTGTAGGATTGCCCACAGACACTCAGAAGTGGTAATTTCTGACACACTACATTGAACATTTCAGTTATAGCTTCGCAAAAACCAGCATAAATCTGTATCTGTTTTTTTTATTTCTAATACAATAAATGAGATCCTTAAAATATGCTCTTTAAAAAAATTAGGTACATTTATTTCACTTGAGACTGATGTGATTGGGGAATGATCCACGTTTCACTGTCAGTTTTGTTACTGAAATCTGTATTCTTATCTGACATTATCTGAACCTTGATTCAACAGCTCTAGCTGAAGAGCTTGCAAACATAAAATTTTTTAGCCATTTTGAATTTGATCACTGTCAGAAATACTGGGACAGGATTACTTTTAACAGTAGGTCTAGTCTTGGCCAGAACTAAAAATGCAACCTGCAAAAAAAAGGGGTAGATCTAATTTAAATATTATTAAGCTTTAAATATGTTTCTACAATAAAAAATGAACAAGTTCAAGGCTAATGCTTGGGGAAACTGATTTTTCTTTTGGTAAACTTGTACATAGCAATTATAAGTTAAGAGATAACCATCTTATTGATGACTAATTTAAGTATCATTTTTTTAGAAGGATGTGAAAGAGAATCACCTGGTGCTCTGTAGCAAGGAGAGTTGAAATCTCAAGGGCAATGTTTTGCAGTGCAGGACAGTCTGTTTTGTTTAAGCTGTCTTAGTGGCAAGTGCAAAATCTGGTAAGTACTGTTGTTTACACCCAGTATAAGTTGCTGCTACATAAATGTTGTGATGACTGCACAGCTCAAAACAAAATCCAGTTCAAGATTTTCAAGTTACCAGAAAATCAGTTTCTTAATTGCAAACTCTCATTCTGTAGTGTCTTCCTTTCTATTTTTTTGGTCCCTAGCAAAAAACCTATGTTGTTTAGTTTTAGAGAATACTAGAGTACTAGTGAAAAAAACAATGGAAGGTTGAGTTAAAAGATGTGAATGCAGAAATATGAACTACATACACTTCGTACATCATGTTTACATTCCAGAGAGAATTGCTCAGGCTGTCAATACAGGAAAAAGGGAGAACTCTTTTGCTCTGGCTTCTCTGCCTACGTTTAAGTTCTTGCTAGATGACTCTTATCATGCTGGGTCCATTTGGATATTTATAGATACATATTTGTTGTGGGTTTTTTCAAGTTGTTTTGTTTTTTGTTTTGCCTTTCTTTACAATGACTTCACAGAGCTAAAAATCACTAGTTGCTTAGTAAGTCAGCTCAATATATTCATTTCAATGTTCCTTAGGAAATGAGGTTATACTTTAGTGCTTTAGAGGGGCTGCTGGGCAAAACATGCACCCCAGTAGAAGATCCTGCATTAAAAGAAATGATGGTGTAAGAGGTATATGAGACTGTGAGACAAAAATGCCATCATGACATGCAAGTCAAAAAGCTTACATGGCTGTCCTTAGAGCCTTCACTATCTCAAAGTGGTACCCAACACTAGTAGTAAAGCAAATTCAACTCCCAGGTAGAGCGAGGTTGAATATCTTTATTTGAAGAAAGTGTACAATTAACAAAGTATGCTACAATTTTCAGCTTTGTGTGTGTGTGGTTTGTTTGGGTTTTTTTTTTACAATAAAGTAAAATCCTGGAAGATCAGCATGTTTTATCTCTATAATTTCCTCCTCTCTCTGATTGTATGAGTATCTATGTTGAAATAGATACTTCTGTATTCTTTATTCAACCAAACTCTTTAACCAAAAAGTTAAATGGCCTGGAATCACCTCCCCTGTTCTTCTTGGTTGACTCTTGGTGGTTAAATATACCACTTGATAGTATTTTGATCCACAGACCTAGCTAAATGTATTTTCAGTACTACTAAAATAGAACTTGCTCCAGGAAAGCAGGATTTGGGTTTGATATCTTCGCTTTTTTTCTGCAAAAGCAGGCCACTGAGCTAGAAAACATACTTGTATAATGACAAAAAAGCATGTTTTGCATTTCATACCAGAGTCTAATAGCACCTAAGACCATAAAAGCTTCAAATGGGAAACAACAGCATACAGAACTAATGGGGAGAGCTACAATAACAAAATATAAGGGCAATGATACAATTCTCCTCAAATGAGTGAATTTATAGCATGAAACCAAAAGCTTCCATTTGTATTATTCTCATGGATGTAAAAGCATTAATCAAGTGTTTGATAGCTTTGGGTACAACCACTGTGTTAATGTTCTGCCTAAGACCTAAAACCTCTATTGATATCACACAAGCTGCAGATCTAGGCATGTTTATCTGGACTGGTATTAACTTCAAAAGTAAAGGATGATTGATTAAATAGCACTGAGGCATAATAGTTTAAAGTACACTTGTCATATTCAATGCAAATTCTGGAAACAACAAATAGATACTTGTCAAAACTTGTCATTTGTATGCTGTTGCATGATGATAAAATGCACGGAGTTTTAAGTGTCTCTTGTCAACAGGACGTAATTAACTGGGGCTACATTTAGGTAGTGTTTTTGTTGAGAAGATCAACAGCTCCGATTCTCTCTGCAGGGAGTGTGTTTGTTTAGAATGGTTCTTAGCCTTTCTGAAACTCTGTCATCTGCTTCTCTCTGGGGGTTTCAAAGCAATCATCCCCCTAATCCAAGGAACTAGTAACAAAACCAAAACATAACATACCAAAAATTAACACCTGCACAAAGTCACTGAAACATATTTGAGGTTTACAGCTTGTAAAAAAATCTTCTGTTAAAAGCAGTTTAATCCCAAGCTTTGTTTACGAATTACCATTCTTTAGTTTATGCTGCAGCAAAATGAATAATCTTGTGCAAGAATATATGACACTTAGGTGAAATCTAACCAATCTGGAGCAAAACCTGGGTTTTTTGCAGTCGATACTGATAATATGCCTGGTGAATAATAAAATATTAATATGCCTCCTTAGAGTATACCCAATGATTATTAAGAAATCTGTCAAATAAAAGAGAAACCTAGATATGAGACTTAGCAAGTTTTTAAGGATAAAACGAAAATTAGTGAGTATAACAGTGGGTTTGACACTGCATCTCAGTCTCTGGTTTTTAAAGTTGCTTGTTATTCTGGAACTCAAGAGGACACATTTTATGAAGTGCTCAGTACTTGACATATCCCACAGTTGCCAACAGCCCAAAAGTTGGCCCCAAAGTAAAATTAGTGTGCATTATAGCTTCACTCTTTTACTCATATAAAATTTTCTTTCTTTTGAGGTTTTCCCTCAGTGAATGAGAAGTTCCCTTGAAAGAAGTGTAAAGGAGTTCAGTGTTTAGAAAGGTTAACTATAAATACATAAGGCTTGGTTCCCTATGGTCCCATGATAGCTGTGGAGCAAAATAGGCTTCTGTAGAGAGTAATTTAGAACATTCATTTAATGTAGGGTAGTCTGAACAGCCCCCTCCAAATCTTATATCTCTGCATTATCTCTAAAGCAGAACTTTTTACAGCTACATGCAGACGTGTTGATTAGATCCCTAACTTCCTTTAATCATTTTGCTATATCAACCTGAGAAAAAAGAAACACAGAGAAAACGCCCAATATTTTAGATAATGTTATTCCATATTCTCCACTGACTTGTTTGTAAAAAGCATACAAACATATTAAATTATTCTGCACATTAATTTCTTTAAATCATTGCTTTCCAAATATTTGTATTTTTTTCCTGTTGTTATTATTATATATCATTAGAATTCAAAACACTTCTTCAATACTTAAAAAATAATTACCTTGGCTACTTTCCTAAAAGACTTTGTAAATGTCACAATTCTTCCTCAGCATCTTCTCATCTAGAATCTTCAAAAGAACAGACTTCCATTTAACTATATGAGCTGAAGGCATATACAACAGGCTTTTGGAGAACTGTTTCTGATTCTTGTGAGATTATAATAGCTTCCCAGCAGAAACGTTATTTATTAATAGACAAGGTAGTCAACTGCAATTTGCAAGTCACTGTCAGTCACAGCAACTTGCTCTCAAGAGAATGCACTTTTCACCAAAAGCTACAGAGAATAGCTACATGCGTGTCCAGTTTTATTATTTCTTTTTACTCTATATGAGTGCTAAGGAACTAACAGTGAGTTTGATCAGTTGACATAATTTTGCTGTTGTTACTTACTTTTTCTGAAGGAGTTGCAATTTTATTTTACAGTTACCTTAAGGCCATATAGTAACACTTTTTTTTTCCCCCCTAAAGTGTTACATTCATATATATTAAGAAACAGAAAAAATAAAGACGTATTTTCAGTACTTTTGCAGTTTCAGTGAAAAGTATTAAAATTGTTTCTTTGCATTTATATGTATTTATTCCTTTGTTTTCTTAATTCAACATGACAATGATAGAAAAAATGGCAGGACTAAATTATGTCATCTTTCTATCAGCATCTCATGCATCAGTGTTTAATAACTCAAAGTTATTACCTCTTCCAGCACATCATACTAACCTGCGTGTTTTGTCTCTAAAACTTGAAGAAAGATACAAAAAGAAATTGCAGGACATGACTATTTAACAAGAGAAGGTCAAACTAGATGGTCTCAATAAGTCAGTATTGCTCACAATGTATTTTTGCAAGGCCGTGAATTTTGGTCTGAAAAGTATTGTTTTGATCATTGTACTTAAAACATCAACCATCTGTGTGTGATCTCAGATTGCTATTTTAATACTTTGAAACACTGTTTTTGTGGATTCACTTGATTTTTCTGGTTAAGTGTATTATTATGAAAATATGAATGCTGCTTGTTTTTATTGTGTCAGAACAAAAGAATGACTTATCAAAGCAATACTTTATTACAGCAGAAATTTATAGGCAAACTGATGTTACTTAAAGAAATTGTGTACTTACTAAATGTAGTTCTACAATATTTATCTTATTCTATATCTATTTTGTTTGCATGATTTATATACATATATGCATATTCTATTTCACATATCAGTTTGCATACTGACAGAACCTGTACCTCTTTTTCTGCGGATCTCTGTCAGGAACATTTATTAAAAATAGACTTAGCTGCAGTGCTAGTGAGGTATGGATGACAAAATGTGAAAGGAAAAAATTATGGCATTTTATTTTTTGTGTCTGTGAAAATACTCTTTAGTGAGTGCTGCTGATAAAAAGGAGAAGCTTGAGCTGCCCAAGCTTCCCAGAAACCCAGAAGTCTCTCATTTGCTATGTTCACTATCTGCAGGTTTTGTGCATGCAGTCTTTAATATAAAAAATTAATAAAAGAAATTTAAAAAACTCAAGAGGTGACAGGTGAAGTTTCAGAATGGGTTATCTCTCCTTGAGAGATGTGGCCAGAGGACACAAAGATGATCAGAGGGCTGGAACACTTCTCTTATGAAGACATGCTGAAAGAGTTGGGGCTATTGAGCCTGGAGAAGAGAAGGCCCTGGGAGACCTTATAGCTGACTCCTAGTGTCTGATGGGGGCCTACAAGAAAGCTGGAGAGGGACTTCTTACAAGGGCATGTAGTGATAGGGTGAAGGGTAGTAGCTTCAAACTGGAAGAGGGTAGACTTAGATTAGATATCAGGAAGAAATTTTTCACTGTGAAGGTGGTGAGGTACTGGAACAGGTTGCCCAGGGAAGTTGTGGATGCCCCATCCAAGGCTGATGGGGCTCTGCCAGTGGGTGGTGTCCCTGCTTGTGTCAGGGGGATTGGAACTCGATCTTTAAGGTCCCTTCCAGCCATTCTATGATACTATGAGTATATAAAAAAATCAACTGAAATGGTATTATGATGAATAATAAAGGGATTTTCTAGGGATGTACACAGTCTTATAACTTCTTTATTTAATACAACAAACTACACCATCATTGATACTTTATTAGACAAAAGAAAAATTACATTGCAAATATAATTGCACTGTAGTTACAAATCATTTTGTGGACTTAGAGTCCAAGAATTAATTTCTTCTCAAATATCTTAAACTGTCTCCAGAAATCAATGTCAACATTAAGCAGTAACTATGTAAAAAACAAGTAATAGCCTTCCTTAACAGAAGAACTTAACAGATGGAGACATGACAGTATGTTGTCATAATTTAATTTTTGCTAACATATTTGTGGGTAAAGTGTTAATAACTGTTGGTTGTTTTGGTTTTTTGGGATTTTTTTGTGAAGTACTCATTCTCTACATCTATGTTGAAAGAAGTTTAAAGCTGTCACAAGAACATACAGAAGAAGAAATGAAAATAATGTTCTGTTTTCAAGCTTGATAGACAGAAACAGATATTGTAAGCTGAGTACTATACTGCAGCTCAGAAGTGATCCCTGCTTTTTAAATTTTCTATCAGTAACGCTTTGTGACATTTTTCAAAGAGAAGTAGTCCTGCCACAACCATGCTCATTTCCTGTCAAGCACCTGCAGATCACAAATGAACACGAAAGACAGCAATCCACCTGGAGGAGTTTTTCACCTTGAAATAGACTTTCTTTAGCATCATATTACTGAAAGATCACATTTTTCTGTCTTTGTTGGAAAGTCACTGATTGTAGAAATAAATCAGAGTTATGCCCGTGAACAAAGCTAACCGACACTATCTGGGTTCTGTAGGAGTATTGAATTTTTTTATTATTTTATTTCATTTTATTTTATTCAGAAATCAGGTCATTTCACTAACTGGAAAAGAGGGCACTAGTTGTCTTAACATCGCTACTTCTTGTTCCAGGCATGACAGAGGAAAAAACTATTGTTATAGCTACACCCTTGGGTTGCAGACTAGCACTTTCTTAGATTTTACAGTATGGCTGCTAATGCAATTTCTCTTGAATTCATTTCAGTTGGAATCAGTCAGGGTAGATACTGTCTAAATTATTTAAGCTAGCCTATTTCTTTTTGACTGAAATAGATTGGAGGACAACTGCATACACACCTTGTGTAATATTTGAGCACACGGACATTAACTTTTTCATTTAGAAAAGCCAGAACCAGGGGAGGATTTGGATACACACAGGCTCAGGCTGCGACAAAAACTAACAATAGGTAGTGTGTTCTTCATTACTATAGTCACCCATTCTTTTGTGGGATGGAGGCTTAACAGGAAAGGGAAAAGAGAGGAGGAGCTCTAAAACTAGGAAAAAAAAATTGGCATGGATATGTAAAACTGAATGCACATTGTACATTCATTTAATTTATCAATGCATGTGTCACAGTATAGAAAATACTCATGTGTTTCTGCTTACTAAACTGACCACATCCAGGTTTAATGTGATCTACATGTGTGCCACAGAGAAACTGAGTGCTCAACTACCTGAACAGAAACACATATAAAGGGCAGACCCTAAGAGTTAGCAAATGTGCTCTAGATTTTTTTTTTGGAAAAAAAAAACCAAAACAAAACAACACCCAGCACACTTAACAGTGCTGAAAAGTGATTTTATACTAATGACTAAAGAATACACCAAGGTATTCATTCTGCAGAATGAGGTCTTTCTACAGAAGAGAGCAGAGCTACTTATACAATTGCTCCTGAATTAATTTCAATCCAAATCAACCAGACTAGCTAAATTATTTAAGCTAGATCATTTCATTTTTGTCCATTAACTGGTTCATATTACAGCACTTGATTAAAAAAAAAAAAAAAGCTGTGTCACATTTGTCAGTTGTAGTAATGCTTCCACCAAAGATCTTGCTTTCATGGTGTTCTGCATATTACGGCTCTGTATGAAAATAATACAGGTCTAACTGTTTTGTATTCCTATGCATGCTAGAGCAGGAAACACTGCAAGCTCTAAGCTTTAGAAAATTGCTAAAGGTAGTTTTAGTGAAAGAATCCAGTTGGATGTGCAGGATCCTCCTCTAATGAGTGAGGTGCCATGCTGGACCTTGTTCTCACGAACGAGAAGAGGCTGGTGGGGAATGTGAAGCTCAAGGGCAGCGTTGCCTATGGTGACCATGAGATGGTGGAATTCAAGATCCTTAGGGCAGCAAGGAGGGTGCAAGGTAAGCTTGCTGCCCTGGACTTCAGGATGAAAGGCTTTGGCCTCTTCAGAGGTCTGCTTGGCAGAGTACCATGGGATAAGTCCCTGGAGGGAAAAGGGGCCCAAGAAAGCTGGCTAGTCCTCAAGGACCACCTCCTCCAAGCTCAGGAGCGATGCATCCCAACAAAGAGGAAATCTGGCAAAGACACCAGGAGACCTGCATGGGTGAACAACGAGCTCCTGGACAAACTCAAACAGAAAAAGGAAGCGTACAGAGGGTGGAAGCAAGGACAGGTAACCTGGGAGGAATACAGAGAAGTTGTCTGAGCAGCCAAGGATCAGATTAGGAAAGCTAAAGCCCAGATAGAGTTAAATCTGGCCAGCAACATCAAGGGCAAGAAGAAAAGCTTTTACAGGTATGTTGGTGACAAAAGGAAGACCAGGGGAAATGTGGGTCTTCTCTGGAAAGAAACTGGAGACCTGGTCACCCATGATATGGAGAAGGCTGGGGTGTACAATGACTTTTTTGCCTTTGTCGTCTCCGGCAAGGACTGTAGCCACACCTCCCAGGTTGCAGAAGGCAAAGGCAGGGAGTGGGAGAATAAGGATCTGCCCACTGTAGAAGATCAGGTTTGAGACCATCTTAGGAATCTGAATGTGTACAAGTCTATAGGACCTGGTGAGATGCATCCGCAGGTCCTGAGGGAACTGGCGGATGAAGTGGCTAAGCCACTGTCCATCATATTTGAGAAGTCGTGTCAGTCTGGTGAAGTTCCCGCTGACTGCAAAAGGGGAAACGTAACTCCCATTTTCAAAAAGGCAAAAAAGGAAGACTCAGGGAACTGCAGGCTGGTCGGTCTCACCTCTGTGCCTGGCAAGATCACGGAACAGATCCTCCTGGAAACTCTGCTAAGGGGAAAATAAGGTGGTGATCGGTGACAGACAACATGGCTTCATTAAATCATAGAATCATAGAATGGTGATAATTGGAAGATACCTTAAAGATCATCAAGTACTACCCCCCACCGCCATGGGCAGGGCCACCTCCCACTAGAGCAGGTTGCTCAAAGCCCCATCCAGCCTGGCCTTAAACACTTCCAGGGACTGGGCATCCACAACTTCTCTGGGCAACTTGTTCCATTGTCTCACCACCCTCTCACAGTAAAGAATTTCTTTCAAGTATCCAATCCAGATATCCCCTCTTCCAATTTAAAACCATTACCCCTTGTCCTATCACTACACATCCTGACAAAGAGTCCCTCTCCAGCTCTCCATTAGACTCTCTTCAGATTTTGGAAGGCTGCTATAAGGTCTCCCCTCTGCCTTCTCTTGTCCAGGCTGAACAACCCCAGCTGTCTCAGCCTGTTGTCATAGGAGAGCTGCTCCATCCCTCCGATCACATTCATAGGCCTCCACTGGACCTGTTCCAACAGGTCCATGTCCTTCTTGTGTTAAGGACTCCAGGGAAACTGTGGATGCCCCATCCCTGGAAGCATCCACCAGGCTAGATGGGGCTTTGAGTAACCTGGTCTAGTGGGAGGTATCCCTGTCCATGGCAGAGGGGGTGGAAGATCTTTAAGGTCCCTTCCAACTGAAACCATTCTATGATTCTACTGAGTTTTGAATGAGATACACTTGACTCTGCTTTTTTTCCAGCTTATCTAATCAGGTTAGAGGTTTATTGTTAGCAAAGCAACAATGGCATGCAAAACTTTACATTTTGCTCTTATGTAAGTATCAAAGGAAGCACTGCAAAAGAGAAACAAGAATTATGAGTTTTAGATGTGGCTCAGTTAACCAAACTAATTTGCCAACATACTAATTTAACTGCTTACAAGAAATTCTTTTCTATAAAAAGAGCACAACAAGCAATTCCAAACAATTTCTATTTAAAATTCTGCCTTGGCAGAATCCTACTCCGCAGACCATCACACATGACTGGAGTTGCAAAAGTCCTTCTTTCTCTCTGGAACACTTGGCAAGGAATTCAAAGGGATAAAAAGTAAGGACAAGGTAATTCAGAAACAAAACAGGAAATAGGAATGATTGTCATCAAGGGAAAAAGCATTAATGGATAATTTATGGCACTTGATATTGTGTCAGCACTGTGTTCTAGCTCAAACAGTTTTTCCTCTGTCGTATTTATTCCAAATATCAACTTTATTTATACTGAACAGTCCTATCCTCTCTGAGTTTTCGTTTTGCTGGATTGAACAAGCTGAACTTTTAAAATCTGCTCTCATGAAGAGGACTGTCCATGCTCTTGATCATGCTAGTAGTCTTCCCCTTGCATTTGTGCACGTCTGAATTAATCTTCCTTTTTCAGAAATCAAAACTGTACACAGTGTTCCAGATGAGGTTTCACTAAGTCCTTATGCAAAAATATTAGTTTTTAACCATCTCTAATGGACATATTTTATGACTTGAATATTTGATTGTCATTTGACTCTTTTTCACAATCACACCAAACTGCCATCTTCCTCTCAGCATGATAGAGACAGGACCTTCTTTTTGCTGTTTATCACTGTGAATATCAAAGGAGTCTGCATCCTTAATTACTTGAGTTTTGAGTTACTGAAGTTTGTTCTATTTCTATCATTTCAACCATCAGGGCCAACTGACTTTTCTGCACACCATACTAAATCTGATCTGTATTCGAATATACTTTTTACTATGCGTTATTTTCTTAACTTTAATAAAGGGATGAGGGCAATGAAAAATTCAGAAAAATTAACTAACTTGCTTTAAAATCTTAGTAACTACGGAATCCTACAATTTTACATCTACACAGGTGGTTTTTTTGTTTTGGGTCTTTTGTTTTGCTTTGTTTTGTTTTGTTTGTTTGTTTTTTTTTTTTTTTAATAGAATGACAGCCTGTGGGCTATGAATCTATATACCCGTGACGATGAGGAAAGCCAATGTCATCCCAGTCTTCAAAAAGGGCAAGAAAGACCCAGGAAACTACAGGCCAGTCAGCCTCACCTCCATCCCTGAAAAGATGATGGAACAACTTGTTCTGGGCGTCATCTCAGAGCATATGGAGTAAAAGAAAGCTATCAGAAGTAGTCAACATGGATTCACCAAGGGGAAGTCATGCCTGACTAACCTGATAGCCTTCTATGATGGCATCACTGGTTGGATAGACGAGGGGAGGGCAGTGGATGTTGTCTACCTTGACTTCAGCAAGGCTTTTGATACTGTCTCCCACAGAATCCTCATAGATAAGCTTAGGAAGTGTGGATTAGAGGAATGGACAGTGAGGTGGACTGAAAACTGGCTGAAAGACAGAGCTCAGAGAGTTGTTATTAGGGGCACAGAATCTAGTTGGAGGTCTGTAACGAGTGGAGTCCCCCAGGGGTCAGTACTGGGCCCCGTCCTCTTCAATATATTCATCAATGACCTGGACGAGGTGATGGAGTGTACCCTCAGCAAGTTTGTTGACGATACAAAACTGGGAGGGGTCATTAACACGAAGGAGGGCTGTGCTGCCATATAGCGAGACCTGGACAGGCTCAAGATATAGCGAGAGCTGGCCAGAGAGGAACCTGATGAAATTCAACAAAGGCAAGTGTAGGGTACTGCGCCTGGGGAGTCATAACCCCATACACCAGTACAGCTTGGGGGATGACTTGCTAGAGAGCACCTCTGAGGATAACGACATAGGAGTCCTGGTGGACAATAGAATGACCATGAGCCAGCAATGTGTCCTGGTGGCCAGGAAGGCCAATGGCATCCTGGCGTGCATCAGAAAGAGTGTGGCCAGCAGGCCAAGAGAGGTTATCTTGCCCATCTACTCCACCCTAGTGAGGTCCCATCTGGAGGACTGTGTCCAGTTCTGGGCTCCCCAGTTCAAGAAGGACAGGGAACTGCTGGAGAGGGTACAGCAAAGGGCTACGATCATGATTAGGGGCCTGGACCATCTCCCTTACGAGGAAAGGCTGAGGGACTTGGGTCTTTTTAGTCTGGAGAAGAGAAGGCTGAGAGGAGATGTGATCAATGCTTATAAATACTTAAAGGATGGGTGTCAAGAAGATGGGGCCAGTCTTTTTCAATGGTGCCCACTGACAGGACAAGACGTAATGGGCACAAACTTGAATATAAGAACTTCCACCTAAACATGAGGAGGAACTTCTTTACTTTGAGGGTGTCAGAGCACTGGAACAGGCTGCCCAGGGAGGTGGTGGAGTGTCTGTCTCTGGAGATATTCAAAACCTGCCTGGACAAGTTCCTGTGCAACCTGCTCTAGGTGGACCTGCTCTGCAGGGGAGTTGGACTAGATGATCTCCAGAGGTCCCTTACAACCCCATGTGATTCTATGATTCTGTGTAACCGTTTCCAATAGACTCACTCTATTGTAAAACCAAATAATGCCATAGTAAGTATGTACCCTTATGCGTCACATTAAAATCAAGATCCCACTATAAAGTACTTTTAAAATTATAAAATAGAAATATTAGATTTTTTTGCCAGTCAGATTTCTTTTTCGTGAAAGCATAAGTGTACAAATGCTTTTTTGTAGCCATCTAACATATATTTTTTTCTATTTTTCTGGACAATTCAACATGTCATATTTCATTAAAAAGATAGGATCACTTTGCCATAGCTGTAGTTTATGATTCTTAATTACCATAAAACAGTATAGAAATGTAGTAAATGTATTCAAAGAACAATAATAACTTAAAATGTATTTAAGGGTAAAGGAAAACTTCCTGAATTTGAAATGTTTGTATTTTGGAGTAAGTTTTATTGGATTTTAGCAAAAAAGAAAAAAAAATTACACAATGGAAATACGTAACGTGAAGTTAAAAAAAATTAAAACCCTCCCTGGAAAATCTGATTTTCCAACATGGAAGTTGAGAAGGTTTCCTAGAAGGATGGTTTGGAAAGGCAAAAGAATGTACCTGAGCACTGGAAAATCCATTTATTTGGAGAACTTGAATAGGAAATAACAGAAATGACATTGAGTAAAAAAGACAAATGAGTGTATCCTTTGCTGCCACTGTCAGCAGAGGAGGAATGTGAAGCTGAGAGAAAGGCTGCAAGAAGTAAAAGTAATCGCTGATCTCAGTACTTAAGTACTAATTTACAGTAGTTAAAGTCCTGCCCCTGATCAGAAGTGGAAGCATACTTGTATTTATGAAGTACCTTGATTAAAACTGGAGACTTTACGCTTGTGGCCACCTCTAAGAAGAGTCAGGAAATGACAATGTCTGGGTTCATGACACACAAATTAAATTTGACTCTCAACTTGCAGTGTGGTATCTGAATATGGAGTTCCAAAAAAATCCCTCTGAAGTCCAAAAGCTGGCACATAGGAAGGTGACAGAATACCAATGATGACTTCATGAGGATATTTGCATCCATCCTTTGCCTGGGACGTTTAACAACTTTGCAGCCAGAAGGAAGCCAATATTTTCTTCTTCTACCTGTGTAATAATATATAACTTCTCTAAAATCTCTATATATGATTAATATTGCACTAAGTGAAATAACATGTAAATGCCATCAATTTGTCTTCACAGGCAAAGGTCTTGGGAAAGAATAAATCAGTTGGCAGTGTGTGTGTGTGTGAATGTTGTGCTTTACTTTAAAAATATGTTCTATGTTATCCCAAAATTTAGAAGTGATTGGTTAGCAGTTTACATTTCTTCCATCATTAATCAGCCAGCTCAACACTGAAAAATATCAAGCGGTTTCTATGATACAAACTGTAGATAAATTGTCTGAACTTATTTAAGAAAGAGAGGCAAAATCACACAGTGAGTCAAATAGTAGGAATAAAATCTCTCTCACCCTAGATTTGCACTTTATCAAGTTTCCAGCAAAATACATCTATAAGAGAATTACAGCAGAAGGTAACAAATTGATAAAGCAAGGAATTTTAATAATGAGTAGCTCTCAATTCATGTATTGCCCAAACACAAGTCTTAATGAAGACTTTGAACCAAACAATAATAATAATGATGATAATATGAAAATTTGACAGCAAAGGTTTTCCATGATACTGTTTAAAAATATAACAACCTGTAATAAACATATATAATAATTTCTCAAAACTAATGTTTTCTTGTAATTTAACCCAAAAGTTTGGCAATAACTGCCTAGGTGATCCCTGTTTTCAATTGCCTACTAATTATTTTCTTCTTAAAGTGAATAGGTGTTAGGGATGTGCTGGAGTAATTCTTGACCTTTGAAGTCAAAAGGCATAGTTGATTACTGTAAAGTCTAATTATCCCTTACAGGGATATTCACAATTTCTAACTTTGCTTTGAAGAAATTAGGATCCTTTGTGCATACTTAATGAAGAGAGGAAGGTTGCTCCAGGGGCTGAGATAGACCAGGTGACTAACTTTTGTTTTTCTACTTTCTTGATAGTTTAAGCAACACATTTGAACAACTCCAGTTTCTTGAAGAATGAGATCAAACATTCATCATATATAATGTTGACTTTAACATACATAACAGGACACAAACCTTTATTAATATTTGGCCTGCTGGCAATATGTTGTCCAATGCCGCCCAGGATATCATTATCCTTCTTTGCAGCAAGTGCACATTGCTGGCTTATGTTCAACTTGTTCTATGCTAGGACCTCCAGGTTCTTTTTTGCAAAGCTGCAAAAGGTGCTAGGTGGCTCCTAGCCCGTTCTGGTGCCTGGCGTTGCTCCTCATCAGGTACAGGATTTTTCCCTTCTCCTTGTTGAACTTCTTGCAGTTCCTGTCAGCTCTTTCTCCATCTGTTGAGGTCCCTTTGAATGGCAACACGATGAAAAAAATTACTGGATGTACTTTCACCTGAAAATATTTTGCCTCCTGGATTCTTAAAATAATAGGCAACAGCAGTACTCAAAATTTCTCCATAATGAAGAACGCAAATGAATGAACTCCAGTAGCAAAAAGATAAAAAAAGGAAATAAAAACCACCTTTTTTTTTAAAAAAAAAAGGAGTAGTAAAGATAATAATTGGCAGGCTTTTTCAGTAACCTAAACCCTGTATCAAGGTAAGCCATTTATTTCAAGTGACATGTGTAGATCCCTGAAGCTTTGAGGCCACAGCTCATTTATGTTGTTAGACACTGACACACACACACATACTAGTGAACGGTAGGGAAAGTGTGAGAAAAGTGAAGAAATCACAAGAGTAAAGACAAGATAGTTGACAGGAAGCCATGCATGAACACAAGCAGCTTATAGAGCTTACATTCAAGTGTAATGTCTCTAAGGAATACGACCTTAATAAATACAGTCCATTACATCTTTAGAGTCAGTACAGCTTCAAAGCTATTTGCATGTAAATGATTGCATTTTCTGTCACCCTCTGTTATCTGATGATTATAAGCATAGCATTTTTTTTTTGTTGCTGTTCGCATGATTTATGCTCCAGTTATGCTTAAAAGCTACAGAGAAGAGCTACTGGTGTCAGCAGAGCTTGGAGCTCTCCAAAAGATGAATGAAACAGATTCAAAGACCCCACACTCTGGATTTTTATTTTTTTTTCTGATTTCCTGGTATAAAAATGTGTTGCCTTTAAGTATTGCCACAGTTGGTTATTTGCTAGAAGACTAATACTTTCCACAGTGATCAAACACACTGAGACTGACTGAGTTGACTGATCATTTAATATAACCTAGTGATATGGCACTGTGATGAGAAAAATAAAACTATGATGAAGAGGGCTATATCATTAGCTACCTAGAGACACAGAAGCTTTTCCAGATTTAGTCCCACAGAAGGATACCAATAAATAAAAAATGCAAACAATAGTCAGTATTGATAACCAAATACATCTAAGTTTGGAATAAGATGTCAACTGAGGAGGAACCGAATGAAAATACTGTGATTCCTAATGCTATATCCTTTAAAATCATTCACATATGGAGAAGAAAAGGAAGAGAAGACAGCAAAATAGAGGCAGATAATACTGATGAGAAACATGGAGAAGCAGACAAAGTCACACCCCTTCATTCAGAAGAATTATGTGACCTAGTTCATTCTGTATTGTAAATAAGAGATCATAATCAGGCTGCACCTGGGGCCAACTTGATTTTGAGATTTGAGTAACTGTTCAGATGTCTGAAGACATGGCAGTATACATTGCATTAGTAACTTGGTACTTGGGAAACTAAAGTCTGAATTCAAGTATTAAACCTGACCTCTGGTTTTTGTCCCTGTGAAATACTTAAATTTAGATCATTTGAACTGGCATAGTGATCTGAGAAGTGGAGGATTTTATCTTCTGCTTTCTAGGTGGTAATTCTTTCTCTCCTTTCTAGCTCTACCATCTTGTCTAGTATGATATGAAGTTATTTAAGACTATATTATATAATTTCTTGACAATGTCCACTTGTCAAGGATGCTTGTCCCACCAAGATGATTTAAGATTTATCAGGATTTTCTTATTAAATTTACCACAGTGGACTGTAAACAATAAGCATAATTGTCTTCAGTGAAATCTGGGGTGAATTAGGTTTCTGTATAGGACATGAACTTAACACAGGTTAGGCTGCAGTCTAAGCTGTTATTCTTATTTGACGTAAGCAATTAAACCAGAATTTCAAATTCTGTAAACCAGTTTTTTCCAAAAGAGAAAATACTGAGTTCCCTGAACAATGGAAAAAATTATATTGCTCATGGTGCCAAACTCCTTTCAGCCAACATTTAACCTAAAAGATTTCACTGCTGTGCTATCAGGGTTTTTTATGATTAAATGTGGAGGTTCCCATCTGGCACGCTGGTGTCATTCTCTTCTGCCTTGCCTCCACCTGCCCCAGAGCTGTGCCTCAGTCTCTGTTGAATTTAGCTGCAGTGACTGCAAAGCTTTTAGGCTCTAGCTATTTGCCTTGTTCCTTCATCAGGCAGCATGTCTTGCCCTCAGCTAGTGCAGCTAAAGCCTGAAAATAATAATGTAAATGCAAAATGATGGCTGGTTTAAGTTAATATGCCAAGTTATGAACTAGTACGGTTTCTGCAATAACAGCCCCCAGAAGAAGTAGAAAGGAAAAGCTCGAAGCAATAAGCTCTTCAGCCACCCTGGCTCTGTGATTATGTGATTACATATGAATACATGATTAGTACCCTCACACACCACTTCTACAAAAACAAGATAAGAAGCTGCCTTTGCTCATGCAAATAACATTGTGTACCAGCCCCAGGAGAGTGTCCTTGTTTCATAAGGATGCATCCCTAAACTCAAGTTAAAGGCAATTATTGTTTCAGCTCTACCTAGTCCTATGAAGAAATTTAATGAAATTTAAAAGCAGGAAGTAAATGTGTTAGCCAGTATCAGTTGTGTATAACTCAGCCCACAGCATTACTATTCTTTAAATATCAACATGTAGTGAGCAGTAATTTAGGAGGAAAACACTCTGTGAAGACCAGTATAATATCATTTCACCCTTCAATAAACAATATAGCACAGCCATGAAGATTATTTACATACTGACAGCTGGTCTCCCCTCCCTGCCTATCTTCTAGCTGTGCCCACACAGCCCGAGACTGCTTGCATAGATCCTAGCATTTAGCAATCATCTCAGTAGTTTTGTATGGTCAGAGATGCCTTGCATAGTCTCCATAAAGTTTGCATGGACAGACAAAGTTTCATTTGCATTGTGATGATGGCTTCTTGAAGCTCAATGGTGTGGCATTCCCATCTCCCGTGCAGTGCAGGTGTAGTCATATGCTCCTTCTCTCCTAGCGTAGTACTCCCTCATCGGCCTTACGTAAGAATATATCTGGTATTAAAATATCTTTTGTAGCAGTGGACTTTTTTCAAATCTACTCAATTCATGCAATAAATTGTTACTCCCCTTTTGAACTCACATAGTTATGACAGCACAGTATTGCATTTCCTTTTATTCAGTGGCCTATGGCATTACATAACTGTGACCTTTTTTGTGGACCAATGCTTAGAGTTGTCAGAAATTATGACTTACAGCCATCCACAAAAATGCAATTGCATTATCTCCTGATAATGTAGAGTAGCATACAATAACAGCCTTTGATTCATTCAGATCTCTTCCACTGTTTGCAACTGGGAAAATAGAATACAAACATATCAGTTGATAGCACACCTTTTTTTTGTTGTTTGTGAAATTAACTGGTGCCATAGATACAAGCTATTTGCTTCTCTAGATACACTTTTCTTTGAGTATATGTTTAAATTTATGATTTTTCACTAGGTCTAAGGACATCCATAGAAACACCTCCTTTCCAGAGTACCCTGCACTTTTTCCATCAAATCTGACATTATAAATGTTTGAACATAAAAATCAATTGCATGATACGTCTAGTGCTTTTATTAGCCCACAGAGCTACTATAATTCAAAGTTATAAGTCAAGCCATGTAAAACTATTTAAAATGACTAAAGATATAACCCCCTATAAAACTGTCATAATCCTTCCCTGAAGGTTATTTCGGTGTAAATTTTCTGTAACATATGGTTGCTCATCTGATCTTCCTGCATCTGAATATTTTGGAAATAAGGATGACTGTACACATAAGGGCTGAGCTTCATCCATTCTGTTGACTTTTTGTTTAAATACATTTTTAAAAGAAGTCAGGCAGTTTTATCTAACATTCTATAAAAATTCTTGTGTATATTTCACAGCAATTAAACCACAGAGAATGAATTACTTGTAAAAACATCCAGTAAATTACTTAACGCATTAAAGTTGCTCAGAAAACAAAGTATGCGATAAAAAAATGTAGATGAAACTCTTCATACAAAAGGGTATGAACAACACAATTTTTTTATCTCACTCTTTCTTTGCTTTCATTGTCAAATTTGCATACAGAGCTCCAGAATTTCAACTTCCTGCTCTCATCTTGTTTTTCTAGATCTTTGTGGGTATTTAGTTCACCAACTCCACTGATCAACAATTTCAATTTTGGCAAAAATTTCAAATGAGACAGTCTGCAGGGACAACTTTTTTTCCCTTCTACTAGTCAGAGATCTATAGTTGTCAACAGTGTTTAAATACTGAAAATGCCTGTATTTTGTGGGTGTCTTTGGGGGTGAAAGATCACATCTCCTTTCCCAGGGGCCATCACTTAAGAGTCTTTCTCTTTCTCCTTCAAAGCATGTGTCACAAGGGGCAAAAAAAATTAAAATCTCTGATGCTCTTCTTTACACACGTAAAAAAGATGCCTCCTATCTTCAGATAATTTTTTTTTCTTTTGTTTCCTTAATTATTATCTTCCTATGGGAAGCCAAAGTAATTTTGTCTAAAATAAATAGAGTACAGCATTAGACTTTCTTTTTCTTTTTTTTTTCTCTTCTTATTTTTTTTTTTGTCTTTAAGAGACTGTTTAATCAGATCTGTGGAAGTGATGGGGGAGTATGCTAGTCTCTAACCTTGCAATTACTTCAAGTTTTTTGAGCCTATCCACAGCTATTCTCTGTATTCCTCAGCGCCCGTTACAATAAGACTATTATGGCAAAGAGCTTCACTGCATTGTGTCTATTCCTAATGCTTATTCATAAGGTTTTGCTTTTTGATTAATTTGTAAGGTCAGTCTGGGAACCCTTATATGTACTATTATGTTTCCATACAGTCTGCCACCACGCAATTCAGCATGCCTGCGGGCAGGGCCAGAGGAACAGGCAGGAACAGGCTTACAGGAACCCCGTGAAAGTTAGCAAGTGCAAATGCCAAGTGCTGCTCCAGGGAAGGCAGAACCCCCCTAATGGGACACTGGGGCTGCAGGGGCTGGGGAGCAGCTCTGTGGGAAAAGTCTCAGGGTGTTACTGGGCAGCAAGCTGAACGTGAGCCATGCTGTGCCCTGGCAGCAAGGCAGCCAACAACCTCCCGGGCTGAGGGAAGGATTGCCACCTCTATACAATGCTCATCAGACCACATCTACATACTGTGTCCAGTTTTGGGTGCCAGCACAGAAAAGGCATTGTCAAACTGGAAGGAGCTTGGGGAGGTCCTCCATGGCGGTAGGGCTGAAGCACTTGCCCCTTGAGGAGAGGCTGGGGGAGCTGGACTAGTTCAATCTGGAGAAGGGACAGATTTGGGAGTATCTAACAGACCCCCACAGCCTATGAGGGGTCACTGAGCTTGCCTCAAGAGGTTGTGCTGTCTCTGTCCTTGGAGGAATCCAAGCTGCAACTGGAGCAAGCCACAAGCAGCTTGGTCTGATACCAGAACTGGCCCTGATTTGGGCAGAGGGCTGGACTAGACATATCCCAAGGTCCCTTCCTGTCTGAATTAACCTGTTATTCTATGCTTCCATTTCTGATATAAACTACACATCACAGATAACCATGCAGAATGCCTCAGCTTTAAGCTTTATGATCTTAAACATCTTTAGCAGTGGCAGAACAGCACAGTACTGGAAATGTCATTCAAGGCATTAATTTCATCTTGAAATGGTGAGACCATGTCTGAAGAAGCAGAAATGCTGTACAACAGTACATAGTGAGTTTCTGGGAAACTTGGAAATCCAATCAGTGTTGTGTTTCAACCACAACAACTGGGTGCCAGGAGTGCATGAGGTCCGGTCTGCTCAATTGCAGTGCATTGTTAGACCTACCATGTAAACTCCCTTCCGTGAGAATATTGATACATATTCCATAGTAACAAAAAACAAATGTGTTAATGAGTATCACAGCTTGCCATTACTTCGGATTGAACATGCCTTCTGAATAATCCAGATTGCCTGACTCTAGCTGGGTTATGGTGATGATGCCACCTCTGGAAAGTAAATCCTTGTTTCTTGTTTTGATGTCTTTGGCTGGTCATTTTTAAAAGTGTAGGGAAAGAGGGAAGCAGCTATGGAGCTGGAGAGTTTTATCTTGGGGTGAATACACAGCAAAATCTTGATAAATGATAGATTTTTGCCCAAAATCTGATAACTGATATTAATTTAATTTCTGTATGGCTTTTTCTTGTTTTCCTTTTTTTATTACATGCATATCTTTCTTCTGCAAAAATATGAGTTCTATTAGTTTATGCTAAGAGGAGTGTGTAGAGCTGAGAGGGGATGGTATTGCTAAAGGGTGAACTTGCTTTAAACCATGCCATATTAATGCAAACTGATGAGGAAAAAAAAAAACCTTGTATGCCATATAGCCTTTTTTCAAGATAACATGGGTGAAGTTTGGATAAATATCCCTACTAGAAACCATTGGAAAGTTTACTACATATTGATGTAAAATGGATAGCTTTCTTACTTTTCCTTTGCTAATTCTATTGCGCTGCATATTATGTCTTTTTCTATCATCTTTTTTTCAAAAGATACTTCCTAAGTCCTCCATTTTGGTTCATTTCTGATGCCATAAATCAATGCACAACAGACAAGAAGTCACTGTATGTATAATATACTTGCCTGAGTGTACAAGCCTTTATATGCTTGCACTTCCATTATTAATATATGTTTGATCTGAAGCACATTAGCTAGTGCAAAAGTAATCTCAAGTGTCATTACTGCATGGATTTTTAATTGCATTTTTCTTCAGTGGATTTCTGAAGTACTTTAAAAAGGAGGTCAGTATCATTCTCTTTGTTTTACATATGAGAAAAAAAAGGGTGTCTACAAAGAAAAAAAAAATTCATATTCCCACAAACTTGGAATTAAACACCAGGATGACCATGAGCCAGCAATGTGCCCTTGTGGCCAAAAAGACCAAAGGCATCCTGGCGTGCATCAAGAAGAGTGTGGCCAGCAGGTCGAGGGAGGTCATCCTCCACCTCTACTCTGCCCTGATGAGGCCCCATCTGGAGGACGGTGTCCAGTTCTGGGCTCCCCAGTTCAAGAAGGACAGGCAACTGCTGGAGAAGGTACAGAAAAGGGTTACAAAGATGATTAGGGGCCTAGAACATCTCTCTTACAAGGAAAGGCTGAGGGACTTGGGTCTTTTTAGTCTGGAGAAGACTGAGGGGGGGATCTGATCAACACCTGAAAATACTTAAAGGGTGGGTGTCAAGAGGATAGGGCCCAGTGGTGCTCACTGACAGGATGAGACATAACGGGCACAAACTTGAACATAGGTAGTTCCATCTAAACATGAGGAGGAGCTGTTTTACTTTGAGGGTGGCAGAGCACTGGAGCAGGCTGCCCAGGGAGGTGGTGGAGTCTCCTTCTCTGGAGATATTCAAAACCTGCCTGGACACGTTCCTGTGCAACCTGCTCTAGGTGGACATGCTCTGGCAGGGGAGTTGGACTAGATGATCTCCAGAGGTCCCTTACAACCCCATATCACTCTGTGATTCTATGAATGAAAAAACCCCTCAAGCCCAATATTGAAAATCAGGTTAACCACTCTCTAACTTTGTCTATTCTGGAGGTTTCTAAATTGGCTAAATGTTTCCCTGATTCGCCTGCAGGGTCCCAAGACACTTGGTCCTGTGCTAAAGCACCTTTTGCAACCATACAAGGACAGGTTTCCTACTCAGCACTCCACTGCCACCCAAGTAGCTTCTGATTTAGTTCTGTGGAAAAAAAGCTGACTAGCTGGAGTCCCTGGCACCGATTGCTGTTCTCAGTCGATCACATCCCAGGAGGCCACCACATCTGCCAAACACACATATGCAGTGCATCAAAGCATGTCCATTCATTTCTTCAAACCCAGCCACCTGTGCCATCATTGATTCAGAACTGACCAAGCAAGCAGAGCTTAACTTCAGCCTGGTGGTTACAGCAGCCAGCTAGGAAGTATGAGGGACTTTCTGATCCTCAGTGCCAGGACTGTTTCAGTGACAGTCTAACACAAACTGCAGAAACACTACTGGGATCGGGTGAAAATCCTCCACAATGGGTGAGAGTCAGGCTTTCTGGGATGCTGTCAGTGACCTGACTTTCACAGGTGGAGGGGGGAAATCTCTCTGCAGACTTCCACTGGAAGAAAGTGCTTTGCTTTGCTGGCATTATTGGATGTATGTTTGAACTGGAAAAAGCTTATACTATGGTCTTCCCACCTCCTCAGAGGCTAAAAACTGGTCTTTTATGTAAACGCACCTGGAAAGCCATTGCCATAATTTTTGCAATGAAAGTGCTCCTTTAGGTACTCCATTCCATTAGGGTCTATCCCTAGAAGTAAGCTAGCTGACCCGGATTGTCAGTGAATATGGGCACTTAAAATATCTTTTTTTTTTTTTTTCTAAATACTAGATTGAACATAAATATACACCTACCACACATGAACTGAACCATCTACTTAAGGATGTCTGTTCTCTCCACTGACTTCATACAGATCTGTCCTTGGGAATACTGTATTGCAACCATAGTCACTTTTCTCTGTCTGTGGTGTATTAAGGATGTAAAAAGTAGCTGCATCTGTTATCTAAGATGGAGACAGTCTTCCAAATTCCATTTCGGTGTTTTCCAACTGTACAAATCAGATATAAATAATAGTTTGCTAAGGCTCTCTGAAAAAAAAAAAAACAACCACAAAACAAAACAAAACACAAAGCAAACCTCCAATTGTATGTGTGGTGCCTAGACCTTACTGTCCTTTTTAAAAATGAGTGCCAAAGAAACAACAAATTCACTCCAAGAAACCTATTCCAGTGTTCCACCCTTAGGCACCAATTAAAAAATTATTTCCGTTGGTAGTACTCTGAATACTACTAAAATTAGTGAAGGGAAAGTTAAAACTCTCTGGTGAATGGAGTTTGATAAACATCTTTCCACTCACTTTCAAATAAAGGCTTTGTACTGGCAATATGGAGTGCACTGTAGGAGGCAAGCACACCTGAGAGGCTGAGGCAATATTCAGGGCATGGCTATATACCTTTTCTTCCTAAAGACATTTTCAGTTTCTGCACCTTTTACCCTTATACATTACCATGGTCCTTCATTTCTTCCTTTACAAGTGGTTGTGAGACCACTTTGAGGATCATTATCAGATCCCTGAAAGCTTTAAAAATAATCAGTTTTACTGATCTGGTTTACAGTGTGTCCTAACAAACAGCATGCTTAGGCAGGGACTTGGGACTGTTGAATGGCTATGGGAGTGAAAGAGGCAGAAGGAGGTTTTACATCCTTCCAAAGAAAGTGTGGTAAAATGATCTCAGAAAGTTACCCATGGCAGCACAGAACAATACATGTCAGGAGTCACACGTCTTGTAAAACATCCCAAACACATTAGTATTTGCTGGAAGTAACATCACCTTAAGTAGATTTGCCAGCCTCATTAGTATCATTTAGCACTGCATTTATAGTTTTTCCTATTGTAAAAAAAAAAAAAAAGGAAAAAAGAAAGAACACCACAAAAATATATTTAACAAAAGCTAAATCAGTCATTTCACTATTGCTTATTAAGGGAGTAGATGTAGCCTACAGCTCATCTTCAGAAGTGTGGCAAGACATAGAACTCTGTGCTGTCACTGCTCCTTTTGTGTTGACTTAACATGACCTCATTATTTCCTTGCATTCTCTTTTCTCCATACCTATGTGTTTCTGAAGTGGCTATCTTCAATTTATTTTTTGATGTTCATCTAGTCAGTATAGTGCCTGACCTTTCATTATGTACATGCATAGCCTCTAAACCTTGGCTTCACAGATTCCCTCTGCATGGATAAAAACCAGCCAGTTCTTATCATCACACTCACCTTCCTGCTGGAAATGAATGGGTGAAGACAAATAAATTAATAACTGAATTTTATCTTCATCAGGAGCACACTTACATGGCCCATCATCAGTGATAAAGATCTACCAGTTGCATGCTGAAATATCTGTATTGCAAATCTTCTTGTAAGAAAAACAAACATGAGTATTCCTCACTATAAATCATTATTGTTTAACTGATAATTTTTTTCACACTATTCAGAATAAATCTGTCTTTCCTCCTTTACTGAGTGCCACCAAAACCATATTGTTTTGATTGCATTTTACAGCTGATAGTGTAGCAGAAATTACCACTGGTGAATATGGAGGATAGTCTCAGAAAGTTATCCTTGCAGTTATTTATCAAAATTTGATAACTAAGGGCTGAAAAACAAAGGTAAAAAAACTATGAAAAAAATTAGCTAATACTGTCTGCAGAGTTTTTCATTATCATAGATGCAAAATAGGTTCTCTATCTATTTTAGCTCTGCCTTGTAATAGATTATTCCATATGATCTATAAAAATATATAAAAATAAGATATATGTACAAATACCATGCATTATCACTCTGCAAAGTGACAGAAACTGAGAAGATTTTTAGGAAGAAAAAGTACATAGCCATATCCATGCCCATAACACACCATTAGTACATGGTAGAATTGACTTTGACACTTTCACATCTGTAAATCCCTGTTACCTTATTAAAAATAAAATCCACAGTAGAGGGCATAAAAATGGGTTTTTTTAATGATGTTTGTTACAGAAATGAATTTTTTGTGGAAAGGTATTCCACACTTTTTACCTAATTGTCATCTGTGTTGAGTCACTTTGGTTTGATGGCAAGTGACTATGACGTTTATTTTAGTGTTGATTCTTCCAAGGTGTGTTGGAGTAAGATGTCAAAAAATGCATAAAGATGAGGTGGAAATATGCCTGAAATAAGTAATTATAGCAAGCTCATATTTTAGTATTTTAGTCTACTCTATGGAAAAACAGGTTTTGAATGAAATTTACCTTCTTTTGCAGCTATAGCTTCAGACATACTCTGATCCTATAAAGGAGATAAGTGCTGTCATATGGATTAATGGAAAGTTTAATAGTCTAGTCTGAAACTGAATATTCATTCATCAGATTGGAAACAACTTTTTCATGTAGTCATATTAACAATTAGTAAAAGAAAAATACATGCCTCTGATTTTCCTTGTGCTTACACTAAAAATGTATTTTCATGCACATCCTGAATTAATATGGATATCCACTCTTTTTCCCACTAGAGAAAACCATTAATAACAAATATAAATCTTTTCTAGCACTTACAACCCACAGTGTTTGCAGCCTCTTATAGCTTTTCAAATAGCAAAACTATTTTAAGAACTCTTTTTTTTTTTTTTTAAATTAACAGATTGGCTAACTTTATCAGGAACAGAAAACTGGAGAATACCTAAATATAAATTTCAGAAGCTAACTGTAGGCTGTTGTTTGAATAGAATAAAATGATTAATCATCAGAATGTTTCTTTGAGGTAGATGACAGATATATTACTATTACTGTATCCTGAAGAAGCTAAAGGCAGATGTTGTTAATAAATACAATGCTTTGAGGATAGGAGTTCTAGCAACCCTGTCAAATTACAAACAATATTTTTCACAATATTGTTCTCAGACTGTAAATCGAATAACAAATAATTCAGCTGAAATATTTTTTTCAATCTTTAGCTTTCTGTGTATTATTTACTTCATATAAGCAGTCATTATGGAGCATTTTTCTTAATGAATTGAAAAAATACATGAAAATGTTTTCATTTAAAAAGAAAAAATTCCATAGCAGTATTGATAGCAAAACCACAGACACTGTTATGAATTTCAGATTAAATTCTTACCACTTGCCATTTTGGCCTTAGCCTTGCACCTCAAAGCCACAAAAAATGTCCTACATCCCTAAAAGATACATCAGCAAAATATTATTTAAATATTATATACCATTATGACCATGAATTTATTTGACAGATTTCTGTGGGATGACCTATTACAAATTATATTCAACACCTATCAGATTATTTATTTTGAAGGGAATTGAAGGGATCTGTTACCAGAAAATGCAACAATGTCATCATTGCAATGTACATTTTGAATTGCTGCTTTCATTGTTAGCTTTCAGTGCCTTCTGCTAACATAAATGAGAGTTCTCACTTCCAAGAAAAGGAAGTAAACCTTCCTCATCAGCTTCCATGCTGTTTCGCTCTAACCATGTCAATCAACATGTCCCACTTTTACCTAATGATGAGTACTAATGATTTATCTAGTTAGCAGATCTCTGCATTTCACTGTATATGCCTGGTACTATTTATAATGAGTCCTCTTCCCAGCATGGAGATGCTCCTGGTACTACCATAATTTTCAGCGTAAGCTTGTGTTTTTCTTCTCATCTAATATCACAGAAATATGTGTGATCATACTGAGAAGCTGCAATACTTGACATATCTAACTTTGCTAATTTTTTTTCTAAGTGTGTGTATGTTAGATTACTGTCAGATAGAAGGAATTAAGTGAAGTCCCTCTAACCATTGCATCCACAAGATACCACCATTTTCACTCAAGGCACTCTCATGGGTCTCAGAAGTGCTAGGTGTGAGGTGACCTGTGGTCTGTGAGTTTTAAACATAATTGTTCTTTCCTGGCATATGATCAGATCTATACATATAGTTCTTTTAGAAAGGCTGCCAGGAGATGCTCACCCCACATATCCATAGCATCTGTTGGAGACTGCTGACTTATTTTCTACTTGCTGAAAATCCCAGAGTCCTGCAGATAGTAAAACACATCCTCTGAAGCAAGCAAACTGCTGATTTTCAGCAAGCACAGACTGATTTTCCCAAATTTTACCCTCAGGAAGTCATTTCAAGACAGAGAGAGCATCCTATAACTGTCTTGAAATCCAGAATTTAGGCAATTCAGTAGTCAAGGGGATCAGGCCTTTAGCTCTCTGTAGGCATTGCTAAAGATAGCTGACTTCATGGACTCATAAAAGGGGATGATATCATATGCACCAGATATCTAAACATATCTGATCATCGTTTGACCAGCTTCAGCTACATCAAATAAGAATACCCAACCTCAAGAAGGTACATTTAGAAATAACAAGGAATAAAGTGCACTGACTTCTCAAGAATGGGTCTTCTGGGGGCTTAACACATCTTACTGATTTAAGTAGTGCTGAGGTTACTGAGTACTGCTGAGCCATTCTGCTCCTGAATGGCTAATAGTGTAGAAAGATTTTTAGAAACATCTAGCAACATTGGCACTGTACATAGATGTGGCAATATCCTCCAGATAGTAGGACTTTCTCAGTATTAAGGGACTGGATTCCCTTATGACATCAAGACAGCAGGCTTATTCCTGGATGTCATAGTGCCAGCTCTATACTGTAACAGTCTACATGACACTTGAAAAAGACAACTGATCACTACATGTACCTGGAAGGCCAAATGAAAATGTACCAACACATGCCCAAATGATTTATAATATTTACTAGAGATTGCAGAAATATGACTTCTAGAAATAGTATACCATCCCACCACTAGTCACTGGCATATCATTTTGCTATGCACCTCAAAATTGCTACTGCGTATGTGCAGATGGTGTGCATTGTAGAAAGCACTAAATCCTGTCAGTGTTTCTGTAGCTACAAGGACTGACCATAAGTTCTACTTTTGATTCCTTTACCCTAACCTTTTTTCAGTTCTATTATTTAATAATGAATATTTTAGAAAATAAATCTGCCTTTCATTCCTGTTTCACCAAATGATTTTGCAGAGTGTTGATTCCTACTTTTGCTAACATCAGTATGATTAGGTTTTTTTCTATTAATATCACGGTATTTATGTAGTAGCCTAGTGAATCTGTTCATGTTGCACACCTGCCTTCTCCTTTTCAGCCATGAAATGATCGCTTTTTCTTCTAACAGCTCTTCAGGTAAAGTGAGATAGTGTAAGACACATACAGAACAATTAGGTCTTTTGACAATGTACTTCATTGCCCATTCCCAAAAAAGCAGACACCCCAATATAAGCTTGTGTGATTGCTTGTTTATTGATAAAATATGCCCTTCAGTGGTTCTCTGTGGAACTCTCCTGATGAGGCATGCTTGGACCCAGAGGGCTACGATACCAC
>JAOXJK010000001.1:136344095-136365442 GCA_025774025.1 Xenus cinereus
ACATAATAAATAGTGAAGGTTATGGAATTTAACACCCAGAATAGTCTCAATTTAATATTGTGATTATTCATTCAAATTACTTTCATTTATTTATTCTAAATGCATTTTTGATCAAAAATATACAATATTCTTATGAAGATTTTTAAGTGTTTCTGTAGTTTAAATTGGTACACAATTAGCTTTGAGCAGGAGGGAAAGAGAGTCTATTTTGCTGCATAACAGTTTAAGAATTAAAGGATGGAAAACATACGGAATGGAGAAAAAACCAACTGCAAACCACTTGCAAAACAATGTTACTTAGAGCTTGTTTAATTCTAGTCTAATTAATGATTACTTAATTCTTTAGAAGCTTTTAAGTGGGCACTGGGTTGGGAGGATTTTGTCATAAAAGCTTCCAATACAGAACGGTTGAATGCTAGACTAGAAATGCTGTGGATGGGTTGAGTACCTACTAGATCTGGGCCTTGCTGAAAGTCTATTTCATATCTGATTATGAGGTAAGATTCAGGAATGTCTGTGTCTCCCTTCCTCCTCCACATTCTCTTCTCTTTATAGAAAACAGAGTAGGGCACTACAGGGCTTCGGGTAGTGCCATATCAATCACTGCAACCCTGGGACTACACACCATCTTTTAATATTTCAGTGACAGCAGTAGAAGCCCGCAAACATTGCCTTCTGTTGAGAGTTCAAAATTACCTTACAGCAGGGCTTTCTCCTCGTTATACTAATTTCCATGGGATGAGGTTGGTCCCAAAGAAAATAATGCTCAGCCATTGCCAAAGTAAAGGGTTCAGTATCCAAGAACTCCTTCATGGTTTCAGAGTCAGAAGATTCTGACCCTCAGCACTTCAGCCCCTCTGAATCTTCTCTGATGATAACCACAGAACCCTTCGGGGAAGAGATAAAAATTTGCACAAAACCCACTGAAGGACACTTCAGACATCTTTGAGCAATCTTTCTGACTCTCTTCAAGCTCAGACCGTCTTAGTACACCAGATGTCCTTCAGACTTTCTTTTTTGAGGACATATATGGCCATTAGAAATGTTACAAATATTAGGACATTACACACTTGCAGGATTTCAGACACTGTAGCCCAAAGGACTTATCCATCATGGTTGCAGATAAAGCCATCTTTTTTCATGAGATCTTACCTATTTAAAAAATTATTCTTACTACATTTTTCTACCTTTGACTAAGAATATCAGGATCTAGAAAGCGTGCTTCTCTTTTTAGTTGTGTATCATACTTCTGTCTCTGCTAGAAGAGTCCTTTCTATTGCAATGTCTCAACTACGTAGATTTTTCTTTCCTCATTCACCCAATGTGAAGGAACCTTCTGATGCATCTCACAGCTGCATCAATCCATAGTTGATAATTTTTCACATATTTCATATGTTTAAAAGTACCACACCCTTTACCTAATCTTCAACATTCCCAACGCTGTTCCAATGTTACTTCTATATATCATTTGTCTCCCTGATGTTACAGACTTTAGTGACTTTCATTTAAAAAAATCAAACAAACAAAACCTAAGGAACATATCTAGTGTTTAAATTATTTTTAAAATGCCATATACTGAAGAGACAAAAGTTTAGGATTTAACTTACTCACTCCTTTCTAATATGCTTAGATCATCATAGCAACTATAATATTATCAACATATCAAAAAATGCATTCAGAAGACCTTCAAGCAGTAAACAACTGTTTTGACATTTGTCAACAAAATGAGTAAATTTCTTCAATATTTATAAACAGAATTAAAACATAGTCTTACCCTGATAAACCTCATTTAGATGATACTATGGTTGTGTACCACTGTTGTTTGGGAAACTTCAGAGCCAAAGCATGTGCATATTCAGAGTGATCTATTCCAAGCATTTATACAAGGGCAGAATGTGTTCGCTAAACAAGACAAGCTCACTAAATACTAGAGCACAAACAGATTAATCCACATCTAGCAATTTTCACAATATCTTTATAAAACAATTGCACAATAAAATAACATTTATCTCCAGAGTCTGACACTTCTTTTTCAGCTACCATTGCATGTCTTTCTATTCTTGCACCACATGTACTAAATAACGTGTTCAGTCTTTTGGGTCAAACAGTAAAGGCTTTTTTTTTAACAGAAGTGAAAGACCAACACATGCTTACTGCTTCTATATCCCTTTGTATGTATTTCATATAAATCAATGTTTTACATTAATATTAAGTCCAGAACTCAAAATTATGGCTTTTTCTGTTCTAAGCCATTCTTTCTCCATTTCTATGGTTCTTGCATGGTCTACTTCTGATTTCAGGTTCTGTATGGTTCTAACTAAGCATTAGTTCTCTGTGGACCTAGGAGAAAATTCTGAATTATCACAGACTGTCTTTACACTGCTATGAAAATTTTACATCTTATTCTAGCTTTTAGGAAATGGTACAGTCACCTACCAGTTCAGACTGCAAATTATTGTCAGCGTTTAGCGTATATGCAGTGGCTAAATTCACCTAGAAAATATCTTGTCACACTATGTTCTTTAAGCTGATGAAATAAATTACAACCCGCTGAAAGCCAAGGAGAAAGGACATAAAATTGGCATCACAAATTATCATCTCTCTGCCTTTTTCTGCGTGATAACAAAACCATATTTAGTTACTACATTAGGATGTTGAGTTAATTTCAGATACATTGAAGTGTCATGGCAACACTTAATCACCTTCAGATGTCAGAAGTGAAAGTTCTCAAATTAGCAATAAGGCAGGTAGAGAGGCAACAATAGCTAAAGTGTAGCTGAGGGATGCTGACAGTCTCCTAGTTGAATTTTCTGATTTAAAGGTCTCCTTAGTGACGTTTGTTAATGTTAATGAAATTAACATGAAGGTCAGTAAATTCTTCTGTGACTGACAAAATTGATGTTTAAAGACTGGTGGAAGTCTGACTTTTAAGTGGTAGAATTTCTATTTACTTATACGTGTATATGAGCATGACAGAAGAAATAAAATACAGAAGCTGAATATATGATGTCAAAGCCATTTTGGAAACAACTGTAACTAACTAACTGAAGAAAATAAAATTAAAGAGTGATTTAGGGAAAAATAATTCTTAGTCTATGATCAGTGCCAGCCATCCGTTACTATAGACCCATAATCTCTCTTCTCCTCCCCCTATCCAACACCTACTTCAGCAATTAATCATTTCCACAGCTTTTTCCACATTCAGTCAGCTGTTTTTATTCAGTGTTCCAGTGGTAAAATCTTACTCTACATCCATCTGTCTTTGTTACTTGTATGCCAGGGCATCAACAGAATAATATTGAGAATAAGAGAGCAACAATGTCCTGCATTTCAGTCCTGGTAACCATTCTGGTGACCTTTTAGATGCCGGATAACCATGCTTCATGTGAAGTTTCATTCACCTTCTTCAGCTTTATACAGGAACAATGCTGATGAATTTTCTGTGTGAATAATTAATCTTCTGAAATTTAATAAGTTTTCTCCTACAGATTTGAAAATTAAGATTTTGTTTAGAGTTTCACATCTTGTTTAAATGATGGCAGAATTCCTGAAGAATAGTAAAATGACATCATGTTACCTTGACTGCATGATGACTGTCAATAAACCATAAATTTTGCTCTTGTTGACATTTGTAGTGAAAAAAATCATAGATTTTTTTCAAATGTACAAAGCATTTATTCTCCATAATGTCAGGCTGCATTCTTGTAATAAAAACTTAAAAGCCGAAGTGCACACAGTAGCAGTTCAATTTAGGATGGATTCTTGGCACTAAAAATTATTCCATTTGTAAAGATTAACTGAAGTAATCAAGAATGAAAATTTGGTATTTTAATAGTATTGTTCAGGAATCATATATAGATAGTATTATCAGATTATGAGATATTTTTACCACCTAAAATGTATACTTCTCTGGTTAAATTACAAAAATATGGCATTTTGTTTATTTTAGGCATCTGGTGTCCTGGATTGATGGCACTCATTTCTGATGAAAACAGGGAGAGAGAGGAACATAGTACGTAAATTGTGCGAGGATTGATGGAAAGAACTGGTAATACAAGAAGCATCAGAAAAGAAGGAAAATAAGAGAAGTAAGGATGAAATATAATGAAGTTAAATCAAAGTGGCAAAACAAAGTGTGGAAATAAAATTATGAAGAGCATGATTTCATTATCAAACCTTTTTGGGTTTTTTGGTAGTTGACAGAAATCTCTCAGATTAGAAGACCCACTGCTGAAATAAATAAACCTCAGGGTATGACAGAAGATCAAAAGCAAGATGAAGAAGAGATGAAATATTGCAGGTAGTTGGCTATAATTACATGCAGTAATGATCTGCTTTATCTTCCAGGTTTGTCTCTAATGGCAGTTCTCAGTTTCCACACTATACACCTAACTTGTGCCCCAGGCATGAAATTCCTACTTATTTGGTGAATTTGCCTTTCTGTGTCATGTATGATGCTTTCAGGTCCTCTGAAGCCAATATTCTACTTTACTAATAGTTTGAATGCAATGTAGTGATAAAATACGACAATATGTATTGTTATTTTTCTGGTTTTCCCCAGAGATCTCAGTGTAACAGATGAGCTAATGTGTAGCAACAAGAATATACAATTAGTAATACAAATGATATGATGGCATTAAAACTTTACTTCATTGTTTAGACTTTTTAATCCTAAAAGGGGTAATACTTGGCTTGTACTAGGCAGCATTAATTCAGAACTTGTACAGAAGCATTAAGGATAATTTTCAGAAGAGTAATTCTTTCCAAATAAATGTGGACAGAAGGCTCTCAGATTATGAGACATAAGAATGTTGCTAATTGCAGTGTAATTACCTTTGAATTGATGAACCTTTCTTCTCTGCTGTGCTGTAGGACCCAATTGTCCCTTCAGCACATGCACACTTAGAAGGGAAGAGAAGGAAAAGAAATCTCTGTGAAGGTTTCATCAGAGATTTCTCCTGGTTATTCTGTTCTTTCTCATAGTAAATAAAAGCTAAAAGAAACTGTTCACCCACTGGGTCCCCTGAAGCACTATAAAGATGCCATAGAAGTTTTGTGAAAGCCTTTACTTTCATTGGGTCTGCAAGCACAGTGCCACCATTCTTTCCCTGATGGTGTGGTTTGAACAAATTTAGAATGCAAAGGGTCCTACACATATCTGTACTTATATCTCTTTCTTTGAAGGAAAGATCTGGGTTCCTGTGATCTCATAATGAGATTATAGGACAGGAGAAAGGTAAAGAAGAGGGCATAACATATTCCCAGCATTCTTTCTGATAAATCAGTCTTCCTGCGTACTAAAGGTTCAACAGAAGTACTTCTTGGGCTAAATTCAAGGCAGTGCATGCAACTTCCTCATTAACTTAATCTTTTCTAACAGCCTGAGATGATTACAAACTGCCCATCTCTGATGTAGCAGATGATTTTGTAGCTCAAAATGTGTAACCTGCAAAAATGATGTCACACAAGTATTTGGGAAGGTGTTAACATTTTGCAATGTGGACTCACATCAAGGACACCAGAATGACTTAGACTGAGGCAGGGTTAATTAAACGCAGAGCCATCAAACATATCAAATGCTGTATAAAGACAAACTGCAGACGAGAAATGTATTTTTTAGTGTGATATGACTAGCAGTCTATCTACAAGGATATTAAGGAATCAGAAGAATATTCTTCAGCATGCATCCAGTGAGATATCTATTTCAGTGTCTCCATGTCAATGCAACAATGAAACTTTTTACTTCTCACATTTATTACCTCATCATCTAGATCTAGAGGTAATCTCATCTAGACCAAAGGACTTTTATTTCTATTCTTTTATATCTTGAAGATGGAAATACATTTAAAAAGAAATAATCATATTTAAGCAGCAAGCAGATTGACATCTCTTCTGGGACAATACCGATGTATCTTTCAGGCAGAAAAGAAGGAAGTTAGGCTGCTCCTAGATGGATAAATTGCTTTTATGAAATTCTAAATTTTTCTTTTCTAACATTGATGTTCTTGGAGCACAGAGAGGAGGTAGTGTTGGTCAAACAACAAGGAGAGAGAATGGGCATTCTTTATGTGTAGAGAGAGTCCACAGTCTGGTTCTGCTAGGTCCTGCAAGAAAAAAGGGACAAGTGCATTTCTGCCATGTTTCAAATCTCATTTACTTACATCTAAAAGGAATTACATTTCTACTCACTGATTTTATGATTGCATTTTTTTTTTATGAGAAGCAGAATACAAAGCAACAGTAAAAATAAATACTCTGAAAGGAAACATGCTTGAAGATTTTATGAAGTGAAACTGAAAACAAATGTTGTCTGATTTATATCTTAATCACAACTACTTCCCAAACATAAAAGTCATCATTATCAAAAAGCTTAATGTAAATCCTGGGAATAATCACTCAAAACACAATAGCCAAGTCTTTAAACTATTAATCAATGAGGTTTCCCATGTGTCATACATAGTCTTACATGATGACACACACAAATGTGTTGCTTTTTAAACACTTAGCATATGGCTAGATTTTGGCCAACTCAATAGAAATTCCTAGATAAATAAAAAAACAGTACACATGTTTCTGACCAGGTTACACAATCTTGAACTTTGAATTTAATTCTCACATTTTGCAGTGATGTGATTTCATGATATTTCATCCTCCCTTATTAATGATGTTGCTATCACAAAAAGTTTTCTTACTTTTTTTTTAATAGACATGCATTTCACCTTGAAATATTTTTCATCTTTGATTGTAAATCCTACAATAGAAGTGTGTATATGTGTGTGTTACTATTTTTTAAGATGCTATGTTTCCATCTGGTTTGCTTATGGTCTCTATATATTAAGTAAATACAGTTTCCTTATTTACTCACTAATTTTCTGAATCCCAAACCTTATTTGAAACAGATTTCTCCATTGTTTTAAACAAATTCTCAATTGTCCAAGCATAGTGAAAATTCTTACTGAAAATTAAGAATTTTCACTTTTTATGGACAAGTGATAAAAGACAACTTCACAATTCAGTAACAGAAGTTGTGAAAACATTATCTATGTTGATTTCTCTACTGAATCACTGGTTATTCAATAGCAGAGATTGGAGGCTCTTATATTAATTTATTCTGATATCCAAGTTTCCTAGTGCTTTGAGGTAGAATACTTTTCTCCTCAAAAACAATGTCTTTTAACTCTCCTCTCCAAAGAAACTGTTTTTAACAGAAGATGAACTGAACTAGATGTTTCAAATTATGCTTCTTAAAGTTATTAGGTCAGTTTAGAAATAAATAAAGGTTTTCTTTATATCAGCTCTCCTCCTGGCCACTCTGTCCTTTGGAACAAGCGAATGCTGCCAGGATCCATTTCATTCAACTCTGTGGTATTCTGAATAGAAGCAAACTCTCCACAATCCTTTCTTAGGAGTTCTTTGGAAGGGGCTTCCTTCCACAGCATTGAAGGCACAGCTTTCTGGTGTTTACAGCTTTCAGCAGTCTCTTAATCTTTCTGCATGAATTCTCATCTCTTTATTGTGACTTTCCCTCTTCTTTTCTAGCTGCAGCCCTTCAAGTCTTTCTGTGAGCATAGTCCTTTGCTATTTAAGGAATGGCACAGTCTCCCCACCTGTCTTTCAAAGGGAAACCAAATTACTACATAGGTCTTCTTCAAGGACCAAAGCCAAAGAATTGCTAGGCATCTAGATTTTCACCTGAACATAAATTCACATGTTAGTTGAAACTGGTAAATGCATTTGTCTAAACACAGAAGTTTCATTTCTTAGGAAATTTGTTTTCCAGTGTTCATTTTGCAATTGGTAGAATAAATCTTGCTTTACTTAACCTTTATACATACTCATGATAATATATTTATAGGGTATCAATTGGTACAATGCTGTAATGAGTTATAATAACTAAATTTCTTGTCTTCTCTCTTCAGGTTTCTAAAGTAAAGAAGGCATTTCACCCCAAGGGCTATATACTGCATGCTCATGCTCTAAATGATATCGTATAAAACTGAAACACGTTATCTTGCCTAAGATGAAGGACCTAGATCTACTGTGGTGTAAGAGAAGAAACTGATAAAGTCTTGCTTATTTCCTATATTTTTTCTGATGAAATGTTTCCATCATATGTAAACTGTGAGAATCTTAATCTCACCAGGTGAGTCTCTCCAAGTCAAAAAACCCCAAACCTTAGTACTTACAACAAAATATCCAATTATTAGTGTAACTGTTACTGAACAGTCTTAAACTCCACTGAATACATAAGAATTGATTAATAAAGATTGGTTACGAACCAAAACTCAAATAAAATTTGGAAAACATTGTAGAGAATAAGAACAAATTACCTTTTAAGGAGTTTATCTGCAGCTAGACTATACATCAGGTAAGACTCACACAAATGTCTGTTTTTTCCAAAGTAATCCCCATAAACATAAAAAAAAAAATCATATTCCATTACAGCATTATCATAAAATCATAGAATGGTTAGAGTTGGAAGGGACCTTAAAGATCACCTAGTTCCAACCCCCCTGCCATGGACAGGGACACCTCCCACTACAGCTGGTTTCTCAAAGCCCCATCCAGACCATTATTCATTAGTGACAAAAGAATTAAATTCATTTTCATATTCTCATCTCATGCTGTAAACCATGAAAACAATCTGATGTGAAACCATCATTAAAGCAGTTTCATTTAACACTTGATCATAAAAAAAAGATTTTCTCATATTGTCTTTTTCCTACTAGACTCCAAGATATTCAGTGAGGATGAAAATTCCCTTTTTGCATGTTAGATAAATAAAATGTTTTCATCTTTTTTTTGTTGTTGTTTTTCTATTTATAATGAGAGTTAATGATGCATATTCCACCTCCCAGTGTTTGTCACATACAAACTTTTATATTCATTTAGTGCAAATCTTCAAGACTGGTCTCCATCTTACACTGAATCCCCCAGTACAGTACAAAAAAAAAAAAAAAAAAGCCATAAATAAATTTTAGTTAATGGGAAAGCCAACTTCCCATTTCATATAAAGAAATGTGATGCTATATAATTTAAGACATTAATGAAAATACATTAAAGAAAAATAGAAATTGTTAATATGCTTCTCTTCCAAACAAATACACAAATATTTTTCAGGACAACTAAAATATTCATGTTGTTAAAACTTGTATTCAAACAAAAAAATGAAAAGACGGGAAGAATCTGATGTTTGTGAGTTACATCAAGCACAAATGAACTTAAGGTCAGACTGTTTCAACATTATCTTTAGCGTTTTGAAGAAGCTCGGACTAACACTTGTCAAGAGACACAACTTGCTTTATGCTGGCAGCTTGTGACAATGGTTGGGCAGCTTCACAGTGATCTCCTCAACCTTTAGGTAGTAGAAATACTAGAAATAGATCTGTATTTTTTGGAGAAAAACAAAACAATGGAAAAAAAATGTCCTTGGGAATGGAGTGTTCAAATGTCAATACATAATTCAGAGTCAGCTTTATCTGAAAAAACAAATAAAACACCTTAGCTGGAAAATGTTGACCTTTAATGAGGTAATGGAACAAAGATCGAAAACAGCAAAACAAAATCTCATTAAGGCTGTGTTTAAATGTGGTTTATTTCTTTTTTTTCTTTTTTGAGCATTTTAGATGGTTTATGAGTCTGGTTAATTAGCCTCTACATGTTTTACAAGTTCTGAACGGCTTTTAGGGTGGTCTCTTTTGGCGTCCTGTGTTGGTTATTTTTAGTCATATCTTTCTCTTTAACTGCAAATTGGTCAACGGTGTAACAAGCACATGACTGTCCAGATTATTTTTACTCCAAGAAAAACAAAATCTTTCTTTCCCATCCTGTATACCTTCCTTGTCCTGGAGTTCAAGCAGCAGAACATTTCACCCTATCTAGAAAATTATCTTTCATTTTCCCTTCCTCCTTATGATTTCTTATTATGTCTGGTGTATAGATAGAAACAGGAACAGCTACCAGAAAAAAAAAAAAAAAAAAAAAAAAACAACAACAAACAACCACCAAGATCAAAGGGATCCTGTATCCTTCCCCTGACAGGCTGAAGGCAATAGCTTAAAGGAGACAAGTGAATGGAGGCAGGTCCATGCTTAGGGTGGCAGACGAAGCTCCTCCTCGCACAGCAAGGCTTTGCTCAGGCCCCAGGGTGTTCCTATGACCCAGAGTACTGCCTGTCCCCTGTCACCCCTGCCTGCACCAGAATGTTTCTCTGCCTCTGGGGTAACACCCATGGTAGGGGCAATCTCCCTTTTCCTCCACAGGGTCTACCTGAGCTTCCTGGTCCTTTCAATGAGCATTGACATATTGGGAATAAAGAAGCAGATAACCAAATATCGTCCATTTCCAGAGGTTACGATTACATGTGAGACTAGACTGTTAATGCTCAACCAAAGGGCAACAACTGGCTACACACAATCTCAAGATAAATCATGAATATTAAGGAATTTAATATAATCTGTCATCCCTTATATAAAAGAGACTATTTAATGCTTTTAGCAATTAACACCCTTCTGTACTGAGCTAGTCAATTTGACTGCACGTTGTTCAGACTATATAAATATTAAAACATTTTGGCGATGAAGTTTTTTCCTTGCGTGTGTGTTTAAAATTCGTATTAGGAAAATAAATTTCATGATGCATATAAACAAGTTTCTTTGTAGAAGAAATCTTCCTGACCCTCTGTGTTGGTATTGATTTGAGCTTACTGCTTGCATAATACATTAAATGCAAGCAAAGGAAGCAAATTATGTGCCATAAATAACTTGTCAAATCATATCCTATAAAGTATTACCAAGCAGTCTTGATACAAACTGATGAATCAACAAAGAATTTTCAAAGAAAACCTAGACTCTATTTACTTATGGTAAAGAAGTTAGTGAATAAAACCTAAAATAAAAGATCAACACCCAACTGGATATTTCACCTTACACAGAACAGAAACTTGATTAGCTCTCACTTCCAGAGATGCAAAAAAACTTAAAGCTGTTTTTTTTGAATAATTGAAGAATACATTTAAACTGTAGCTCTGTTTATACTAACAGACACTAGAAAATAACAAAATCCCCAAAGACGTTTTATTAAATATTTCACTTTTTCTACCGGAAATAAATGTGTTAGATGCAGTTTTGTACTATAAGCAAACTTATAAGCATATTTTACACATTAATGAAAAACAAAGAGGGAGAAAATGATAAAGCTATTGGCTGCACTGTGCCTACCACCTGTAATCTAGGAACATGGCAAACTCTCTGAGACTGACTGTCCCGTCCCTTAAAATTCTGATTTATAATCAAAATAACTCCGCTAAGTTTAGAGAATCTGTGGAAACTACCTCCATAGTTGTCCAATATAAATTTTATTAGACCTTCTAAGGAAGATTTGAAAACAAATAAAAATAATCTTCCTCATGGTATTTTATTTCCATTTGTAATAGCAATAGAAACTGAAAACTGAAAGCAATCCAAAGTGAAGCAATAAAATGAAACAATAAATCAAAGAATCATAGAATGGTTTGTGTTGTAAGGGACCTTAAAGATCATCGAGTTCCAACCCCCCTGCCATGGGCAGGGACACCTCCCACTGCTCCAATCTGCTCAGTCGCTCAAAAGTATGTAAGAGAGGAGAACTTATTCTTCTTTTTAGAGCTCTACTAACCAAGGATTTTTAGTATCTGAAGTGCTTGCAAGATGTAAAAAGCTACCGAACCAAAATCATCACAGATTTGTCATGCAAAATATATCAGAAATTTTCTGGTACTGTAAATTGGATCTTTTTGATTTGCCATCACTATGGTTTTTTTCCTCAGACTGTTGGAGAGAGAAACTCACGGTATGATGAATGAGCACTGACTTCTGTCCCAAGCAACACCCAACGTAAAATCCATTGGCTTTTCCAAATTGACCGTTGCTTGTCCTTCCCCTCCTTGGGAAATTAGGCTCATGAAGGGTGACTTTACACTGGACAAACTCATATAGCTCTTTCTTGTTTTAAAATGTTAATTCACTTGCACTTGGAAACCTGGAGTGTAAGTGGGCAAAAGGGAGGTGACGTACCCATAAACCTGTGATAAATCTGTTACAGCAGGGCTGTGGCTCGTCCTGTCACCTGCTGTTTTGAAAGTGACTGTTTTGCATAACTGGAATCCAGTGTACTAGAGAAATAACTACCTACATTTCTAATAAGTGAATAGCATAGTAAGTATCCTTTTTTTTTTTCTGTCAAAACACTTTGTGTGTGAGTTTCTAGAAGAGCTGATCCCAAAATACGGGGTTTCCATATGCAAAGCTCTACACCTAACACAGAGGCGCTTGGTTTCCAGAATGCTGTTTTTCATTTCAGAAACAGGTCTCTAGCAAAAAGGAAAACAGCAGCACTTACGATATGAGTGGGAACCGTAGATTAGAGTGCAAGTTCCCCTGGGGATTTCCATGTTCCAGTTTTGCACTTCTATAGGCCTTAGGCAGCAAAAATTGCATGCCCACATTAGTTAGATTTTGTTTCTTCTTGAATTATGTGCAAGATATGCAACCTAAACCTCCTGTAAAAGACTCGCAACGTGCAAGCTCACATAGACCCCCACGCAAGGGAATTTTCTTTTATGGAGAGTGGCCTAATGTGTGAAATCATGAAGTTAAACCCCTGGCATTAGCAGTGGGCCTTTGCCTTCACAGTTTAAGACTGGAAACCCACAAGTGCCGGTCCCAAGCACTCCTAAAGCCCAGTGGACATAGCTGCAAGCAAAGCAACTTCCCACCTCCAGACATATTTCATTTCCCAAGCTTAATACAGTAAAATGCATCAGACAGAGATCTCGCTGTGTCTTTGGAAGCAAGACCACCCAGGGGCACCTCTGTGAAATGATTCTAAGTGGAGGTGATTTGAGCAGTTTAGTACAAGGTCAGTGATTCTGGCTTTTTTTTTTCCCCTTTTTCTCGCATCTTTTCTTCCTTCCTCCCATTTCACAATTGTGAAGAAGTCCAGTTTGATTTAAAACTGCAGTCCCACCCAATATTCTTCTTTGCACAAGGCAGAAGAGGAAAACATTTTAACGGCTCTGCATGGTTAGATTCACTCAGATGGTGAATGAAAATGCTTACAAGTAGCAGTTTTATGCACAGCTGTAGCCTTTCATTTGTTTTAAGTACCTGTTATTTTAAAATTATTCCCTTAAAAAAACAAAACCGTGCATTCATTTCTTCTCCTTGCAAAGACCACTGGGAGGACTTGTGAGTCATTCGCATGGAGATAGAGCCGGCAGGGGAAGTGGACTGTTAACACTAGGATCTCACCTGCTGTCAGATCAGGCTTAGCACAGAATAGGATGGGAGACTTGGATGGGGGTCCGTGAGGCTTGATCCTACGCCAAGGCAGGGCTCAGCTCAATTGCTTAAAGGCCTGTTCCTGCAGACACAGCCAGTGCCGAGTGTTGCCATCGACTTCCACGGAAACGCAGCTGGAAACTTCTCTCCATCCCTCCTTCCCTCGCTTGCTTGCTTGCTCTCCCTCTTTCCCTTTATGTCCCGTCTCTTTCACTTTGTTTCTGGCCTTTGCAGAGGTTGCAGCAATTTGGCCAGGGTCTCTGCCAGTAGATTAGGAGCCCAATGCCTTTTCTGACTGGACTCAATAGAAATATTTCTCATGACTGTAAAGGCAACTTGACTGAACATAAATTATCGGGCATGGGGGATTAGCTGTTGCATTAAAGCTAAGTAGTGATCACAGGTAAGAAGTAAAAGAAATATTTTTGCAAGTAAGCTCTCTTCTGGAAAGATTTAAAAAACTAATTAAGATAAATCAATGATTAATTCAAGTACTTTTTCAGAAGATGAAAGAGATTATTACTTTCTCCTGCACAGAAATTAATTGAATGGGAAATTATCAAATACAGCATTTACTGTATGGGGTCCAGACAAACCACTGAATTCAGTGGCTCCCTTCCTGTCTCTCATTTCCTGCACAAGAGGAGAACTAGCCTGTGGGACTGGAGAAAGAAAGATTAATAAATGGTAGAATGAAAGAAGAAAGGGAATAATTGTATTATTTTAACTGTAGCAGATGCCTCAACTACTTGGTCTCACTGCTGTTTCTGACAAGAAACTTTCTAAGTAACTTTTGTCCCATTCAATGCTTAGTTTCTCAGTTAACAGCTCCCTCTATGTGGACTAGAAATGGACTGTGCAGGGCTTGGATCTGCCCCTCCAGCCACATGGAGCATAAGGATTCATGGGGAAATCCATCGTAAACCCCACAGTTCTCAAATAGATGCCAGAGGGTGTGCTCTCTAAAGCTGCTCCCTTGGCCCTCTTCCATAACCCTACTTCCCTCCCTGCTGCAAACTTCTTTTAAAAATCACAATATCCTTGGCTCCCCTAAAGGCTGTGGAAGCTGGCATTTCTGTGCTGAGCCCTGTTGGTATTTTCTGCTGGAAAAATCCTGAGGTGTCCTGCTCCTGCGCCACGGTGCCACATGGAGAGACCAGTTTCTTCTTTGGCCTCATTTGGCCCCAGGACACATCCTGTCCAGAAAGATAAAGGAGAGGTGTCTGCACCTTCAGGGAAGGGGGAAGATATTTCTACATGGGATTTGCTGCCCTCTCACAGGCAGTTTGAGCTTTGTCCTCACAAAGTTTCTAGTCTCCCACCAGGAGACAGAAGAGTAGAGGGCAAGTTCCCAGGATTTGCTGAAGTCCACATGGATTGTTTTGGTTTTTTTCCAAGAAAGCCTTTGAACAAAAAGATTTAAATGTTATTTTAAAAGTTTTAAAATACCTTTAAATGTTATTTTCTTTTGTAAGTGTGTATCTCTGGCTTTTTGTATTGCATTTACAGTATTTTGCTTTTATTTTTGCAGAGTTCACATGCTTTTTATTTTGGCTGAATGGCCCTAGCCAAGCACTTGGCAGCTATTAAGCACAAAGGCATCCTGCTACTTTTGTATTTCCATCCATCACCTTCCTCCTCCCCCTTTCCCATCCGTGTGTTTGTCTCCATCACCTGTCCCAACACTTTCGGGCCGGGAGCCCTGTGTCACAGACCGTCTGTCAGTCCGTGTGTTTGCGCAGGGCCGGAGGCAGTGATACCCAGACCTGGGCGAGGCCTCTCGCACAATATAAATTGTGATCCACAGAGGAGACGTCTGTTTTTGCAGAGAGCTAATCCTCACACGTCCTCGTGTGGGGTAGGCTCCCCTCTCGCTTTTCAGGAGGAAGGACCTTCCGAGCTCAGAGGCGCCGGCCCTAAAGCCGGGGTACCTCCCGCTGGCGGGGTGCCGGCTGAGATTGCCACCCCAGGGAGAGTGTCCATAATGTTTGGCACTGGCATGTGCAATTTCCCCCTCCACCAAAAATTCCCTGAGTATAGGAAAATCATGAGTATCTCCAGCGCTGACATGCTTTGGCTGGCTTTTGTGGTCAGTGACAACTCCGTCACCGAGCTTTGAAAAGGGCGGTGTGAAGCAGCAGTGATTTTGTGAAGCAGCAACCTACCCCAAAACACCTCCAACCATAAACTCCCGGCTTTCTGCAGATGTTAACCCTTAAAGTGAGTTTCTGGCTCTAGGTTCAGCCCTGCAGTGACTCTGTTGGAGAAGTATGAAAACAGAGCTCGCAGGTGAGTTTTGCTGCCCTGGGCTGGTTGCGGTGCTGCTGCCAGGTTCTGCTGACACCGAACACCGGCAGCGGCAAACCCCAGCGGCCGCTGATGCTCCCAGCAGGTGTCACAGCAGTTATAGTAATAAAAACTGTAAGGACAGGTACCGTTTTCCTGCTGTAACACTGAAGGTGAGTGATAGAGAGGAAAATACTTTCCGTTCAGTGGTGCCCCGTGACAGGACAAGAGGAAATGGGCACAAACTTGAATGTAAGAAGTTCCACCTAAACATGAGGAGGAACTTCTTTACTTTGAGGGCAGCAGAGCACTGGAACAGGCTGCCCAGAGAAGTGGTGGAGTCTCTGTCTCCAGAGACATCCAAAACCCACCTGGATATGTTCCTGTGCAACCTGCTCTGGTGGACCTGCTTTGGCAGGGGGGTTGGACTAGATGATCTCCAGAGATCCCTTACAACCCAATATCATTCTGTGATTCTGTAATACCTTTGGAATAAGAGCAAAACAGTGAGATAAAGTTATGTAATAATTTTTTAATAGGAACTAATTCATAAATCCTTTTGAAATGGGAACCACATGCAGTGGAGAGCTGTTTCCAGAAGGCACCTCTGGGCTGCAGCCCCTGTGACGGAGGTACAGTGCAGACAAACTCAAATTACCTTCCACGACATGGCTGAGAGATCCCAGTTGCTCGGCTGTGATGGTCTGCAGCTCTGTGCACACCACAAAGCCTGGGCTAGTGGCTGAGAGAGCAGCGCCGGCGCTCAGCCAGCTGGAAGCTCTCCACTGCTGCCCTCCCAGCCCAGCGCTGCCACTGGTGTGGGCAACGCTGCCAGCTTTACCATTAACAGCGAAAGGGCAGAAAGAAATAGTCACGTGGGAATTTCTGTGTCCATTTATATAATGCTGCTCTAAAATTTCAGTTAATAGCAGTTGCTTACGTTCTGTGTGTTGGTGGGACACAAAGCATCGACTGATTGATTTCAAAGGACACACCAGTGTGACTCCTGAGCACTTACAAAATTGCATTCAACAGAGTGATGTACAAAGTCTTTCTAAAACCAGATTTGCAATGTTAAATAAAGCAACCAGGTAAGCCACACTCTGATAACAAAAGATATGTTTTTACATCCCGAAATTCTATCTATTCCCAACAACTTTATTTTTACTGGCACTACATAGTTACATAAACCCACAATCACTTCCTTGTTTACAAAATATGTTGTATATTGCACGGAAATATTTCCAGTTGAAACCCCATAGAGCTAACTCAGCAAAACAAAAGTAACTTGGGGCTTTCTGAACAGCAAAAAGGCAATTTCAGCCCACAAATTAAATCTATTAAAGCTGGTTAAATCTAGTCCTGCTTCATTTAGATTTGAAATGGCTTTTGTAATGTTTTTCCTTTCAAATAAGCTACCACGCATCAGTGTGTCACATTTCCATAACACATAGATGTTCAGGAAACTTTTGTGGGAGCATCACTTCGCAATCCCTTACGCTGGATCAAATCTGCCAGAAGCTGATTGTCTCAGCAGGGGTGTCACACGTGGCTGGGGACAGCCAAAGTGCATCCACTCCTGATGTCCAGCGTGACACCTCTAGCAAACATGCAAGAGAGGAATAAGCATCTCACTGGTCCTATGTTTCTTGTGGACTCTAAGAGTTGGGAATCTTCCAGCAATTAAATGATTTCCTCTTCCTAGCATCCCCCAGAATACTATCAAGGGGTTACATCATTGCAAAGGACAAGTGCCAATATTTTTAGATATTCAAGTCTTCTTAAAAAGAGGCCCACTGTGTAACATGTCAGGCACCTGCATAAGGAAACATCCAAAATCTGAAAATTCAGACTAATTTTGTTTGCCCAATGCACTAGACCAGCCAAAAAGCTCAGTATCTCAGACACTGCCTGACACTTCCTTCTGTTTCTCTGTGCTTTGCTACTCTCCACCATTTCTAAATTTATGAAGATGTTGCATAATGTAATGTGGCAATTTCTTGATGAAATACAGGAAAAAGAACTTACTTAAAAGAAACTCAGCCGACCTCACCTGTGTTTCAAACTGTAGTCCAAGTGATGTACACATAAACCTGGCCTGCAATCCAACCTACAGGTGAGCACTTCCTCTCCCTCCCACCCCATATTTCAAAGCAGCAGAAACTCAGCAATTAGTATTTACTCCTTCTGGCGTAGTTAAGGCAGCCACTATTTCAGGGACGGCAGAAAATCCAGGGATGAACCATTTTAAAATTGAAGCTAGAAGGGCCTAAAAATTAATGTGGAAGCTAATTTCTGTAAGGACTAAATCTTAAATGTGTTTTGAGAAGTGGGCCCCTGTTATTTACTTCCAAAAGACAAAATTTAACCAAAATAATCACAGAATAGAATCATCGCTGGAGAACTCAAACTATGCTAACACAAATTTAACCTTAGAGGTAAACAAGGCAAAAACATTCAAGAAACGTATAAACACAGCAATAAATGGAAAAGAGGTGATTTTATCTCTTGCATTGGTAACATCAGTAATAGAAAACAAGTTCTTGGTTTAATTTCATTTGTAAGGAGTATTGAACAATATTCCTTACAATTCAGCAATTTTCCTTAAAAGGGAAATATTTCATATTATGATTGCAGGAATGTTCTAGTTAAAAGACAAGCACCATGCAAAGCATAAGCACAGTGCTTATTTGTAAGACTAACATCAATAGGTTGGGACAAAAGTTTTATTAATAATACAGTACCTAGTACAACAAAACTGAAGCCTTACATGCTAGAACACCACCTGCTCCCCAGACCCTCAAATTAGTAAAAAAAAAAATAATTCTGTTATTAAGTATGAGTATGTTCCCTGATGAGTATCTTCCCTTTAATTTCCTATATTAGGAGAATAAAATGAGCATCAAAAAAATAAAATAGCAAGTTAAACTGTGTTTTGAAGCTTATTCACTGCTCACAAACAGCGGACGCTTAAGCTGCTTTCCCATGACTTCAGAAACCAGTGGTTTTTCCATTGAGCTATGCACAATACTCATTCCACTACAAAAATATACGAAGCTCCACAAACTATAACACCCTATACTGTTAAAGTCATGAGCATTTCATTTAAGAATTATACATTGCAATGAACTTCAGTACAGCACACCGTGGTGGGTTGACCTTGGCTGGCTGCGAGGTGCCCACCAAGCTGCTCTATCACTCCCCTCCTCAGCAGGACAGGAGGGGGAGAAAACAAGATGGAAAAAAACTGACTCGTGGGTCAAGATAAAGGAATTTTAATAAAGGAAATGAAAGCTACATGCAGAGGCAAAGAAAAACAAAAGATTTATTCTCTACTTCACATCAGCAGGCAATGTCCAGCCACTTCTCAGGAAGCAGGGCATCAGTACATAGAGCGGGAGCTCCAGAAAAAAACCAACAACATCATAAATAACAAATATCCCCCCTTTCTCCAAGCTTTTATTGCTGATCAGACGTCATATGGTGTGGAATATCCTTTTGGTCAGTTTGGGTCAGTGGCCTGGCTATGTACCCTCCTAAGATCTTGTCCATCCCCAGCCTACTGGTGAGGCGGGGATGTCGGAGAGAGCCCTGGTGTGTGGGAGGCTGCTCAGCTGTAGCCAAAGCAGCAGGGTAGGCACCAACACCTCTCTAGGTGCCAATACAAAGAACAGCGCTGTGAGGGGCTGCTAGGGGGAAAATTAACTCCATCTCAGCCAGACCCAATGCCCATATACTAGCTGTACAGCATAGGCACCGGAATATCCTTGTGTGATTTAATACCTGACCTAAAATCACAGTTCCATAAACAATTTTGGTTTTTTTATTATAAAAAAAGACGTCAGAAACACTGGTAAAGGGTAGGTCTTGGCACATGATTATCTTGGCGGTTTACTCAAGTGTCAGCAAAAATTACCATCCTCCTATGAATACCGTGAGGTTTGGCATCTCCAGTTCTACAACGAGATTTTCCCACAGCAGAATATTCATTCCTTAAGCCAGGAACCTCCATCTCAAGGCCGGCGGAACAAAAAAAACCCAAACCATATAATTAAAGCCTCCTGAAGATGCAGGAAGGAACAGCATTTCACTATCAAAACCTTAAACCAGCTCCTCTAGGACAAAACCATTCAAATGCAGGAAAACCATGACTGAGGGAGATTAGTGATTTGCATTGGCTAGAAAGGTGACCAGCCACCTCCACGGCCTCCAAAACCCACACACGCTACAGGAAAGCGTTAAGGAAAACTGCCTTTCTAATTCTCCTTCCACCTTCAAGCTCTTCATGGGGAGTTTCCATCAGGTTGAAAGCCAGATGGGAAACACATATTTATTTTCTTAGTATATATAAATGTGCGTGCACATATATAAACAGAGTACAACCCTGAAACTGGAACAGAACATTCCCCTGGTTAAACAAATAAGCATGGAAATAAAGTAAAATACAATCATATCCTACCATTTTTCATTTTCAAAGATATTTCCTATTCTTTCCCATGTGCCATGAATATTTCCGTTGCACATCATGGCAAAAATCAGTGTCATGACCTCGCCCCCGCCTTGAAACTCCAGCACCAGTCTTTGCTTTGTATTACTACTTAGCCCTCATGGAAAATTAAGCACAGGTGAGGGAATACACTGTTTTCTTTGTTTTGTAGAACCAGTACCTCAAACTACTACAGAAAAGCACAACTCTGAAGCAAGCGCTAGGTACACAGAGGATATATTGTTCCTCAGAGAAATATTGTTCCTCTTTCTATTGTTGCTACAATTTGAAAAAAATTATAGTGCTTACGTTTCTCATGGATTTATAATAATTTATTTCAGTTGTGTTCTGAATCATTCATTCAGGTTTCCTGATTAACGCTTTTTCCACAATCAAACCGAAATGTTGAGCAGCTAGACAAGGATGTAATATTAGCTGTTGAAGTTTAACAAATTTGTTTATAATTTTTAATCATTGAGAGGCATTACATCATAGAATATTTCCTCTTTCACTAGGAAAACTGATTTAGAGTTACCTGATTTTGAATGCAAAAAATAATCTCACATTAAGCCTATAGTAGTTACCAGGCTACAAGTCACATCTAGCATTTTACTGTAATTACCGCAATAGGTACAATAAACCTCCCTGAAATATTCTAATATTTAAAAAATTAAGAATCACCTCAGTGCTATTTCCAGGAAAAACTTAAATAACTGGCAATACTATGTTCTAGCCCTTTAGTTTCACTGTGCATTTTATTATAGTGAATTAAAAATTATATAATTCTAAAAACAGTAAGGAAATAACTAAGTTGTATATTAGCTAGAATTTAAATCAGATGAAAATACCTTTATTTTATAATCAGCACTAATTCACTACTGAGCTGATAAAAATACACACACGAACAAAACCCTAAAACACAGTGATTCTTTTTGTAAACTGTCAAAATTAGGGAAAAAGTTTAACTTAAGATGCTGAGATCTTTTACGTGTTTGAAGCATCCTTATCAATAGGCTAGTTTCCAGAGGAACAGGACACAACCATAACATTTTAATAATTTATAAAGTAGTAAGAAAATAGAAACATGGTTGAAACCAACTTCGATTAAGAAATAGTACCCAGCTCATTAAGATAAAAATCTGTCCACTGTAAAGCCTATAAAACAGACAAATTCAATAACTTACATCTTCTGTCATTGTTATTACAGTCAGTTGCTGAGCTTTTTTTTTTTGAGGGGGGGGAAAAAAAGGAAATCC
>JAOXJK010000001.1:136365542-136386391 GCA_025774025.1 Xenus cinereus
TGGTTAGAGTTGGAAGGGACCTTAAAGATCATCGAGTTCCAACCCCCCTGCCATGGGCAGGGACACCTCCCACTAGAACAGGTTGCTCAAAGTCCCATCCAGCCTGGTATTGAACTCTTCCAAGGATGGGACATCCACAACTTCCCTGGGTAACCTGTTCCAGTGTCTCACCACCCTCACAGTAAAGAATTTCTTTCAAGTATCCAATCTAAATCTCCCCTCTTCCAATTTAAAACCATTACCCCTCATCTTACAGCTACACTTCCTGATAAAGAGTCCCTCTCCAGCTCTCCTATAGGCTCCCTTCAGATATTGGAAGGCCGCTACAAGGTCTCCCCGGAGCCTTCTCTTTTCCAGGCTAAACAACCCCTGCTCTCTCAGCCTGTCCTCATAGGAGAGGTGCTCCATCCCTCTGATCCTCTTTGTAGTCCTCTGTGTTGAGGACTCCAAATCTGGACACAGTACTCTAGGTGGGGTCTCACGACAGCAGAGTAGAATCACTTCCAGTGACCTTCCTGCCACACTTCTTTTGATGCAGCCCAGGATGCAATTGGCTTTCTGGGCTGCCAGCACACATTGCCAGCTTATGTTGAGCTTCTCATCCATGAGCAGTACCAAGTCCTTCTCTTCAGTGCTGCTCTCCAGCCAGTCTCTGCCCAACCTGTATTTGTGCCTGGGATTGCCGTGTCCCAAGTGCTGGACCTTGCACTTGGCTTAACTGATCTTCATGACGTTTGCACTAGCCCACCTCTCAAGCCTGTTCAGGTCCCTCTGGATGGCATCCCTTCCCTCCAGTGTGTCAACCACACCACCGAGTTTGGTGTCATCGGCAAACTTGCTGAGGGTGCACTCTATCCCTCTGTCCATGTCTCCAACAAAGATGTTAAATAGCACTTGTCCCAGTACGAACCCCTGAGGAGCACCACTCAACACTGGACACATGGACGTTGAGCCATTGACCAGAACCCTTTGAGTGTGGCCATACAGCCAGTTCCTTATCCACTGAGTGGTCCATCCGTCAAATCCATGACTTTCCAATTTTGAGACCAGTATGTTGTGCGGGACAGTGTCAAATGCTTTGCATAAGTCCAGATAGACGACGTCTGCTGCTCTGCCCTTGTCTACCAAGGCTGTGTCAATATCATAAAAGGCCACCAAATTTCTGAGGCATGACTTGCCCTTGGTGAAGCCATGTTGGCTGTCACCAATTGCCTCCTTATTTTCCACGTGCCTTAGCAGAGATTCCAGGAGGATCTGTTCCATGATCTTGCTGGGAACAGAGGTGAGACTGACCAGCCTGTAGTTCCCTGGGTCTTCCTTTTTTACCTTTTTGAATATTGGGGTTCTGTTTCCCCTTTTGCAGTCAGCACATACTTCACCAGATTGCCATGACTTCTCAGATATAATGGAAAGTGGCTTAGCAACTTCGTCCGCCAGCTCCCTCAGGACCTGTGGATGGATTTCATCAGGTTCCATGGATTTATGCACCTTCAGGTTCCTTAGATGGTCTCAAACCTGATCTTCTCCTACTGTGGACAGTTCTTCATTCTCATAGCCCCTGTTTTTTCCCTCTGTGTCTTGGGCGGTGTGATTAGAGCCCTTGCCAGTGAAGACCGAGGAGAAAAAATCATTTAGTAACTCAGCCTCTTCCATATCCTGGGTGATCAGGTCTCCTGTTTCCTTCCAGGAAGGGCCCACAGCTTTTTTAGTCTTGTCTTTATCCCTGACATATCTATAGAAGTTTTTCTTGTTTTCTTTGATTTCCCTGGCCAGATTTAATTCTGCCTGGGCTTTAGCTTGCCTAATCTGGTTTCTGGCCACTTGGACAGTTTCTCTATATTCCACCCAGTCTACCTGTCCTTGCTTCCACCCTCTATAAGCCTCCTTTTTGGTTTTGAGCTTATCCAGGAGATCCTTGTTTATCCAGGCAGGCCTCCTGGCTTTCTTGCCTCACTACTTCTTCTTCTTTGGGATGCACGTCTCCTGAGCTTGGAAGAGGTGATCCTTGAATACTAACCAGATTTCTCAGGCCCCTCTCCCCTTCAGTACTTTTTCCCATGTTACTCTGCCAGTCAGGTCCCTCAAGAGGCCAAAGTCTGCCCTTCTGAAGTCCAGGGTAGTGAGCTTGCTGCACATCTTCCTTGCTCCCCTAAGAACTGTGAATTCTACCGTTTCATGGCCGCCACAGCCAAGGCTACCCTTGAGTCTCACATTCCTCACCAGCCCCTCCTTATTGGTAAGAATGAGGTCCAGAACGGCTCCTTTCCTCGTTGTCTTCTCTACCATTTGAAGAAGAAAGGTGTCATCGACACATTCCAAGGACTTCCTGGATTTCTTGTGCCTTGCTGTGTTGTCCACCCAACAGATATCAGGGTGGTTGAAGACCCCTATGAGGACCAAGCTCTGTGAATGCGATGTTGTTCCTATCTGTCTATAGAGGGCCTTATCCTCCCTGTCACCCTGGTCAGGTGGTCTGTAGCAGACCCCTACAGTAACATCACCTGCGCCTGAGATACATACTTCAATATTGTCTGTATTTTCTACAGATTTTGAGCAAAGTTTTGTTAATGAAAACAGAAAGTCATTCCTAGTGATACCATGTGGCTTGGAGAAATTTTTTATGTTTTTTCTTTTAAACTGACTTTTAACATTGAAACACTTCTCTGGGGAACAGTGGCAGATACCTTATGGCTGTCAGGATTCAGGCATGCACCCAGATACCTTACTGCATACCAAAATATTTCTGTAATTGTACACCATCATAGTAGTATAGATATGCTGTGTCACCCGTAGCCACTTGTGCTGGCAGCTTTCTTCTTGACCCATGCAGATAAAATGAGTCCACTGTGTTAGACTTTGTGAGATCAAGAAAAGTATGCTGGGAGTTACGTACCTTGTACAATGTACTGGCTCATGGATTTACCACACCTTTTGGCATCATCTTTCTGTTACTTAGTTACATAAAACCCCACACTAGCTACATACTCAGTACCTCGGTACTTTTTCTGTGATTTAGGTGTTTTGTGAATACTCATTGGAAGCGTCTCTGTCAGCACAGGTACTGCTGGAAGCATTTGTCTGTATACCCAATATTTCCTGGTAACTAAATGACTCCCAGTTGTTTTGTTAATGCTGGGCTCAGGAGCAAAATTTGTTTATTTATTTCTCCTTTCTATCTATGTTTTGTCCTAGAGGTGCAGTATAAGTTATTTCTGAGTAACTTAATGAAACTGCTACAGAATGCAAACAACAACATATAGCCACAAAAACATGCTGTTTTATCAACAGAAGTTTCCTTCAGCTGTCATGAAAGCAGTATTATGGTGTGACCAGTCACCAAAACCCTATGATGGAAGAAGGCTCAGAGAAGATGGATACAACGAATGTGGTTGTGATGCTCAGGGAAGAGTAGAGGGAGTGACCACAGCTGTTGTAAAGAAAGCTGAACTTAACATAAAAGAGACCAGAGGGTGGCCTTTGTTTAAGACAAAAAGCTGAGCTGATCAGCTGACTGCGGTTGTGTAAATGGCCTTTCCTGCAAAAAAGGGCGAATGTCTTTCTGTGCCAGCCAGACCAGCTGGTATTTGTGGCTCAGACCAACACAGAGTATAAAAACTGAGCAATGGACAGATTAACTTTGAAAACAGCAACAGGCTTGAGCCAGCTTCAACCCACATAATCCTTTCTGGTGATTGAAAGTCCCTGGTGTCATGACAGTGAGTATATAGGGACTGATGATGGGAATCCTGTTTGTAATATGATCCAACTGTATATTGCAATTGCTATATTGTGCTTGTATTGTGACTTCAGTACATTGCTACATACTCTGTTAAATCAAAATCCCATGTAACTTCCAGTATCTTCAAATAATTAAATTTGGTATTAAAACATTAAACCCTCCTCATGAAGAGTACCTGAGAACCTGGTCAGACAGTATTGGACTCTGACACAGGAGTGAAACAATTGACAGATTTTTTTAGCAGCAGTGTAGGAGGTCCAATTACAGGACTGATCTTCTCCTGAGGTTGCTGAGAATTAGTTTGCTTTGAGAAGGTCATAAGTTGTGTTTGGTTGGTAATAAGTAGTATGACTTTTTCAATGATTCCCTGGTAAAACATCCTGTATGAGGATCTTATTTTTAAGGTTCTGGATTCAGAAATGTCCCATCAGATTGAATTAAACTATATATATTGTTCCACTTCTCAATTTCACAGTTTCTTAAAAACTACTGGTGTGATCTTGGACATTTTCTTTCGGCCAGCATTCACATCTACATGTCTGTATTTATTACTGATGTTTATAAGAATGTAATTCTTTCTGCTTTTTGGTTAATTCTTTTTTGAATATATGATTCTTTTTTCATTTCCCTGGATGAGACTAACCTGTTGAATGGACAAAAGAAAAAATTATTTAATTGACTTCAATGTGGAAGAATATGACTCTATTTCCTATTCACAAGGAGTATTAATGCCTTGGCAGCAATGACTAGGCCAGCTCTGCAGCTCAGAGCCAATACATTAATACTCAGAGTTATAATCACATTGAGCCGGAATCTCTGCCTTGCCAGTTAGAAAATGCAGTACAGGATCTGAGCCCAGGTGGACAGTGCCCAAAAATGCCACCTGTTGGCTTCACTAATTTTTGGCTGTTCTACAAGCTCTGAACACAAACTGGAACACGCTGGCTGATCCTTCCATTGCCATTGTTCTACCTTGACATATTCCCACTCCAGGGAATAGGACAGGAGTCTAGGTGTGTCTGCATCAGCTTTGTTCTGTCTTTCAGTGAGGCAAATGCTGTGGAACGTTGTCCTGAAGAAAGGAAAGGAGCAAATTATGCATATTACATTATTAAGTTATATGATAACAAAGATTTTTAGGTTTATCAAGATGTTAGCCATTTATTACCGCCCCCATCTCTGAAAATCCCCAAATACTAAAGACCTTTAATTTATACTGAAAAGGCTATTTATGTTATTATGTCCTGATCAATTTATTTTATTCAAAGGTTTGATTTTATTCCTGAGAAAATTCTTCTTTTTTCCTAGAAATTAATTTACAACCCAACTTGTTGTATGTAGTACAGAGATATGCTAATAATATGAAGTGTGGGGTTTTTTTTTGTTTTGTTTTGTTTTTTAAATCAGAGCAACCTAATTTTAGAAGAACATTTCTATAACCATATTATCACCATGGGAGGTGATTCTGCCCCTCTGCTCTGCGCTCGTGAGACCCCACCTGGAGTACTGTGTCCAGATTTGGAGTCCTCAACACAAGAAGGACATGGATCTGTTGGAACGGGTCCAGCGTGGTCCTGAGGAGGGCCTACGAAGATGATCGGAAGGATGAAGCACCTCTCCTGTGAAGACAGGCTGAGAGAGCTGGGGTTGTTTAGCCTGGAAAAGAGAAGGCTCTGGGGAGACCTTGTAGCGGTTGGTGAGGCACTGGAACAGGTTGCCCAGGGAAGTTGTGGATGCCCCATCCCTGGAAGTGTTCAATACCAGGCTGGATGGGGCTTTGAGCAACCTGTTCTAGTGGGAAGTGTCCCTGTCCATGGCAGGGGCGTTGGAACTGGATGATCTTTAAGGTCCCTTCCAACCCAAACTATTCTATGATTCTATGATTACACGATCTATTCTGAAAGATGCATGAACCAAAAAATCAGACAGTTCACAGTAAGGGCTACTTATTCTTCCAAAACTGAAACAATAAACCATAATAACAGGGATTTATAAGAATCAGGTTGCATTGAGATATTTTTTAAATATGGAGTTCAGAAGGTATTTTAGGTGTCTTCTAAAATAACTTGTATTTATATATGCGCTTTTGTAAAAGCCTGATGTCCATGAAGACATCAGAACACATGCAGATAGATAAACAACAGATAGACAGACTTCTTGTGTTCCAGGATACATGTATATAGCAAGACATTTTAATTACCCAGAGACACCTGAAAGTGTGATTTTCAAAGAAGGCTGAAACAAATGCAACTGGAGTTGCAACCCATGAAGTGGTGTCATAAATTAAAAAAAGAATCCTCCACCACCACCATTTGGGAACTGCTGCTTATCCAGACATAGACAGTAATACTGTGTATTACATACTTCTAATAGTTCTCTCGGAAAAGACGCAGTTTTCACATATCTGCAGTTTGAGAACTAACCTAGTTTGGGCAGGATTAGACAGCGATGATACACAGAAGAACAGACAATTTTGAGGTCTTTTTCCCTAAGCATTACTAGACTGTTTTGCATGTACCTTGAGGTCCATGTCTTCATTCTGCCAATTTGGGTCAGAGTTCATATTAGCTGGAAGCTGAAGGGGTCATTAGTTGGCCCTGTCTCTAGAGCTGTTGATGATAATTAGTATTTTCAGCATGCGTTCTCTGTTTCATCTGTGTAGTATATATGATGCACATGCAGTCGCAATGTTATTCTTCAGAATTCTGTAGTTGACCGTGGAAGAGGAATATACTCACACACACTCATGGCTCCCTCAAAATGTGACAGTTTTTGAGTAAGAAACTGCTGAAACAGTTGTGTAATAAATAATTAAAAGATCCATCTTGATATACGACTAAATCTTGTTGTGGTGGCTCGACCCTGGCTGGATGCCACATGCCCACCAAAGCTCTTCTGTTACTCCCCATCCTCAGCTGGACAGAGGAGAAAAAAAATCCATCAAAAAGCTTGTAGGTTGAGATAAGGACAGGGAGAGATCATTCACCAACTATGCCACAGGCAAAGCAGACTCAGCTTGGGGAGAAAAAAAAAAAAATTATTAGCAATCAAATCAGAGTAGGATAATGAGAAATAAAACCAAATGTTAAAAACGTCTTAAAAACCCTGTCCCTTCTTCCCAGGCTTAACTTCACTCCTGAATTCTCTGCCTCCTGCCCCTGAGCAGTTGAGTTCATCACACGTTGTTTCCACTCCTCTTTTCTCCTCAGGGGGAGGACTCCTGACACTTTTCCCCTGCTCCAGCATACGGTCCCTCCTACAGGAGGCAGTTCTCCATGAACTTCTCCACCATGGATCCTTTCCACAGGGTGCAGTCCTTCAGGAACAGATGGCTCCACTGTGGGTCTCCTACGGCGTCACAAGTTCTTCCAGAAAATCTGCTCCAGCATGGGGTCCTCTTTCCATGGGTACACAGGTACTGTCAGAACCTGCTCCAGTGTGGGCTTCCCAGGAGGTCACAGCCTCCTTCGGAGTATCCACCTGCTCCAGGTATATATCTGCTCCACCATTAACCTCCATGGGCTGCAGGGAGACAGCATGCCTCACCATGGTCTTCACCACAGGCTACAGGGGAATCTGCTCCAGCACCTGGAGCACCTTCTCCCCCTCCTTCTTCGCTGACTTTGGTGTTTGCAGAATTTTTGCTCTCATATATTCCCACTCCACTTTTCTGACTGCTGATGGTGTTGAGCAGGTTTTTTTCACTTAAATATATTATCGCAAAGGTGCTACTACTGCCACTGATGGGCCTGGCCTTGACCAGCAGCCGGTCCATCTTGGAGCCAGCTGGTATTGGGTCATGGGACAAGCTTTTAGCAGCTTCTCACAGAAACCACTTTTGTAGCACCCCTGCTACCAAAACCTCGCCACGCAAAACCAATGCACTTTTTTATATCCACACTCAACAAAATGTAAAAAATACATGACATTGTTTTACAGCAGTTTAGAAATAGAGATGAGTTCTGATCTTTGCTTCACAGAAAACTGGAGAAGCAGCGCAAAGTGAAGGGAAGCATGTTACTTACACATAAAGGACTTCACTCCAGCCAATTATATATGCATTCACTGTCTCTCCCTATGCCAGTATGAAAACTAAGCCTTTTGAATAAAAGCCTTTGATGTCAGTGTCAGTTAGTGTTTGAAGTTAATGAGTAAAACCAGCTGATTGATTGCAATTGAGGGGTTATGAGGGACAAAGTTCTTCTTCTAAAAGGGTACACATTCACAGCTGACTAGTAAAACTGTTTGAGAAGTAACAGAGGTCAGAGGCAGAGAGAGGAAGAAGGACTCACTGTGATATGAGTGGAGGAATGTAGACTGTGTTCTGTAGTATGCAGAATAAAGTAAATCAAATACTTCGGGTAAGAATTATACAATGACTAAATCAATACAAAAATTCTCTTTCTAACAACGAGCTACGGTTAAAATGGAAAAAACAGCATTCATTCATAAAGGGGAGGATATCAAATCACTTTCTTTTCAGACAGTGTTTGTGAAACAAGCAACAAAGAATCCTGAGGGCTACATCCAAGGAACATCCAAATCCTGCAGCCACTAAACTGATGGCAAAAAAAAATGTATCAACTGTGCCTTGGTCATTGCTTGAGGGAATCTGGTCAATTCCCTCAAGGGTGCAAGAAATCTCATCATTAGAAATAAATGTGTTGGGTTATACTTGGTATAATAACTGTGATTTGCTTAAAAACAAATTTGAAAACAAAGCATGCCCTCAGGAGCTCTAATGCGGATGGGAGTCTTTTGGTTTAAGTCATGTAAAAGCACATACAGAGACATCCATCCAAAGAACAGAATCTCTATCAAGTAAATCTGATTTTTTTTGTTTCCTTTTGTTTTAGGACAAAGGTTGTCTCTGTTATACAGAATTGACTTCAGTTTCAAAGTTATATTTCATAACCAGACAAAACACAAGAACAGCAACAGGTAATCTCGGTATAGTGTTAACTCTTGGGTAAACAAGCTTTGGTCAATGGAGTTAGAAAACCAATTGTATTGGATCTAAGTCTATCTAATTGCTTAAGTGCCCTAAATGCTTAGATACTTCATCTCAGTTAATGATTTCCTTATCCATTCTCAATCAATTTTTCCTGCATTCCAATTTGCATAATAGTCAAGAGACTCAGACCTCGTAGATTTATATTTAAAATATTTTTATGGGCAAAAGAAAATATGTCTTATAGAGATAGACAAATATTCGTTTTCAGTAACAACAAGAGTTAAAATCATTATGGACACAGGCTTATGTATAACCTTTTCTCTGATATTATTGCAAAGTCATGTCTGAAATTTGTATGTATTTTTTGTGTACATCAGAAACTTGTTCTGTGCACTCTTTTTATTTTTTTTATTTATTTATTTATTTTGCTGCTAAATGCAGTTTTGCCCAGGTCCCAGGTTTTTATTTCTTTAACTGACCACTCGTGAGTTATTTATAACCCCAAGGTCGCCAGTGCCAACCTGTGCCCTTGGGTTTGGTTTTCTTTTTTTTTTATCATCCCATGTTTGTAGTTCTCTGCAGTATGCATAGAAACATATCTGTCTGGTTATGAAATGAAGGCTGAGGTACTTTCTTGACAGTCAGGTCACTTGAAGGAGCAATTAGTAGATGAAAATATGAGAATATATTTCACAGTCTCTCAGGACATCATGAAGAGTTGCACTTCAGCTTAAATACTGTCATAGCAAAGCTGGTATAACCTTTAGAGTGACTTTTCTCTGTTGTTTAATAAAAAGCAACTATAACTTGATAGAAAACGACATTAGCATGCACATAATAATAAGCAGTATAATGACTCTTTAGCTACATAAGCTACATTAATAACTTGCAAAAAGATACAATTTATATTAAAATTTCACAACTGCTCCACAACCCAACACAATTACTGCAAAAACCATACATGAAGAAACAGAAATATACTGGGTTTTGTCTTTGTAGTATTGCATATGACATACATCGAACAGGAGGTTTTTTCAGAACCTGTTGGAGGGTGACAGAAGAGTATATATGCAAATCCTACTTATTTTCACTTGAACTTAAGATATTTGTTTTCATGCACAATGCTTTTTGCACACTGATTTCTAACTTTGTCTGAGGAATATAGAGTGTCTTCTCACTAAAGGAAAGGAAAAAAAAGCCCTGCTTGATATGGATGAGCTGAGTACTTATATATTTATATGACTAGTACAAGTAAACCAGTAATACCTATCTTGTCCATGGGACTCAACACATTTGAAATTAAACTACATCTTTATTAAGGGAAATATTTACGGAGACACCACAGCTTTAGCTCATATTTAACCTATTTATACAGATTTACTTTCTGTTGCCTCCATTTCTGTTCCTCATCCCAATCTTTTCTATTCAAATTGCATGCTATGGAACTAAGGGAATACACTAAACCTAAACATCTTCATGTTTTTTCACTGACTGCTGGAACAGTAAGTCCTGTGGCTTTAAACCTCCTTATTCAGGCTCACTATAAATTTTAGAACAAATTATTGTAAGTTCTGTGGGCTCGTAATGGTATTCAGATATCAAATACCTAGTAACAACATGGTCAAGTACACTGTAGCCAGTAACTCTCTAGACAGACTTTCTTATGGAGCTCCTTTGGTCTGTATTTGAGAATTATCAAGAAAAAGAAGAATTGATTTTTTTTTTTTTTTCTGGATGATGAAAGTGCCTGTTTCACTGTTACATGACACCTGATTTTGGAGCTAATTAAGGCTGACCAGTTGAGTAACCTTTCATCTTCAAGTAAAAAATTACAACAGACTCACAGCTGTTCTGACATTCATTTGTTAATGTTTTGGAAAAAAAGACCATCTGCTGACACTAGCATTTGTCACAATAAGCTATAATAATAGTTGTTATAGGTGTTATAATAAAGGAAAATATTTTCTTCTTGTTCTCAGTTTCCGAACCTATGTTACTTTTGCAAAAAGACAGAGCACCTTAAGACATGAGAAGTCAATTGCTTTTGACAGGGTTCACAGTTGCTGATTGACCCACTGGTTTATCTAAATTGTAGCAGGACAGTCCTGCTATTAAATTTCATTAGAGTGAACCTGAACCCCGCACACTCCTTGGGTTGACTTCCTCCTGTCTTTCTGTACCACTTACCCTAAAATACTTTTAGAGGAAGAGGCCATCTTGCTATCAAGACAGCATTTCTTCAAGGTGAAATCATAACTGAGCAGATGGAAGTTTAACCCTTCTGACAGAGGGCACAGGGACTGATTATTCAAGATGATGGGCTTGAATAAATTAAGGGAGAGAAGACATTAAAAAATGAAAATAAAGAGGAAATTATACTTGAAGCCATGTTGTTGCAGATCAGAAGAAAGTGTTTGTGTTTCAGAAAAAAAAAAAGGTGATCAAAAAAAGGAAGGGGATAAAAGGAAAGGGAGAAAAACAAAAGCATTTAGAGAGAAGATGTAATCTTGTACATACATGTGAGGCAAATTTTGATGGACACAATGGTGTCAGTTGTTTAAGACTGTAAATGGAACCATCTTTCATCAGAAACAAACCAGGTATAATAGCAATAATTGTCATTTCTTCTTTTCCCACAGATGGCCTCTATTCATTTCATATTCATAACTCATTTGTCACAGGGGAAAAATCTACTCCTTCCTCTGACCCATTAACTGCAATAAAGTGGCATAGTTGTACTTTATTGCATCTCTTCTGGACTAATATACACATTTCTTACTTCTAAAATCTTATTCATCATTACCTTCCTCATAAAAATCTGTCTATTCACATATGGTTAAATATGAACATTCCATCTTAATTTATTTGAGTAAGTCTTTATTTACCTGTATTTATTCAGCTACTTTTCTGACAGACCTTATTGTTACACCTGTTTTCTTTTATGTTGACTTATTCTTTTATGTGTCATACTATAACACTTCTTTTAAGTGCCACAGTATGGTTCTGCATAATAATCTCTCATCGGCAATTTTTAAGAGCTCCACTTCTACCTCTAGCTGACTTTAAGTTGCCCACTCAATTGCTTTGACTTGAGCATTTGTAGCATGGATCAGATTAACAGAAAAATAGCACAGCATAGCATAGAATAGAATAAAAACAGAATATTTCAGTTGGAAGACATCTATAACAATTATAGATTGCCTGACCAATTCAGGGCTGACCAAAAGTTATAGCATATTATCAGGGGCATTGTCCAACTGTCTCTTAAACACCGACAGACTTGGGGCATCATTCACTTCTCTAGGAATGCTGTTGCAGAGTTTGACCAGCCACTCGGTAAAGAAATGCTTTCTAATGTTAAGCCTGAACCTCCCCCTATATATCTTTGAGCCATTCCCATAAGTCCTATCACTGGGTATCAGGGAGGAAAGATCAGCACTTCCCTCTCCACTTCCCCTCCTCAGGAAGCTGTAGAGAGCAATGATGATTCTACAAATACATTTCTTTATGAAGTGGCTCTATGGCTGGAAACTTGCATTTTATGCCAACCTACAGGCTGAAAAGTGTTTCTAAGTTACTGTGAGACCGATGCACACAGTTCATGAGAGATCCTGGCTTGTGACTAAATGTGGTGGTAAGCAACTGCTTTGAGTGATAATGGTATAGAGATAGAGATGGGAGAAGCTTGTTTTCATGGGCACTCTCACACTGTTATTTATGTAATTTGAGCATAATTCCATTGTAGTGTAAGTAACAAAAGATTGCTGTAGAGAATCATCACTATTCCAGCTGTGTGGCAGAACAGCATGGCCTATCAGATTGACACCAGTTTATATAGGAATCTCATTTATAGCCTAAAATGGGCCTTGTTGCCTGCCACAGATTGCATGAGCTTTCATAAACCAATATTTATATAAAAATGGAGGTCGAAAATTAATTTTCCCCATACGTAATTGCAGAAGGGTTGAGGAGTTCCAACATTGTGCAAAATCTTATATAGTATCCACTACCTTTTCAGTGCAAATAGGTGGACTAGAAACCTTCCTATAATATTATATGAGATGTTTTAGTTAGTTATCTTTAATCCCCTCTTCCTATCCTTGCAAAAAAAAAAAAAAAAGTCTCAGTGAATGGTGTTAGTGACAAGCTATAGTGTAAACTGAAGGCTCTTTTACTGTAACAGATACTTTTACATTCTTTAGAGAGAAATGAAAAGTATTCATTTAATTACTGGTCAGTCATTTTGCTTTGATTCAGTCAGTAACAGCATTGTCCTTTCCAGGAACTATTTCAGAATTATTTTAGAGTCATTGTTACAGCTGCCCCAGGTCCAGGTGCCAAGGATCAAATTCAAATGAAAGTGCAAACTTTCACAGAGGACAAAATTTGCAGGACACAAGTTGATGAATTTATTTCTTTGGCAAAAAATTGAGCGTGGCAAAGAATAGTGGACAAGAAAATAGAGAGTTAATATCAATGATGTCAGTTATCTCAGTTTAAATAGAATTCTTATTAATGTATTTTAAAACAATTTTATGTTTTTCTATGAAAAAGTCATTAAAAAGCTATATTATGAATGAATATTAGCTCAAACCTGAAAGAAACAAACCAGTGTCACACCTTAAAAACACCACTCTGGTTGGCTGCAACAAAACATGACACTATTCCAGATACTTCATGGGTAACAACCCTTTACACACACACACACGAAAGATTAAGCATTTTAGGGGCACAGCACTACACAAATGCCAGAGAAGATATCAAGCTAAATTCTAGGCAGTGTGGAAATGACCAGTCCTTCCTAGATAGAGCTGATGATGAGTTGTATAGGTTGTCTCTTTTATTGTTTCAGTGCCAGTTAGCACTGAGAACCGTATTATAGAATCACAGAATCATAGAATACCAGGTTGGAATCATTTGGTCCAATATTTCTTGGCAAAAGCATGGTCTAGACAAGATGGCCCAGCGCCCTGTCCAGCTGAATCTTAAAAGTGTCCAGTGTTGAGGAACCCACCACGTCCCTGGAGAGATTATTCCAACTGCAGATTGTTGTCATTGTGAAATATTTTTCTCTTGTGTCCAGTGGGAATCTCCTCAGGAGTATCTTGTACCTATTATCCCTTGTCTTTTCCATGTGACTCATTGTAAAAAGGGAGTCTCCATCTTTTTTGTAGCCACCCTTTAAATACTGGAACCTGGTGATATTGTCTCCCCTAAGCCTTCTTTCCTCAAGGCTGAACAAACCCAATTCTCTCAGCCTTTCCTCATATGGCAGGCTTCCCAATCCTTTGATCATTTTTGTGGCCTTTCTCTTGACCCTCTACAGCCTGTCCACATCTTCTTTTTTTGTGTGGTGAGGACCAAAAATGAACAGAGTATTCCAGGTGTGGCCTGACAAGCACTGAGTTTAATGGGATGACTTCTTTGTCTTTGCTGGTGATGCCCTTGTTGATGTAACCCTGCATGCAGTTCTGTTGGCTTTCTTTGCTGCAGCAGCACTGTTCACTCATATTCATCTTATTGTCCACCAACACTGAGTGCTTCTGTTCCTTTCTGTTTCTTTTTCATTTAGGAGCATCAGTGTATCTTGGGAGTTAATGTCATTGAGTCCATTCTGAAAACACAGTTGTCTCCTCTTCAACCCCTTTTGGTATTTCTGCATAATACTTTAAGTGGGTTCTCCCCGAGGTCAGTGTTTTCTCACCAGCTATAGCCTAGAAATGCCTTCCAACAAATATTTCTCTTGAGTTCTTGAAGACTTCTTTTTCTCTAGAGGTTACTTCTGTGTGCTTTTGGCTTTTTCTGCCTAGTTATTTAGTTGTGACATAAAGCTTGTAGCCCTTTGAATAGACCTTGAAACCATCAGTCGTAAAGGCCCCATTCACCCGACAAGGAAAAATGATTTGTAGCTTTCTTCAAAGTTTGCATTGCTTTCTATTTTCTATTGCTGACATTTTTACATTATGTTTAATGGAAGGTATTTAAGGACCATCTAGATTAAGCAAAACTTCCCAGGCTGATATTAGGCAGAAGTTTATCTGTAATTTTACTATCTGCATGCAAAGAATGATTACCCTGCTTCCTCCCCCTCACCCCCACGCCTTTTTTTCCCTGAAAGAATAGAAAGCTATTTTGCAAGACACAAACTATAAAGACAAAAATAAAAGCAAGAGGTTTTGTCTTTTGTGTCACCAAACAGTACAAGTGGCTTTATTAAAAGAATAATGTAACAGCTTCTGGCCAAGCCATCCAGAATTACTCTATGTGTAGCAGTAGCCAGTATGTTGTCAAGCAGTCCAGATGTTCCTCCCTTTACTGGACTCCTGAGACTATTGAAGCTAAAAAATTTTACCTCCCTTAATTTAAGTCCTTATTTTACACCTGCTTTTCAACTTTAATTATTAATTGAGCTGCTTCACATCCTGTTAAGATATGATGGGATTATTGAGTATGCAAAATTCCTGTTAAATGTTGCAAGGACATAGCAAATAATAGTCCGTGTATATCACTAAATTCTGCTTTATGGTCTTTGTATGTTCATTTACTATACTGGTAAAGTATTCAAAGAAAATAAGCTTGCAAATACATGTGTGAGGTGAAGCTGTTGAACTTTTTGTCATGATGTTGTTGAAATATAGTTTGTTCTTGAGGTGGGAACTTAAGCAGATTAACTACCATAGAAGAGTAAATTTTCAAGAGATATAATCAGAACTGGCTTTAGCAATTATGATGAAGACATAAACATGTATTCCTAAAATACGATATGCACTAGATGAGATTGTTTTATATATATTGCATGGGTGAAAAGCATCCTTGGGGTTATTATGGAAATGGAAAAGGTGACCAAAGTGTGTGAGAATATATGACTGTTTATATGTTACAGGTAAATTTTTTTTAAAGCTCTGGGATATTTAAAACTCAAAACCAATGACTAAATGAAAAGACTTGTTATGACCTTGTGTAGATTTTAGAAATCATTTTGGAAAATGCTTTACATAAGTACATAATTAACTTAATGAATCAAATTTACTGTTCCTTCTCAGAGGGACACTGAAAATTCACCTCTGAGTAAGTGAAGTGTTTTAAATGCTGTTCCATTTATAGTTTCTTTATGGATTTAAGGCCAATGAGTGAGGCACCATGACACAAAATAGCCATTTGACTAACTGCCAATATTTGAGGCTGGAATGTACAATAATTTTATTAGGAAAAAAATACATTTGAAAGATGAGAAGCAGCCTTAAAAAGAATACACTTAAAGGAAGAATATATTCTTTTTCTCTTTTTTTCCTTTGTAATCTAATGCAAGCTGGTACTTCCCAGTCTTAAAAATGTAGTCTGTTTATTTCAGGTGAGTTTACGTCTCAAAGATAGCTGTTAGCAATAACCTAGAAGTTGTCCTTAAGAATTCAACTTGTCTCTTGCTGAATTGATCTATGGTGGTCTGACGACAAGGTGTTGCTCTGGGCATACTGCACATAAAGGTAATCCACTTTAGGGTTCTAAATATCCTTTCACAATGTGTTATTGTCTGTAAATTTTAACAGCTTGCTAGGCAAAAATCAGAAGAGAAAAAAAATATGGGGCTTCAAAGGAAATGATTGAGGGTTTCAAATAAGTATAGTTTGTCTAAACAAATATTATTTTAAATATTTTACACAGAATGGATATTCTGGTTTCAGTAAAGAGAGCTTTTGCCCAGAATATCACAAAAATACCCCCCACAAAAACCTATGTTAACTATAGATAGTCAGAATCTTAAAAAAAAATATCTTTGGGAGCTGCATGAAGGCTAATTTGAGATAATTTAATATTTTTACAAAAATTGGAAAAGTTCTGGAATTTTTAAACTATTTTCTTTAAATACTTTAAATGTCTTTAAAATATTTTAATAATTATGCAATGAAAACTTGTTTTAGTTTTTGTTAAAAAATTTATTTGATTGTCATTGAAAATATTATGAGGAGAATAAAAGTAAATTCAGGCTGAAGTAGAAATAACCATTTTAAGAATCTCAGAATTTAAAATAGTTACCCAATCAGTTCTGATTTTAATAACAACTTAGCTATAAGATATATAAGATAAGCAATCCTATGGTGACACTTCTTAACCTTTAAATGAGTTCCATCAAGTTTTTGTTTTGTTGTTTTGCTTGTTTTTATCAAATTTTAGGCTTTCACTGCATATTTGATATATTTCCCTCAGATTTACTGTTAATTCTAATTCCCAATTTCTACCTGTTATCTGCCACATCTAGTTAGCACCAAAATTCTTACTATAAGATGTTTTTAAATACCTCTTAATAGATATTCCTTTGTGTGGGAATCTATAGGTACTGCAATGTGTATGTACTGAATATATATATATGTCTACTGCAGCTTGACTCAAGAAATCTATAGCCCATGTAGAGCCATCAGCTCAGATCTTTAGCACCGAGCTAGATATTTTTTTCAAAGATAAAAGAGGCCTATAGGTAAAAATGTAAGTAGTTTAGACCAAATCTCCTTCTCAAAAGCCACTCAGACACTTGATATTTCCTTTTCATTTGGTGTCAACGCTGGTTGAAACTTGTATTTATTCAAAAGCAGAAAAAATGTTATAATGTGGATGAAATTTTGTAAATGTACCAATCACTTTAAACATTCTTTTTTTCTCATCAATAGATCTAGAAAGGAATTTTCAGAACTGCTAATTTAGATTGTTCTTATTTATGTCCGCCTTAGCATTTTTGGGTTTTTACTCTTATGCAATGAGAGGAGGCAGGAGTATCATGGTGCACTTTCAAAAATCATACTTTTTTAAAGTTTTTTTTTTTTCTTCTGTCCAATAATAACATTTAACAGCAATTAATTGTAAATGAATCTCAAAATCCCCAGGCTTCTAATGGATCTGTAGAATACAAATGAGTAACTTTTTTACTTCTGTTTTAAACAAAAAAGGTCAGTTGTTTTGTTCTCAGTCTTCTCAAAGAGTTGTAGACTTTCATATTGCAGTGGGTAACTTCAGAGCACAAGAGCAGCAGAGCAACGTGACATTACAACGTGGCTTGTTGCAGGCCTTTCATTTCAACAAGTGCCAGCTGTTTGATTATTCCTGTTCTTCAAATTCAGAAGCCAGGAAGCATTATATTCCAAGGGCTTAGCACTGCCAGGAGAGTACTTGCAAAGAGATGGATATTTAGTGAGAATAATACCACAGTAAATATTGTCCTGCTTTGATTAAGCATAAACAGAAGGAGTTAATAACAGACTACAAAGTCTGGAATGTGCAGCAGGAATTGGAACTCGGAAATACAATGAAAGTGCCAATGGACTTAAAGTTTGGGTCATCTAATAAATCTGATACTAACAATTGATCAATTGATGTGAGTTTATGAGCACTCCGTTTTTTTCATGTGTTGTGGTTTGGGCTGGCCGCTAAACAAATGACAGCTGCTGTCTAACTTCTGAGAGAGAGACTTATGAGTGGAAAAGAAACTGAATTACTTTTATGAAATATTACTAATAAAAGAATATTAAGAGAAAGATAATAATATATTGTTATAGCGATAAGTATAAGCAGGAGCCTCTCTGCATACCATTCCTTGGTATTCACTATAAATACCAGACTTTATCTGCTAGAAACAGATACTGTCTGAAAAATGCGCCTGTAATTTCAGGGAGTTAGAAGAGGCTTAACTGAAAAGGAAAAGTATTGAAATTCGTTCTGTGTTACTTCAAACCAGGACATCATGATTTTCAAAGTTTTGGCTTATGAGACGCTGAAGGTCAAGCCTGTTATTTATCAGCTCCATAATCCTAGTATTTTTCACCTGTGTGGGACATTTAATTAATTCTCAAGTGCTTCATTATGTAATTCAGTCTCATGGCATACCTATGATTTGGACAATAATCTTTTTTTGAAGAAGATGAGTGATCTAAGGAAGGACATAGCTTGAGGTAAGAAAATACATAAGAAATAATGAGAAGAAATACGAGAGGGTCACAGAAATAATAGTCATCATATTTCATAAAATGTTTAGTGAATATATTATGTTTCTAACATATTCTTCTGCTCCATCCATTACATCCCATCTTATGGTGAGAGATTGTATAGACACTGTAAATAAATGAACAGAAATAAAAAATAAAATAAAAAAAGTCACACTAATTATATATTATATGCTAAATTATTAACACTTATATATACATATATCATGCATGATATACTTAACCACGGACATTTACAGGCAAAACAGGACATTTTCTAAAGATAAAAATGTCTTAATAATGAGAATAAAATGGAAAGAAAGAGCATGACTAATTCCAAACTGAAAAGAAATAACCTTACTTGCCAAAAGAAATGAGTGTGTAAGTAAAACTGAGCTACACATGTAAATGGATGTGCCTGCTCCTCTAATTTCAACCAATTAGAGCACCCAGCTCCCTCTAATTTCTTCATAAATAGGCACAATAAATCTCAATATCAGCAAAGCAAAACTGAATGATCCCACCCTGCTTTGTAGAGCATTTCAGTGCCCACTTGATGAAGAATAATATTGAACGATGAGGTCTTATTGGGTCCAAATTAATAGTAGCTATTGAATGTGATTGCTCCATGTCTTCCTCCCTGAACTGATGTCTGAATCACAGTTGGTAGGAAAATGTTTATTTGTAGGAATATGTTATTGCAAGTCACCTCACAATGGACATATATGTTACAGAAAAAAAAAAGTTATTGTAATGTAGGAACAGTAGTGGTAAACATAAGAAATATGTCAAAAACAGCTGTTAGAATATTTGAAAAAATCTAATTTAAAACTCTTAACACAATTTATGAAATTCTGAATGGGAAGAAGTCCAATGTAAGGATCGAGAAGAGTTTCCTATCATGTGCCCCAAATTAGAAATTAAAAAAACTCAAAATTGCCTTAACATACAACACAGAATAAGTTCTGCAGTAAAAATCCACTAGTCAGAATTGGATTATTGAACTGGATTTTTCCATCTTCCCTTTGATCTTTTGAATCAGGATTTTTTTATTTCAGCACAGTAACATTGTCAAATGAAAGTGAAATTGATTTAAGAAAGTATTGAAACAGTATTATAGCAAAGTATGTTGTTTGGCTGGGTAAATTAAATAATAGGATATCTGGTCACAAATAAACTGATTTTTTTCCTCTTGTTTTTGGTAAGCTTCATAAACAAACCTTAACCTTAAGGTAGGTTGCCCTTGGCCAGGTGCCCATCCAGGTGCTCTCTCACTCCCCCTTCTCAACAGAAAAGAGAGAGAAAATAAGATGGAAAAATGCATGGTTCTGGATAAAGACGGGTAGATTACTTACCAATTACTGTCACAGGCAAAACATAGTTGACTTTGGAAAAATTAATTTAATTTGTTGTCAAGTAAAATAGTTTATATAGAGAGGAAAAAAAAACAACAAAAAAACCACCCTGCCTCTCTTCCCCCCCCCAGATATTTATCTCCTTCCCACTCTTCTTTCTTCTTCCCAGACTCAAACTCACTCCTTCATTCCCAACTCCTCTATGTCCTTGTCCCTGAGCAGCATAGGGAGGTATGGGGAATGGGAATTATGGCCAGTCCATAAAAATTGCTCTCTGGTGCTCCTTCCTCCTCATACTTTTCCCGTGCTTCTGCATATGTCCTCGCCACAGTCTTCAGTCCTTCCGGATAAATCTGCTTCATTAAGGGTCCTTTCTACAGGCTGCGGTTCTTCAAGAACTGCTGCAAAATGGGTCCTCTCTTCAGCGTACAGTCCTGAGGAGAATAGTCCAGGAATAGACTGCTACAGCCCAGGCCCCTCACAGTTGGCAGTTCCAGCCAGGAGCCTGCTCCATCATTGTCTCTGGCGTGTCTGTTGGGGAGCAGTCTGGAGCTGGCTGTGCCTGGGATGGAGCCTGGTCTCTTCTCACAGAGACCCTTATTGTGGGAAGGTAATGGAAGATTGGCGAGGAGGACTGTAAATACGCTCAAGTGATTTGCATGTGGGGTGCTGGAAAACACATATATCACACTAATTGTTGCTTAGTCTTGTGTGCTCAACAAGTAGAATATCTGCACTTTGATAACATAGGCCTGAGATGGACTCAGGGGCACCTTATCAAACACGCCTGAGATTCTTGCCCTGCTGTTGAAGAGATCAAAGCACAGCAGAAA
>JAOXJK010000001.1:136386491-136399836 GCA_025774025.1 Xenus cinereus
TGCCTGCCAGAATCCTTGAAATACAGGCCCAAACAGCAAGTGGGAGCTCTCTCGCTCCCTCACTCCCTTGCTAACCAGGACTCTCATACTAATAAGGACTCTTGCTCCGCAGTGCCAGTGGCCCCTGCTTGCCTGCCTCTGCCCGGGTGCTGCTTCAGAGGTTCCCTGATCCATGAGGTATTAAGATTAAACTTTGCCCTTAATCAGTGGTTTTGTGGTTGTTCCTGCATCCTGCCTGCATTGGCTCACACACTTATGCAGTCCCCTTATTACCAAAACATTTCCACCTACACCCAATACAATCACATAGCTTACACATTGTTCTTTTAGCCAAGCAAAATGCTGAGAAAAATAAACAAATCACAGAATGACCTGGCAAAATTGAACTGTGCATGAACATCCACGTGGAATGATTTCATGATTTCACTCCCTAAAACTTGTTATCTTCCATCAGGAAACAATAAAAAAAAATGAGTATCTTTTTGGTTCACCTCAATATTACAGCAGACACTGAATTTTCAGTTTCTTGTCTGTGTGCATTTTTTTGTATAGTACGCATCTAGGTGTGTGAAAATTTGTAAATTACTGACATATGCCATAGAGATCAGGGCTAGAAATGAAAGTGTATATTACATTCAGATTCAGACTACAGGAATAGATGTCGGTGCCTGAATTCAAAGATTGATGTTGCAATGGAACTTTCTTAGAAAGAAAAGCATTTACAGATACCTGGTCGTACTTGCTACTGTTTGTAACAGGTAGCAGAGCTTAGTGGGTAGACTTTACAAGGAAAACACATAAACTTCCCATCCTGTGAGGATTTTAATATATGGTACATTTTCGAGGAATAAGTTTATAGTCATTTCTAAGATACAAATATATATGTTGCTTAACAAGAGTCTTAAGAAGCTTTCCTTTTTTTTATTGGTTATGCATATTTAAGGACAGAGATTCCAATAAAAATTACAGAATCTGAAATGCAAGGTAGGTGGTGATAATACACAAAAGAAAGAGGAAAAGAAAGCCTTACTGAGTTCATCAGTCCACGTGCATATGTCAAAGTACATGGATTGTATTGTCTCTGAAATTAGGGTTTAGTTTTCTGGAATTAAAAAAAGGGAATGCTATGTTTGTCCCACGTAATTTGCACTCTGCTAAAGCATTATTTGTTGATACTGAGTGGTGATGGGACAGGAATGAAATTTATCCACTGAAGAGTAGCCTTCACCAAACCTATACACCATATATCTTTCATTTTCTTAGAGGCAGTATCCCTAGTTTCATGTGAACTTACCCGTTCTTTAAGTTTTGGACTGTGTCCACTGCACATGGATGCATAAGAAAATATGCTTCTAAATAATGCAAAAAAATAAATATAGTAGTGTTAAAAGAAATATTATCTACAATACCTTTGAAATTGTTAAAGAATGAGTCTTTGAAAAATAAATCCAAGGCAGAGAACTTATTACTTGTTTTTTCAAGCCCAAAGTTGCACTTGGCTCTATATATGAAAGAGAAGTAACCTTTTCTCATGCAGCTTGCAGTCCAAGGCTGCACTGGGATTCAGTGGTGTGCTACCTGAAGGCTTAGGGAAGTCACTGTACTTTAAAACTAGAAGGGTAAGGATGTTAATTGGTCCCAAAGTTTGCGGTCATAAAATTTAATCCACAAAATACTTTCTATTTGTGGACACCAACTGTAGAATCACAGAGTTAAAATTTGGATTTATTTTTTTTTCTTCTGTATCTCTTTTAGCTCATAGTTTTGTACTCAAATCCATGTGCAATTTATAAGTATCTGTTTGTAGGACTGGATGGGACTTTGATATAATGAACAGAGTGCACAGGGAAGCCAGTCCTTCTACACTTCTCTTAGTTCCTAATGATTTGTAAAAAAGTTTTCTACATCAGTGAAATGAAGGCGGGAAGGCAGGCAGACATAACACATTTCTTTCCATCTACTTGGAATTTGCAGTGATAACTTGGGATCTCAGTACATTCTCTCCTGGCACTCATTAGGAAAAAGGATTAAGCATTGCATCTGCACTGAAGGAATAAATGTTCTTTTATGCCTGAATTATGCTTACAAGCTAAAAAACAGAAAAATGTGCACTTTGAGCTAAAAAAGAACTCACAATACGGTAAAGCTTGACATTGTCTTGCCTCTTTACAGTGTTAATATGCACCTTATGCCATCAGACAGTAATGAAATTCACATCTGAGCATTTTTTTATTAGGAACCTGTTGTCAAACTTTATTTTAAAATGCTGGTATGGTAAACATTAGAAACTTGAAGTTTAAGACAACTAGCTATAGAAAGATCTTTCTTTCCATTTTAAACCCTATATACAGCCCAGGATCTAAGACACCAAAAGAAAACCCAGAACTTTTGAAAGAAATGGACAATTACATTTTGATTTCAAGAGCAGCCGTTCACCTTATTCACCTTGCCTTTAGAACACAGAGCCAAATGTGAAGACTCATTTTTGCATTTAGTGTCACCCTTTTTGCAAAGATTCACTCATTACTGGGATTGTCCACAGAGTATGGTAAATATCAAATCATGTGTCTGTTATAAGAACAAGGAGCATTTCCCAAGCCCCGCATTTGCAGTATCCTTATACTACCTCAGAGTAAGATATGAATGCACGCCAGCCTCTCCTGCCTCCTAGTTTCTGTGAATAAAGACACTGCTCTGTAGGCTAAAGAGAGCCCTGAGACACTCCAGCATGTGTTTCTTCCAGCGTTACTGGGGGGTGAGGTTCTTAAGGTTTACTGTGATACACTGTGTTACAATTTAGTCTAGACACAGCCAACGTAATTACATGCATCACACTACCTCAAAGGAAATCAATAGTTTAAAAATATCTCTATGTTTTATGATCAGAATTGTTCTACTTTATGTCTGATGTATGTTATTTATTATGTCTCTTAAAATAATAATAGTACTGTCCTTGTAAAAATAGTTCCTATGATAAGAAGTGTACAGCTCTCATCAAGATAGAAAAAAATACGAACAAACAGAAAACACTATTAATTTTCCCTCCAGTTTCCGTAGACTAGAGATTTCAGAAAAAACACAAGTCACAGTCATAATGTAAACTCACATTTTCTGGAGTATGGAGCATAAACAGGGTCATGAAGTATGAGGAACATTAAGAAATTTTTCATATCTTTAATCTAAGATGACCTTCCAAAGATGCCTCCTGCTATCTGTGTTGTGTGTTAACAGGGTACTAGTTATGTCAGTACAGGCACACAACGTGGAAATGTGAACTGTCCCTACCATTTCACTGAGTCCTAATAGACAAAAGATGACATTAACACTCAGTGTCAGTGATGCTTTCCTGATTATCAAACCAGTCAGTGAAGGAGATGGCTTACTGTTATCGCTAGATTTTTCCTTAAAATAAGCATCAGTACATTGAATAGCAGCTTGGAAAGGACATTCAAAAAATGTGATAGAATAGTATAAGAAGTCTGCATCTTCCAAGTAAAATCATGTGTAGGAATGCTTCTGGAAACTGGTGCATGATTGTCTTTACTATAAAACAGTGAGAATATTCTCTGACACAGATCTATTCTGTGCTAGCTAGTATGTTTCTAAACAATTCTCAAGAATGACTTGAGAGTTGCAGGAAAAACTAAGAGAATAATTGTTAAACAGACAACACGTTTGCAGCCATGATGTTCCTGGGGCTGAGATAGCTTTGCCAAAAGGAGACAGTGGCCAACAATGTTCCCAAGGATATTTAATTTCTGAGAGTAGAAGTGATACATAGTCCAAATGCAGGACTTGTGATTGTGATATCCATGCAGGTATACAGCATATGCAGAGCTAAAATCCACTTTGATAGATTGTGTCCTTTTTCATGCAATGACAATGAAGATTTCATTGAATGGTACTGGGCACCAAGATAGGTGAACTCATATACCATCACACTTAATTATGGCACTCTGTACCTATTATATAAGGTCTTTCCCCATTCAACTGCAGAAAATATCACATCTTTCTGTATAGGTTCTTGATTAGAATATTTATTAGAAGTGGCTTGGACTTACTACACTTTAAGAATCAGCAGTCTTCTGAGAGTAGGTAATACATATGGAAAAACAAGCAAACCAAGAGTATTTTCTGAGTGCTGTACAGCACTTTATAAGCAAACACCAGAACATAGAACAAAATTAAATCTATTTTTCCCTGTTTAAACACCCTCTATTTTTAGCATTTAACTAATGTTGAATTCTCTGTTTTAAAGACGTAATAACTTTTTAGCATGGGTTTATATTGATTTATTGTGGAGCAGCAATATGCACTAGCCATTTATAGTTTTCATTTCATGTTTAATTTTAAGAAAGTTTCTTGTATATTTTCAAAGGAAAGAAGTTATCTATTTTGTTTTATTGTTCCATTCACATCTATCTCTGGTCATGTATATTATAAGATACCCTTAGCCTAAAACTAAAACACACATAATTTAGTCAGTCCATAGTGGTACAGTAATATGCCATTATAGTAGTATAGTCACTCTAATCAATACATGGTTCAGAGTATACTACACTGTTGGTATGTTAGTTCAGAATATCAGAAAAAGATTAAAACACTTAACAGCATAGCTGTGCTTTGCAAATAAATTGGTGGATTTCATCCAACCTAATCTCTGGACATATGAATTACAGTTAGAGATCCTATAATACCCTAGGAGCCCTTCTCTCAACATTAAGAAACCTTAATTTGGTAGGTTGATTGTGACGAAAAAAAGTGCCTATTGACACTTTCTATTGTTTGTAAAATGAGTTTAGGGTGAACAGTTAATCGAAACACATTTGGCTTTGGGTTGATGGCAAATTGAATATGAGTCAACAGTCAAAAAGACGAGCCATGTCATAGAGTCCATCAAGCACAGCATAACTAGCTGCTTGAAGGAGGTGATTTCCCCACTATACATTGCACTGGTATGGCCTCACTTCGAGTACTGTGTGCAGTTTTGGACACCTCAATATAAAAAGGATATCAAACTATTAGTCTGTCCCCAGAAGGGCAACCAAGATGGTGAAAATTCTTGAGGGCAAGACTTATGAGGAGTGGCTGAGGTTATGTGGTTTGTTCAGTTTGGAGAAAAGAAGGCTGAGGGGTGATGTCATCGCAGGCTACAGCTTCCTCAAGGCAGGCAGTGGAGGGGGAGATGATGATCTCTGTCTGGTGACCAGTGATAGGACACGTGGAAATCAAATGAAGCCTGGACACATGGAAGTCAAAGTTCAGACTGGACATTAGGAAAAGTTCTTCATTGAGAGTGTGGTTGGTCATTGGAACAGACTCCCCAGGGAAGTGGGTATGGCACAAAGCCTGTCAGTATTCAAGCATGATCCGGATGATGCTCTTAGTCATATGACTTAGTTTTAAGTAGTCCTGTGAGGAGCAGGAACTTGGACACAAGTATCCTTATGGGTCCTTTCCAGCTTGAGATATTTTATGATTCTATGATTTGCATATGTATTGATCCCAAAAAGGAGAAAATAAAAGTATTTCCTTGGGAAAGAATATGAGGAAAAATAATAAAATTAAAATAGGTAATGGAGAAAGCAAAGAAAATAAGATATATAGATTTAAACATTAAAAAAAAGACTTTTTTTTTACAAAAAAGAAACCTCACAAAGAAGGCTAAAAGTGAAAAAAGGCAGAGGAAATAATTAGAAAGGATGTAAACTGGGCTGAAAAGTAAAATAAAGCTCAGAAAGAAAGGGAAATAGAAAGAGAAAAGTATCAAATGGAAATGGAAGTGAAAATAGAAAAAGGATAGAAAACAATAAGAACATAAGCCTCCAAGAAGCCTCCTAATGACACTAAGAAAAAACAAGGAAAATTCCTCCATGAATGATTTTATGTGGTTAATAAAGAAAATGAATACACAAAAAGAAAGAAAACAAAAATGAAGGGCAGGAATAAATGGTTGTATTCCTCATTGGAATAAGCTCACCCTCGGGGTCCCAGAAGGATCTATGCAGTGACCTATGATATTTGCTGTATTTATATAAGGGGGTGAATAATGAGCTGCCAAAATTTACAGATGAAAAAGATTTTTCCAAGAAAGTAAAAAAGAAAGGTGACTGCAAAATGTTGCAGATGCAGCTCATTGTATTCAGTGATAAAAAATGACAGAGATAATACAGTGCTCATAAATTCTATGTAAGGCACACACAAAAATATTACCCTAACTGCGAATACAGAATGATAGTCTTTGAACTAGTGACTGTCATTCTCAAAACAAATCTTAGAGTAATTTTAAGTAAGCAAATATCGTGTCAGAAATTAAGCGTGACAGAATATAGAAAGAATCTAAACAAACAAACGATATTGTCATACGTTATACTCCACGCTGAATGTGCTAATCATCCATCTCAGAAAAATCTAGCAGATTTAGATAAAATATTGAAAGGATGAAAAGGATATTCAGGAGCATGGAGTGACTTCTATATGAAATGACGCTGAAGAGAGCATATTTCTCAGCTTGAAAAGAAACAACCCATGGAACATAAGATGGAGGTCTGTAAAGACGTGAATGGTTTGAAGAAAGTAAATTAAAAGTGGTTACTCGCTTTTTCTCATTATATAGAAAAGAGGAAAAATAGGGAAATCAATTAGATTGATTAAATCATGGTCTAAAGCAAATTGTTAGGAGGAACTGAAGTACTTAACCATAACATTAATCTCATTGTCACAAGATACTAAGGAGGAAAGAGTGGGTTCTAAAAGAGGTTGGGGAAATATTGGTTATTGTCATACTGGTTATTATCACACTGGTTGATTATTATCACACTAGTCTGGATGTACTTTCGGCCTCAGAAAGTTCCTAAATGTTAAGGCAAATGTTGGAAGAATGTATATGATGAAAGATCAGAACAATCATTTTATATTATTTACATATTTTCCCTAAGCATCTAGTGAAAAATCTAAGAAAATGAGACAGTGGGATGCAGAAAGGAATAAAAAAATAGTTGGAAGAAGGCAGAGGAAGATGAGGAAAAATAAAACTGGGCAATTTTAGTAAACTTCGTATCACTTTTTTTAGAGGTTTTGAATAAAAAGCTATGGTAGACGAATATTTATAATAACCATTTTATTTATTCTTCAGAAATATTAAAATTATATAGATAATGAAAATGATCTGACAGGGTCAGATCAATGTTTTGACAGAGTTTTTAAGACTTGGATGTAGACTTCTTCTATAAAACAAGAAATACTGCAGCAATGATGGAGAGAAATCTCATTTTAGCCAGCTTAAACATCCATGAACATAAGGTTGAGACACTATTGCAAACACTTAAGCACATAAAAGTTAGGCTTTTTAAGCACATATAATCATTTTATATGCACTGTACTATAAAAGCCAAAGGAATTGTGATAGTTAAAACATGTATTTGCAACAGCTTGACCTTCGTATTTTGGCTTATAAACAGTGAGTTGAAAAGTGCATTTGACATTTAAAGGCTTATAAAAAAATAAGAAAATAGCAAATTATTAAAAGCAATCCTCCATTAGATTTTTCATTGTTTTCATTTACGTGAACATCTTATTCAATCTGCTTAATTTAGTAGCAATATGTCAGATGGATTTCTGCAGCTGAAGGTCATGCAATCAGGGAACACCAACCTCAATGGTAAACATCTCTTGGAAAATAAGATTTCATCAGTACAGTCAATAAACAAGCTGCCATCCATAAAAACAAAATACACTCTAATCAAAGAGAGACACATGCGTTTATGATTATGTTTCCAAAAACTGTGGGTCATGCTCCTCTGGATGAGGCATAAAAACTACCAGATGGTCAGGGGCGGATAAGAAAGAGTGGGTTTATTACTTCTGTTCATAATACCAAAATTTGATCATTATGCTAAGCAAAATAGATGTGTAAGTTTTTGAAATTCATTTGGTAGTAGACAAAGGGAGGCATGCAACACAGTTTGTGAAATGCTGCTCTAAGGATCTGCAATTAGGGTAGATTATTTTACTCGAATATAAAACATTTATTTCCCCTCACATCCAAAGAAAAACGTTCAGATATTATATTATAAACACCACTTTTTTTCTTTCGCCCCCTCTCCATTCTGGATATTTGTAAGTCTGTCCAGAAACAGAGTATTTACACTCTGGGCATTATGCCATGTTCATTTTTCTTGAGGCTTTCATTCTCTTGTATTAATGACAGTAAAATTAAAATTCCATACCGGAACCAAGAACTAAGTAAAACAAGGCAGCACATGAAAGTGACAAGGAAACAAAGCAAAATAATATTCAGACAATTCTACCAATTTCCTTTGATTACAAATTAGAGGAAACTGGGGTCTCTGCCTGAGACATTTTTGTGGAAGGAACAGTCATAGTACCTTCAACATTTATATTTAACGACTACATAGATGAGAAACTTAGGCTGATGTACTTGCAGTCAGACATGTAGGCCCATCTGAGATGCTCCTGAGTACCCTGCATTGTCTCTATTTTGCCCTATGTCACATATTGCAGATGGTTTTAAATGCTTGCTGAACAGAAGCCCGTCATGAGCATTCACTGTGTTGACAGTAGATTTTTTTCTCCTATGTAAGTCTCCAGAGAGCAGTGTATATGCGGACTAGATTCCTATTGAGTATAATGGGAGTTTAGCTATGTTTCCCATGTACATACCTATATATACATATATCTTAAATTAGGTGTTTTAATGAATACCATCCCTATAATTAGTTGTGATTAATTTTTCCCCCAAATATGATTTGTATCAAGCAGAAGTACACAGTGAATACATGGTATGTACTTCTTGCACCCCAAGAAATTACTGCTGCTGTATATTTGGACAACTGCTACTTTTATCAACACTGCCTAGCACAAAAGCTGGAATATCAGTGTTTCTTTGCCCATGCTATGGAAAATACAAGACAGGGGCAAAAGTGGATTTTCTTTTATGTGTAGGAGAGTAGACAAGTGCTCCAGCACTTAGATAATGCTACTCAGTACTAAGAAAACCTCATGAACAATTATAGTAAAATAATTTTTAGATGTGATTTAGTGCACTGAAGATAAGTTCACTTGTTCTCTACATCTGTTAGCTTTTGAAAATAAAAATAATTAGAATTATTTTTAGGTACATAGCTCCTTGGTTTCTAGTGTTTTCCATGTCTGCTGTTAAGTCATCTTCCTTTTGTTCATAATTTTTCTAAGATACAAACTAGTTTTTCTGAAATCCATATGAAATGTACGGTGAAGGTCATGTGAAGTATAGAAATCAGAAAGTTATCAAAGTATCTTTAAATTGTTCTTTCTTCATAGTGGACTGAAGTCTCTCATCTCTCCACTGGAATTGCTATCAGAGACTAAATTTAAACTAAGCTTATTTCATTAAGACTACTTCTGTTTTATTGTTAAAGGGAAAAAAAAGTTATTCTTTGTTCATAAACAGAACATTGGTAATGTTCAGGCAAAATCATGACCTTCAATTCAGTTATAAGATTTGCAAAAACTATTGCAAAAATAGTGAAAATATTTTCTTAGCAGTTCTTAGCAAAAAATTGTTCTCTTAACTTAATGGTTAATGATTAAAAGCTTTCAGTTCTTTCCCCATGAAAAAAAACCCAAACCCAAAATACAAGAAGAAAATAGAAGGATTTAAGATATAAAAATATATTTTTTTCTATAAAACTTACAGGGTTAGTATTTTCTTTTAAAAAGTAACATTCTATTTAAAAGTATACTTCTGAGAATTTTTAAACCAAATATAAATATTTCTGCAAATCTTCTTCTTCTGGTTAAAACACAAATACTTTATAGTTTAACTGTGGAAATATTTGATTAGCTCTACGAATTTCAAATTTTCTTAATAATGGAACAATGACAAGTATACCTCAGCAAGTTTATACCTCAGCAAACCCTCCAGAAACAAGGAACCTGAGGAATTAACAAAAATAGAAAGGACTGGAAACTCTTTTTTTGTTACAAAAGTAGGCGCCTATGACCTGAAATAATTGGATAAGAGCTGGCATAGAAAAAGAACGTGACTTTTGTGATTTTTACACACCATTGCAAGAACCATGCCTTAAGATAAGAGCCAACCCGCCCCCGAAAAAAAAAAGAAAGGTTAGTATAGGGTTATATACATTATAAACACTTATAAGTTACTCTTTATGGACACATGCTTCACACTTTTTGTCACCCAAGGGAAGGACATCAAAACAATTAGAATAAGCAGTTTGAATAAACTTGGGGGATGAGGCTCTTGATTGTGTGAATAGCTTGTTTTTGTTTGTTTTATGATTTGAATTGTCTACATCTGTAGTAGATTGTTTTCAGCTATTTCCTTGCAGCTGTTACTAAATTACAGGCTCTGCTTTCCAAGGCCACTTAGGGAAATGAAAACTAGTGTTATTTAACCACTAATCTGACTACGTAATGATCTGAATGAAAAGAGGAAAAACATTTGCTATTTCTAGTTGTACAACATGGAATCTTTGCCAGCTATTCACGTGACTCAGTGGCTGCCATTTATTTATTGTGACAAATGTAAAGGAAAAAGTTTATATTTATTTTAACATAATACAGTAGGAGATAGTTTTTTTTTTTAATTAATTAAAGTGTCATTAGTTAGACATTATTTAATAGTAGCCATTGGTAACTAAAACATAGTAGCTTCACTAGTATCTGAAGAGGCAAGGGCTTGCTTTTAGTTACTGGATTAAGTGCAGACACTAACATACCAAGATGCATAAAATTCACTTGAGCATCTTCAGATTATTTCAGCCTCATTAGCCATGTCTTTTGCAATATCTAATTGTAAGCAGTAACAGATGATTTTCAGAAAAGTCTCCAGAATAACAGGAGCTATCAGTCAAATCCTCCAAAGAGTGGATGTTTAGTTATATGTCTTGATAATCCAATTTACGGAAATATGACTGCATTCTTATTCTACCTGGACCAGACGATTTTATATTCACAAGACATTTGCCCCATGTTATCTAACGATAATACTGAAAATCATCATGTCTACTGGTTTGACACGTATTTTCTCTGCTACGAAAAAGAAGGATGTTATAAATGACCTATGTGTTTTATTAAAAAAAAATGTCTTTCTGGGCTCAATTCTCATGGAAGTGATAGTTAATAATGCAGCTCTGTTTTCCTTTTACACAGGGATGTTGCTGAATATACCACTGCAATGACAATGTTGGTTTGTTTGGGATTTTTTTAATGCAAGTAAGGGGGCTTGGTACCAGAAATCTAAAGGGCTTTATATAGGATTTGAATACTTAATTCTAGATTATTTTGATCATAGGAAAATATGAATACATGTTTTTTAAAAGAGCACTAATGAATCTAAGTTATTCTGATTTCAAAGGAAATGAGCTTCCTATTTCAAAGGAAATGAGCTTTTTTTTTTTCATCAGTTTCCTCCTCTTTCTTCCTTTTAATCTGTAAATCCCAAACGAACATGGAAAAACTTGCTTTTTACAAGGACAGAAGTGAGAGTAAAAAAGGCAGAGAAATAGAAAAAAAATAGCAAACGATTGTTTTAGATCCCTTTTTCTCAATTAAAAATGATTAAAAGAAAACAAAACTAACCAACCTTTTCAGAAAATACAGTAATTGTAGAGTTCTTGTAGTAGTGAAGTTGCTAACTACAAGTTTAATCATGTGTTTCATGGTATTTTGGGCCTGGATCATGGGTAGCTTTGAGGATTAAAATTATTTTTGATTTTACTCTACTCTTCACAAGACAACTACTTCCTTTATGTACTAACTTCATAGCACTCTTTAGGCTGAAATTTAGGTTAAGGAATAAGAGTAGACAGACTAGATTTAATAAGTGGAGGTAATTATATTGCTGTAACTTGTGCCTCAATGAGAGGCAAGAGTATTCAGGAGGCCTGTAATATGGTGGACGTCCACGAATACTAAGCATTTAATATGACGCTCAGGTAACATCTTGCAGACGGATCCTTAATTTGAGGATTTCACACAAGTATTTCTGATAAATTATGTTCATTATCATTTAAAATTAATAAAACTACATTCCGTAACTTTACAGACCATTGCTTGCTCTTGTTTCAACTCTTACATGTGTCAAAATAAATAATTAGGGAACAAATATGGAATAGGGACAATACAGAAAAGACAATACAGTGAAAATTATTGTGCATCTGTAGGCAAGTTTAGAACTACATCACCAAGAAACCCTAATATTAATGCATTATAGAGCAAGTTTTCCTTTCATTTTCTACCATATAATGCCTTTCAACTCTTTATGCTAGAAAACTTTCCTTGCAAATACTTTCCAAAAATCTTTTGTCCCCTTTCTCCTCTAAGCAGATTGCCATTTGCACTATTTCCCCTCAAAGAAAATGTATTTCAAAGGCACTTTAACAATGACAAAATCTTTGTAGAGGACTCAGTCCTGAGTCTAATGCAAATGGTAGTAATCATCTATCTTTTTAGATTATTTCAGAAAATTATGTTATTATAACATTGTTGCATTGAATACACTTCTATATGAAGATTTTGTAATTCCCGCAACCTGTTACATGACAAAATATGTACAAAGGTTAAAGTCAGTGTGGATGTTTGAAAGAATTTTCCAACTGGAAACATCAATTCACCTACATATCAGTAGTTCAGTTCAGTTCATCATACCTTTATGATATTTTAGAGTAAGTGCAGTCAGTTCAACTCCCCATAGCTAAAGATTACCAAAAAATCACTGAAATGTCTGTGTATCTCAGAAGCTAGCTCAAGAGAGTGTAAAAATATGTTTCAAATATGGATTTAATAGAATACACTCAAATTTCAAGTTAAGAAATGCAAGTAAAGTGTTCAGTGAGAGTTGCTTTAAATGGTTGTTCTTCCTAATCACTTTTCCTAAAACTAGAAAAGGTCTGAAGAAAGGAAGAGATTTTTGTACACTTATATTTTTTTATCATAATAAAGGCAGATTTTGTTTGCTTGTTCATTTTTCCTGTAACTGAAGACCACCTGATCATTCTTCTACTCAAACAATGCAAATAAAACCAATTGTCTAAATGTTGAAAAGGACAAGAAAGTAAGAAAAGTATTTTAGAAAGCTATGTATAAATAAAACTAATACAACCAATCGTTATAAGCAGAATTCCTTCACAATAAAATGTGTGCAATAGCAAAACAAATATGTCTGAAAGCTCATTAATGTCTCTAATGGTTTGAAGAACTCATAACAGTTTATTGTCATTTAGACAATTATCACCCAATGACCCCTCCCAACCCAGTAAGGGGAACCAGGAAAAAAGAAGGAAACTCAAGGGTTGAAATATAAACAGATTTAATAGAATAA
>JAOXJK010000001.1:136421721-136434323 GCA_025774025.1 Xenus cinereus
CTGTTATATAGGGTTTGAAGACAGCCTCAAGTCATCAAGCGTGAGGAAGACATATGGAGTTCTCTACTAAATATTTGCCTCAGTGTTTATTTGTCTAAGATTTATTTAAGGAAGTTGTGAATCAGTTTGCTACAATAAGAATGTGTAAGTGAGTATATGATAGGGAGACATCAGCTTTAAAAGAGAAGATAATATTCAAAAACAGGTGAGGGATGAAGGGAAAGCTATTACACCATTGCATTCAGAAGGTTGATAGGTATATAGTAAACCTTTTCTTTTTTTTTCTTTTTGTTTTTTTTTTTTGTCTCTAGTACATCCAGCAAATTAAGAAGATGAGGTGAGAAAGCAATAATATGCACTGTGGAAGACATATAGCAAATGGCAATAACAAGTTGAATGGTGATATGCTTTGTTATTTGTTATAATAGTCTGCAAGTATAATTCAGATGAAAAAGATAAAGCAATCAGAAGTTAAAAAGCAGCATATTTAAGGTTGCTTAGGAAAATCACAAATTCTTCCAGTTTGTGCATCCAGAATGTTAAGCCAAGAAAAACAGGTAATTTATTTTCAGATTCTATCCTTTAATGTCATATCATAAGGGGATCAAATTAAGACCGCTTTTTGTATGGTCTTCACAGAATATTGTAAGTTATAGGAAAAGAAAAGAAAATCAAAACCCATAAGATACTAAGTACAACATTTACCATACCTTCTGCAAAACTCCTTAAAGTCATACCTTCAACACTCAGTATGGTCTGGTGCTGATTGAGCTACAGGACTTCACATTGTTCAGCTGGCAGTAATCTGGTAGTGAAGAGGGAGGTTGGGCTGCAGGTGCCAAGTCCCAGTTGTAGAGGGGACCTAGTTTAGTTTTCTGACCCAAAAATTCCATCTCACCTCCTGTCCCTGCTTCGTTTGCCTCTTGAGATCAGGGAATGGAGTTGGTCATGAGATTCCTGTGCAGACAGGATCCCTTCTCTTTCAGTCTCCTTATGCACTCCCAATATAATAGTAATGCTGGTAGCAGCTGCCATCATTGCTGTTATGCCACATTTTGGCTGTAAAAAAAGGATACACATTTTAAAATATTTGCTTTTTTATATACTATGATTTTGGTAAACTGCCAAAACATTTCTGAAAACAGATAGTGAGAGAACGGAAAACTGATAGTTTCAAGTACAGTCCAGGTAGGCCAGAATGGAATTTAATTACAGGAAGAAAGGTTTCCAGAAAAAGACTTTTCTGTTCCCTGAATTTGAGGGAAGAGAAAGGTGAACCTTAGATATAAATTATCTGTATTTCTGTCACTGGTCTTTGTTGTCAAAGTAAATTCTGGCTGTATTCAGACTGCAAGGTGGGTAGGATATGGATCACTTGGGGCAGACTAGGCTATGGGCAGGTTGAGCCATGATCTGGAACTGCTCTTTGCTCCCTTTTACTCCTCTCTTCCTCTTTACTCCTACTTACAGTTATTTTATCTGTTGGAAGGAAACCCCACATATGTAAAAAGGAAGGGAATTGTGATTTTACTAGGAGGCCTTGTGATGCAGACAGCTGTGGAAATGAGGCTTAGGGAAAGGCAGTAGAGACAGAGCCATTAAGCTGCAAACTTAGAGGGCCTGTTGTTAACAGTCATGTGAAATAGTTTTAAGGGCTTCAGATGTGTTTGTGTTTGCTCTCAAGGCTATGGTTGCCAGATAGAGTGCTTTCCTCTTCTTGCCAAGGAGGCTTAAAAGTTTGATGTCATTGAGTTCCTTGTAGCGCTGGAAGAAGATGGAGCTGTTTCTTTCCCCTTGTTCTGACTCTGTGACTTTCCATTGGTAGGCAGGTGATTCTGTATAGTGATATAAATCAAGTGGGAAAGAGTTAAAATATGTTTCTTCCTTTGTCTCTTTTGAGGACAGAACAACCCCTGGAGGTACAGGACTGTAGCAATTTTTGTTCTTCTTGACTTGAATGAGGCTTTTGCTCAGTTTTGCACAAAGATATTCACTTGAGATGTGGGAGATTATAACTCAAACTGGTCTTCAGTTGCTAATACCAAATGACACTGCTCCATAAGGAGAAATAATGATCTGAGTAATTGATGAACTGATTCACTGGCATGAATTAAATGTAACCAAACACTGAACATCTGCTATAACCTTTGCAACAGGAGTCTGGCTTCTTTGAGTCAGGCAAGACTCCCATTTTGATGGCATATTCTTTCTTGAAAAAGGTATATATATTTACAGATCACAGAATGACTGAGGTTGGAAGAGACCTCTGGAGATCATCTTGTCCAACCACTCTGCTCAAGCAAAGACACCTAACCTACAGCTGGTTGTCCAGGACTATGTCGGACAGTGTTTGAATAGAACAGAATAGAATAGAATCATAGAATCATATGGGGTTGGAAGGGACCTCTAGAGATCATCTAGTCCAACGCCCCTGCCAGAGTGGGTCTACCTATAGCAGGCTGCACAGGAACTTGTCCAGGCGGGTTTTGAATGTTTCCAAAGAAGGAGACTCCATCACCTTTCTGGGTAGCTTGTTCTAGTGCTCTACCACTCTCACAGTAAAGTTCCTTCTCATGTTTAGGTGGAACTTCTTATACTCAAGATTGTGCCCATTTCCTCTTGTCCTGTCACTGGGCACCACTGAAAAAAGACCAGCCCCGTCCTCCTGGTACCCTCCCATTAAGTATTTGTAAGCATTGATTAGATCCCCCCTAAGTCTTCTCTTCTCAAGACTAAAAAGACTCAAGTCCCTCAGCCTCTCCTCATAGGAGAGATGCTCCAGGCCCTTAATCATCTTTGTGGCCCTTTGCTATACCCTCTCCAGCAGTTCCCTGTCCTTCTTGAACTGGGAGGCCCAGAACTGGACACAGTACTCCAGATGGGGCCTCACCAGGGCAGAGTAGAGGGGGAGGATGACTTCCGTCGACCTGCTGGCCATGCTCTTCTTCATGCACCCCAGGATGCCATTTGCCTTCTTGGCCACAAGGGCACATTGCTGACTCATGGTCATCCTGTTGTCCACCAGGACTCCCAGGTCTTTCTCCTCAGAGGTGCTCTCCAGCAGGTCAGCCCCCAACCTGTACTGGTGCTTGGGGTTATTTCTCCCCAGGTGCAGCACTGTACACTTGCCCTTGTTAAATTTCATTAGGTTTCTCTCTGCCGATCTCTCCAGCCTGTCCAGGTCTCACTGGATGGTGGCCCAGCCTTCTGGGGCATCAGCCACCCATCCTAGTTTTGTGTCATCAGCAAATTTGCTGAGGGTACGTTCGATCCCTTTGTCCAGGTCATTGTTGAATATATTGAAGAGGACAGGACCCAGTACTGACCCCTTGGGAACACCACTTGTTACAGACTTCCAGCTGGATTCTGTGCCCCTAATCACGACCCTCTGAGCTCTTTCTTTCAGCCAGTTTTCAGTCCACTTAACTGTCCGTTCCTCTAACCCATACTTCCTCAGCTTAGCTATGAAGATGCTGTGGGAGACGGTGTCAAAAACCTTGATGAAGTCAAGGTAGACAACATCCACCACCCTCCTTTCATGTATTGAACCAGTCATGCCATCATAGAAAGCTATCAGGTTAGTCTGACATGACTTCCCTTTGGTAAATCCATGTTGACTATTTCTGATAGCTTTCATTTCCTCTATATGCTCTGAGATGACACCCAGGATGAGGCGTTCCATGACGGGTAATATAGCAGCAGACTTCATGATAATCTCCAAGTCTAAAAAAACCTATGAATGATAAAATATTTTATGCAATTTTTACTTGATCCAAATTTTACTTTAGAACAAGATATTCTTTTAGTAAACAGCTTTATAAGTAAAGATTAGCAGAGCCCAATTGTTTTTTCTTTCAGATAAAAATAATAAAAACAAGTTCTATATAGTGCTGAAGTACTGCTTATTAACAAATTTGACATAACCTGTCATGGCTGAACAACTGGATTTTTACATGTCTTTTCCCTCATGTAAAGTTCACAGAAAGGAGATTCTTTCTCCGTATTAAGAAACTAGAATTTGTCTCCTTAGAGCTGCTGGATGTCAGGCATTTGGGGGAGAGGTTCTGGTAGGGATCCATAAATAGGTTATACATGAGAATACTGAATATTACCGCACCTCATGTTAAAGGAGGGAAATTTATATACAGCTGAAGTCTACATACAGAAGGGCAGGGCTGTGGGGAACTGGAGACCAGTCCTACTGTGGCATTGCTGTGGCAGGGCCTGGCAGCGACAAGGGGCTGACATGGGGTCCCAGACCACGGGCAGGGTGTTGGGAGCCCCAGGGGAATGACTTGAGGTCCCGGGCCCTGGACCTTGAGCAGGGTGGCAGAGTCCTGGGAAGCTGAGCAAGAACATTCAGGACTGTTGGTGCCCTCAGGAACAGGACATTATCCCAAAAATGAATGAAATAGGACATTTAACATGCAGTTTCTCTATGGTTTTAAAGAAGGAGGCAGACACTGAACTCTTCAAAGCATTAATTACTTTGCTAAAGCATAGGTTTGTCAGCAAATGTAGACTTCTGCTCTATAGCTGGACACCTAAATTCGGTTATCTACAAGTGAACTTGACACCTAGGCTACAAAAACAGGCTCTTGTCAACAGAATCAGTGAGATTAGAGAGCTAGTCATCTTATCCCAAAGTATGCACCTCTATTTTGTCATCTCAATGTCTTTGGAACCATGTAGTTGTACTGCCAAAATTTTCACTGAGTGTTATGAGAGATAAGAGATCTCTTCCACGTGTAGATATCTATATTAAGAACTCCTAAAGCTAGGTTTCTGAACTATCAAAATCTTACCTTTAGTTAATTTTACTGGCAAAACGTTTGTGTCCGTAGACTTCTAGCTGATAAGTAGCCAGGCAAAGCTTTTTCAAGGCACTTCAGATATCTTATGCTATATATGCTCTTTTTCAGATCTCAGTCCCACTGTAGTTCTGAGATCTTGTGCCTTCTACCACTATGATGGTCAATTTTACTTTTTTACATGTACTACTAATCTGAATAAGTAGTGGCCAAACTATTTGCTGTATTTGGGTAAAAATGATTAGTTTTCCTTAAAAAAGGATGTGAATGTATATGGATTGGTACGTTCTGTCCTTTTAAAAAATACCCACAAATACCCACTAAATTTGCATAACAAGTTGGCAGGTCTGATTCTTATCTCTTTCAAAACACCTAGAAAGATGTTTAATTACATTCATTTCTCTTAGCTTTTTAACTGTCCAACATGTCAGTACTTAGACCTAGGACCAGAAAACTGATATGAATGCAAAATCCAATAGATCATACTTTATTGTATTCATTCTTCTCCTAGTGACTTTTTAATAAAGACTACTTGACTGACTGAAAGTTAATTCACACTTTCTCTGTTACTCATACACGTACATGTGTATAAATATATCTTTTATCCTCCTTGTATAAGTTATTGCCTTTTAACCCCTCAAAGCTATCACATCAAAAACTTTTCCTCAACAATCTTGCCTTTGAATTTCACTGAAACTTGCAACCTGTCACAAAATCTACTATTTTCATATTTGATTAAGTGAAACTATGGGTATCAAAGAAAAGATGGATATGATTCACCATAAGGGGACTGTACAATGTTAACAATTAATCATGCCTGTCATTTTTGACTGCTGTAGCTATTGAGAGAAGTACATCCCCAAAAAGTAATACTTGCTATTGTGATTAGTATAAGACAATTTCAAAATTTATATGTGAAATAGTTTGTTAATAACATTAAAAAACCCCAAACACCAGGCAAACAACACATTCCTTGTATCTTCATGAGACACCATAAAACAAGATATTTGGCTTCTAATTTTTAAAGGTTTCTAGCACACTTCTCAGAAAAATAGGTGCCTTAACAAGGGTGAGAACTGTGTTTCATCAAAGATTACAGTATTTATTTGCTGGGACCTCTCCTCTGACTTATTATAAAGTCCATATGCTCTATGAATTCAAATTGCACGATTACTGTTAGTTGCCTGGTACTGCTTGCTCTCCGGAGGACAGCAAAATAATCCACAAGCCCATCAGCACACATTCTTTCCCTTTTTCTTTAATATGTATATATTCATAATGTATATTGCATTCATTTTTATTAATTTTACTATATAATGTTATCTGTTATATTTTTATTATTAAATTGTATTATACTATATTATGTCTTGCTTAATCATAAGGTAGGATTTAAAAAAAATTATTTTTTATTGAAAGTTTCATCTACTACTGTCCTTTCACAGAAGTTCTAACAGTCTAGCTTAAAACAAATAGAAAATCCACTTTAGAATTCATACACTAATTTTTATTTTCCTCCAGAATTTCCCCAACTAATGATAGCGCTACACTAACCACTTTATTGAAGACAGAGGACAAATCTTTTCCTTTTGATGATAAAATTATGAGACTCATTTTTTTGTTTCCAAAGAAAGAGGTTTGTTCAATATGGCAAAATCTAACTTTAATTTACAGTTGTCACAATTTCAACTTATCTTCTTCAGTTTTTCTTAAACATAAAATACCAAGATCATCTGATTTCTCATTTATATCTCCATAACAGACTCAGGAATACAATGTCAGTATCTTTGGCTCAGGTGAATTCACCACTTGTGCTGTGCTTCAGTCACAGGTGAAAATTAATCTGTCTCCTTTTTTTATGGTGTGTGCATACCAGCTTTTTACTGAAAACCAACCTAATGTACAAACTGGAGAAGAGCCGTGAAAAGCATTAATCCAAGGAGTCTGCATGTAACTTTCTTTTGTTTAATTTGTTAATACAACACATTTTATTTCTCCAGTCACACTACAATTCCTTATGAACAGACGATAATTTCATGAACTATGTCTTTACAGACTTTGAATTCTGGAAGGTAGTTTCTAATTTGAATACTTTTGTATACTTGAATCCTTTATGCTATGTTGGTGACTCAGAGTTGATTTTCCTTTTCATAGTCCTCTGTTGATAACACTATTGAATGTTATAATTGATTTTTAGTGTTTGGAAAGGTTGGAAATCCGGCCTGGAAGGTATGTATCTGCTTTCATATTGTGTTGGCCATATCGAGTATGCTTTTGTCCTTTGATATGATGTTATAACACAAACAGCTTATAATATTAACGAAGTAAATTAATATAATATTAATGCAGTAAAATCTCAAAAAAATCACAATACGTACTCAGCTCTGCATCAAGCTAAAATAGTTACAAAACGCACTTAAAGTGACATGAAGCTTTTGCTAGTGACTCTGACAAAAGCATTTTGCAAAAAGTACACAAACCAAAGTATGATAGAGACATTGAAATTCATTCCTTTCTCATAATAAATGATAAAGCCCTAAGATGAATCAAAGATTCCTTATAAATAAAAGTATTCACAGAGGACTAAAGGTATTTTTCTAGGCAAAATATACTATATTTTTGTATAAAAATACAGAAATGTTATCATATTATGATTTTTTATTTCTCAGTAGAACCAAACATGAAAGAAAACAATACTGAAATTTAGCAGGTAAAGAAGAAAAGCATGTGATTAATACAATATGTAACTAACGACAGCATAATTTCTTGAGATAAATGTTAGCCCTTAATGAAAATTATCACCAAAACTTGTTGAAAAATACAGCTTTCTTTTTTCTTACAAAATGACAATTTTCTGTGAACAAGACTTGGACTGTGTCACAAACAACTATTTCAGCAAGATAAATCAGTAATTTGTTTTCAGATTAATTAGTACTTTAGGTAAACAAGCTGTTAGTCAGCAGTAGTGAGCTTGGTACTAATTAATTAACCATCCTGTTGAATGTTGCAATTTCACCTTCAGAGTGAAGGAGCAAAAATCTAAAAAAAAAAAAAAAAAGAAAAAAAAAGAATAATTTCTTTTTTGCAGTACCCAAAATTCAAAAGGAACTCGATGATTTATTTGGTCACTATTCTAGCCCCATAATGAACACTGACAGCACACTTAACAGAAGCATACTGTGTGTAAAATTTTATATTATACATAGAATCTCTTACAGTAAGTGAATGTTCGTTTAATTCAGTATCAGTATCAAGAGTGAAAGCACATTAAGGATCTACACATTCACTACATTTCATTACATCACATCTAAACTGGAGTCTGCAGACTGCTCCCCAGGTCTCTAGAGGCCAATCTACAGAGATTTGGTGATAATCAGCTTAAAATTTCAGGACCCCTGTTGTGTTAATGCTGCTCATATCTCCTGACCAAGTTATAGAAGGAAAGAGGTGTCCATATCTGGAGGTAGGTACAGAAAAGCAGGTAGAAATCTTGAACAGTGAATGTCATTTTTCCATCAGTAGTTAAGTCAGTTCGCTGGAGGCAGCTACATCTGTTGTCCTAAGGAGGCAGAGAAGTGAAGAATTCGGTGGTGGATAGGAACACTGTCAGGAATATTCTAATGGAAAATTACCTTCTTCCTTTTTTCTTGTGTTCGGGTTTTTTTTTGTTTCTTTGTTTGTTGTGTTTGTTTTTTTTTAAATAGATGCACTTAGCTGAGTTCTGAATTGTACTGTGGCTTTTTGGCTATAGTGTGGCCAATGTTAAAGAAGGGTTAAACTGAAAGCTGAACCAAAATGGCTCAGTATAGCTGGATCTTCTCCAGTAAATAGGCAAGAATGTTATTCTGTGAATAAAGTATGAGTTATACAAGGTAAATATTAGTCTTTGATCACATGAACAGTTCCTGTGTCTTGGTGTGAATGCTAAAAATGCAAGCTTCATTGCCTGCCTTGATAAAGTGGTTATATAGTATAAACATTTCATACTGAACTCCCATAAATCAATTTGAAATTAGTTTACTGTCAAGTTGATAAATCTCATTTTATCGCTATACCTTGAAGGTGATTTAATAGGTATTTCACAGTGTATAATTTATACTATATTAGGCAGAGATAAGAAAACAAGTGTTCCAAACCAATAATTATTGTCACATTCATTTATAAATTCTGCTATGCTAAAGCTTTGAATACGGTTTGGAATAAAGCTTTTAGATACAGTTTATGCATAATCGTAATCCTAGTGTTTAAACTTTGATATTTCTCAAGTTAGGTATTATTCCAATGTACTGTATTCTTTTGTGGTTTACATAGGCAGTCTTTCCTAAGACTGGAAACAGGCTACATTCACCCATACAGCGGATGTATGGGTAAGTAGAGGGATGATATTATGTGCACTCATTCCTTTCCTAGTTTTCAAAAATGAACACAGTCACAGCATAGAGTGCTGTAATCACTTTCCAGAGCTCCCTGCAGAAACTGTACTTGTTATTTTTTATTTTTTCAATGAAGGAAAATGATGATTTTGTCACACAATTCTAAGTTATAGCTATTTTATTCTATGCAGACAGTTATCTCAGCATACGTTAAGTGGATATCTGATATTCTTTTCACATTACTATAGGATAGATATTCACTGCACAATGAAATGCGGTGCAATGACTTCTGGGCTCGCTAGCTAATAAACCAACAATCCTGTGCTAATGCAGAAATGACCCTACTGGTATTTATTTAGCATTTCTGCATGGTGCTTCTAGTGGAAAGATGCTAGCATCTGCTGTTGCATCATGGTGACCTAGAAAGAAAAGTACTGTCACTGTTGGTAACAGATCACAGCGCCAAATTTTGCTACCTATGCTGTGTGCTAAATGTGTATGTTCTGGCCTTGGTCAGTCAACTTGCTAGAAAACTGGTTGTGTGAACTAGAATTTGAATCAGTGGATGATCTTCCAAGTGACTTCCAGGTGTGCTGCTAAAACAATGCAGAATTTAATGAATTAATATTACCTTTAATGAAATACTGCACCACAAATGACTTTTCCTGCTTTACTATGATTTCCTAGACTTCTTTTCTTTAATTGATATCTTCTTCTGCTAGACGACAAGAATATTATAACTAATATTGAAAAAAATAATCAGAATACAACAGAAGAATGTTTGAAATATTCTCCTTCATTAAAACCGGCTTCAAACCTGAATCAAACTAGCCAACACATATACAACTATTTTCCCCCTCTGTTGATATCATTTTGGATGTTACATGACCTAGAATATTACTATATTAACATAGGCCTGTAACTCTAATATGAAAAAGAAGTCTGTTTGAACCTAAACCAGATTTGTTGATGAAAAAAATGGGGTTAATACATAATAAAGTTGCTCAGCTTTTCTCTCTTTATTTTAAATGTATTTTTGCAGGAAAAATAAACGTTAAATCTCCTTTAATTTCTTACTAGTAAATGCACTTTATAGTGGCACAAGATCTTGTGGCTGGTTTCTCCTCCCATTATTGCCCAAGCATTTAGAAGAATATGAAGTCAGTTTTTCACCATAAAAGGTCATAAATGAAATGGAATACAGCAATGCTGACAACAAACACTTTGCAGATCTATCTGAGGCCATTTAAAGGCTGTTCGCTTTTGGATGAAGAATTACCTGTTAAATCTGAAAGAGGTTGCAAGCTGAATAAACAACATCTAGTAGGGTCAGGGCTCCTTATCACCAGGCAATAGAAGGAATAGGAATGTTCTAGGTAGGTTGATGATGAATCATACATCTAAATCACACTGAAAGGATTAGAAGGTGCTTAGGTGCAATAGCACTAACAGAAATGGCAATTTTCAGCAGTTTTTTTTCAGCAAGGATACAATTAAAAAATAAAAAGGACGATTAAGTCTTTACTTGTAAGTAACGATGGCAGACTACACTCTCCCAGAGAGGGGAAAAAGGCACGATGTGATAAATATAGTCAAAGCAAGTTACTGGGTGCATTTGTAGGCATGTGATTGTAGAAGACTAGTTTATATGATTCTACCAAGTCATTCCAGTTGAATAAGATTTTAAAAAGAATCAAATGATTTTGTGTCATAAAGAATTTTTAAAGCCATGTCCCTATGCTATACACATGGGGGAAAAATAAAATCTAAAATGAAGGAAGGATGAAGAAACAGGTTTGCAAATAGATGTTAAACAAATATATTTTATAATCCTGATCAAGAAGTAATTATTGAAAAGTGGTGTGCTTTTAACTGATCTGTATAAAGTCTGGGAAGTGTAACCTGCAGTATGTTTGCATTAGTTACAGGATGTGTGCCACTATCACATTTCTAGATTAATTCCAGGTTCTTGGGTGCCTTTTAACTGTTTGATTGGTTTTTATGTCTGTTGACTAAATTAAGTGTAAAAAATATTCTCTTATCTTTTTTATTTGACTGTGGCATAGAGGTGCAACACTATTAGTATACTTGAACTATCAAGTATACTAATACTTATTAGTGTACTACTAATACTAATACTAATACTATATATCAAGTATACTAATACTTATTACAAGTATTAGTATACTAGATAGTTCAAAACATGTCGCCCTTCATCAACACTTTCATGAGGAAATAATATACATTTAACTAATTAAACTGGATTTAACTAATAAATGTACTTTTTAGAGAGAACAAAATCCAATGTATGACTACAAGTAACTTGAGTGAATACACTGTGTGCTTTTTCTGGTTCATATTTCAGAAGAAAATTCTGAAGTAGCATAATGGATAGGAATTACTAATTCTCATTTCACTGATTTATTGCCACTGAAATTAGAGTCATTCTTCTCCTATACCACACTTTCAACTCCCAGCACAGTACGCTGGGGAAGGAATTTAGGCATACGTACCAGCCTTCTACTGCTGTTATGGTGGGTGCTATAAATAATATGGGATATACAATGATAAATATTTGAATGGAACTATAGATATTTTGCATACGCTTAACCTGAGCTTCTAAGGAGCTTTTGAAAGTCAAATATATGCCTTGACTGTGGGTGCTGAGGGGGGAAAGTGCTCGAAATAAGAAATAAGGTTCTTTGTAATATAACGGTTTCTTGAAGGCAAGTGTATGATTAATTAACCTTCAGAACTAGATCAATAGTGCCAGGTTATTATCTGTTTACACTGGTTTTTGTTTGCTTTCATTATCAACAGGCTATACTCAGTGGGGAAATTAATGGTAAATAGAAAAATTATTTTCCCTCACTTTGTGCCAAGAGGGTTTAAAATTAGATAATTGTGATAGATTAGACAGCTGGCATCAAATCTGACCTCTTTCACTGTTCTGTTTGAATGCATTATAATGTATAACATCAGTGCCCCCTACTAGGATAGGTTTAGAGTGCAAGGCAATAGAAACATAATGTTCCCACATTATGCTACAAAATTCTTAAACATAATCTGAGAACTTCTATTAGTTGACACTTTAAATAGCATCATGGAAAATATTCCATGTGTTTCACTAGATTTGTGTCCATTCGCTTTTAGTAGATTAAAAACGGGAGATTATAGCTCATGAAGGATTTTCTACTGAATTCTGTTCCTAAATATTTTAATCTTTTCATCACTGCCAGATTGCAGAATCACAGAAAAACAGAATAGCTAGTTATGAGTTTATTTTTTCTTTACCTATGACTTATGTATTTAATTGTCAGAATTTTTACTTTTAATTTATCTTTAGATTTGTAGGTTCATACGTAAAAATATTAAATTTGAGCTCCTCTTCTGATTATATTTCAATGTATTTTTTTAATTG
>JAOXJK010000001.1:136442822-136459766 GCA_025774025.1 Xenus cinereus
CCATTATTCCCAAAATATATTCCAAAAAATAAGGAAGCTACAAAACCAGTAATAATAAAAGCCTTTATAATATGAACTATAACTTGATGAGATTGAATGAATAATAAAATTCTCTCAATTCAGGGGGGCTTTAGGGGTGGGTGGTTTTAGAGGGTTTTTGCATGTCTGTGTATTTGATCTTTCTGTGATTTTCCTAATTCACACACCACCTGGATTAGGCAAAAATAATCTACTGTTAAAAAACCCCATGCATTCCATTAGATTAATCTGAAGGCGTCTAAATTACATTATTAAATTACATGTGCAAAGTAAGCCATGGGAGCAGAGAAAGACAGATTTAAGAAAAACAGCACAGGGAGAAAAGAATGGTAATTTCTGGTTTTTCTCCCAGAGAGAATGACCCTTAATGTGTTTGAGAAAACTGGCTGGGAATTGTGACAGATTTAGCTACATACATAGTTTGATTGCAGTCTGAACTAATCTTTTATCCTTTTCATTCTTACACTTTATGCAGAAACTAAATTTAAGAGTCAGACACAGATAACACTAAAAAGGAAATTAAAATAGCTCATTAGAATTTCAGGTAAACTCAACAGAATACAAGCCAGGTCCTTGGCTCAGTTGGTTTCAACTCTTTAACAAGTCAGGCTAAATAGGTCTCCAATCATTTCTAGATTCTAATATCTAATTTCTAATCTCTATTTTAGTGTACAAAACTGTTCTTTTTAATGTTTTTGATTCTTTTTGCTAGAAGAGCCACAAACAATGTCAGGATAAACACACATCTCCTCAGCAAAACAACACTTGAGACACCTGCCCCTGTCCTGTGTCTGTAACTACATGAATAACATCCCTAATCTCCATTTGAAGAATGGAACTACTAAACAAGAGACTCACTATGGTTCCACTAATATGTCCTGAAATTTAGCATATGACCTATCATCTCCTATAGAATCTATGTAATTTATGGTTAGAGAACATACAAGTAGAGGTAAGTGAATGTCATCATACTTTATGATAGGTGTCCAGAAGAAACCTTTCCAGGGTTTACTGTCTGGAATTATAAAAACATTTTAATGTCTTTTCAAAAACAATTTTTTAGGCCCTTACAATTGGAATGTCGTATGTTTCCATTCTTATAAATCCTTTCTGGACTTCAAAAGCTCTTTAGACATTTAAGAAAGCAAGCAAGAAAGGAATGGCTTGAGTCATTTCTTGTCTTAAAATGCAGTTGGAGAAAGAACACCTGACTCTCAGCTTTTATACAACAATCACAGAGTGGTAGCTTATTGTATACACCAGAGCAAATTTTATTTGCCCTACATTCTTTTCCATATGGTTCCATATGGGAGGTTTTAGCTATTTCAGGATAAAACACATACAACCTTCATCCATTTTGTAAAAACTGGGTTGTATTTCCAGAAACAGCCTCAAAACAGATTAAGTTTAACAGATAGCAGAGACAATAAGCAGAGATGATAGCCCAATCTTTACAGAATTTGCTTAGAGGAGGTACATACACCTGATTTCATTTTCAATTTATTTGCTAAAATAATTTATCCCAAAGCAGTTGAGGTCCTTCATCCTCTTCAAGCGTGGCATTCTCAACTCTCATATTTTAAATCGTTCCCCAGAACAGTGCATATTTGATTAGCTCTACAAAACTAGTTCTTTTTCACAGTAAGAGAATAATTCAATAATAAAAGATGAGCATCCAAGTTTAAATGTCTAAGTGAGAGTTGAAGCCAAAATAGTATGTTGCAGCCAATAGAAAACAGTGAGTAGAATGTAAGAACTCTTCAGCTCATCCTGAAGAAGGTGCTTATGTTTGAACAGATGAAAAGCTGTCTAGACAAGATTAACTATATTAATTAACATTCCACTATTTACAATGGTAGCTGGTATCTAGACACATTTACATGTTTACAGCCTGAAGTTTTGAACACCATTGTGGAGGAAAGGTGAAAGGATGGAGAAAATGGGAAAAAAGTCCATTGCAGGTGTTCTTGAAGGATTCGGCTTTGAGTTCTGTTGGTTAGAAAAGGGGACTTACTTTTGGTATGCATTTTTTGACGAGTGATCTGATGGTGAAGTTTTTTGTAAAAGGGCAGAAAAATGGCAGGTCTTGCTGGTCAGTGCAATTTTTTCTTGATTTGTACAGATAGGGATTTTTAACAAGGAGGTGAGGGATGAGGTAATCTATTCTTTGTTGTCGTCCAACCTTTTCCTTCACTTCTGACTGCAAAGCTAACACATACAGGTTTTTCTCAATGAGATTTTCATTAGAATTCTTGATTCCTTGTTTATGGTGCTTTCTGAAATCACAAAAACCCATTCAGGATTTAGTTTAAAAGTAGTGAAGATTTTTAATTAGCCTCTGAATTTCTTTGGATAAGCTAGGTTAGGACTTACTTTCTTTGACAAACAAGCTTTAATGGAACTAATTAGGTTGTTTGGATTTGGATTGTACATGACTGAATTCTGTAACTAAGTACTTTATAACCAAAGATAAACCTTGATTTCAGAGAAATGTGAGAGTTCCATGATTTTCTTTCAGAGAAACTAAAGCAGAAACTCTAGCCTAATTTTTCTCATACTCTACAGAGACCAGTGAGCAGGCCTTCGATTTATTTTTTTTTTCTCTCACTGTTAATCTCTTTCACACCTCCTGCATTTAATTCTCAAAGCCTGTATCCTCTCTGGCAGCTTGGCCTTCCCACACTGAGGAGATTAATTCATTACAGGGAAAAAAATTACTTTTACACCACAGTATTGTGGCTAGCACAAGAGTATTTGCCAACACCTGATGACCCGTCCTATCTGTAGCTCCATCCAGTCTTCAGAAAGCACAGTCAAGACAGAAACAAGGCTATTGCAGAATCAGGGCTGTGAAGAGGATGGTCTTTGGGATTGGTGCCATGCATTGAAATTTCTCAGACCTTCAGGTATTCTCTACAGTCATCCAGATATCCCCTAATGGCGAAGAAATAACACCACCATCTCCTCCTCACATATCTGCAGGAAAGAAATAGTGACTGTCCAGGAATGGCTTCATTTTTTGTGGTCTGCTCCAACTCTTGAGGAGAATATGATACTTTGAGAGAATAGGTTCTGGAGAACTGTCCATTCACTTGTTGAGGTTTATGAGAAAGCTCATGAAAAGGAGAGAAAGGCTCTTGAAAGATGCTGAGTAACCTGGCATCATTATCTTAAGGACATGGATACCACCTTGGAAAAGGAATGGTAGCAAGAGACTCTGAAGATGTAGAGACAGTGACAGCTCTGGCTGAGTGCCTTCTACATCTTTCTCTGGATGTAGAACTCCATATTCTCAGGTATCTAGCACAGCTATAATAATGGAGGAAACATGAGCTGGCATTTTTAGCCCATTTTTCAAAAAATGCCCTGAAAAGTTGCCTGCTCTAAGGAAATAAGTGTTCTGTCCCTGTCATGAAGGACATGTGTCAAAGGACTGAGATTTATTGCTGTCCCACAGACCCCTCTTCTAGTGCAAGAGTTTGTTCAGAATTTGAAAACAAAGCTGCCTGTCTCAAGATGCCACTGCAGTCTCATATCCTGTCTGCCTGACACCATATGTGTATTCCTTCTTCTGGGTTGTGGTGGTCACATTTGTTTCCAGGTTGGCCCACAAAGGGAGGCCACTGTGGGGTTCACTTAATTTTTTTATTTTAACATTTAATAGTGCTATAGGCTTTGTCATCTTTATCAATTACATTGATCAGGTTAATCTTGTAGTCTCTAGAAAGGCATGTACTTAATCTGAGTCTGCCTTTGTCATACCAGGCCAGACAGTATTAGGTCCAAATTATTTCTGATCGTGTTAGGTCTCTGATTTGGTCCTATTGATAAAAGTTAATGGCCAGATTTGTCCATGTTTAAAAACAACAATGAGATTGATAAATGATTAAAGAGTAATTAAATATTTGAACCGTAATTATTTTCTGATAAATATAAATTAATAGGAAGCAGGAAGATCTACCTATTTCCTGACTTCTTCTGTCCTGCCATTCTCTCTACAACCTGACTCCTGCTTCCTTTATTCATTCATGTTGTTTGTTCTAGCTCTGTGCTGCATCTGTACCTGAGCACTACTCTGTAGAGCTAAGTTTCCAAATAGCACACAAAAATTTTGGAGATACTGCTGCTTCTTTATATGTTTTATAATACTTCTTTAGGTATTATGTACCCTCAGTTTTGTAAGCATCTATGCCAGGCTATTAAGAATGAATTAGGAGAAAATATAGTGGAACTGATTTAATTAGGGGATTTCACACTTAACTTAGTTCTTTATTAATTCAATGTCTATCTGGTTTATCTTAGTCGATATATACCAACTGAAAAAAAAGAAAATAAGGAAAAAAATTACTATAAATGGGAGGAAAAAAATGTTCTGTTTGTGAAGAACTGTGCTGGCCTGAAATATTAAAAAAAAAAATACATTAAGACTTTACAATTTATCTATTATATATTACACTAAGCAAGATTGTTTACCTCTTTGGTTTCTATATTTCCCTTTTGGTTTGTATATTTTTTTTTATAAGGATACATAATCAGGTTGCAGATACCAGAATATCCTTATTTTTAATCAGTTTTCCTGTTGACAGCAGAGGTGAACACCACCTTACCTTAAAATAAATCACAGCTACCAGACAGCTGATGATTAAACCCTGAGTCATGGATCAAAGTGGAATACCTGGTAAAAGATAATTGAAGTGCATGTTCACTAGAAATTATAAGAAAGACAAAAGGGATGATAGGATAAGAATAGGCTAGATTTTATTTCAGCAGATCTACCATACTTACTCTATTAAGAAACAAGGAAAAGCACCCAAGATAGAGAGATTAAGTTACAGTTGTTACTATTTAAACAGAGAAAAAAATTCATAGAACTGTAGAATAGTTTTGATTGGAAGGAACCTTCAAAGATCATCTAATTCCAACCCCCCTGTCATGGGCACAGACACGTCTCACCAGGTTGCTCAAAGTCCCATCCAGCCTGGTGTTGAACACTTCCAGTTGATGGGGCATCAACTTCTCTGGGCAACCTGATCCAGTGTCTCACCTCCCTCATCCTAAAAAAATGTCTACTTCATATCCAATCTAGATCTGTCCTCTTTCAGCTTAAAACATTGCCTCTTGTCCTGTCACTAGAGGCCTTGGTTTAACTGAAGTGGCATCTAGAACTGGAAATATCATTCTTTGGGGAAAGAGGTTACATTACAAGATCTAGTGCAAGCATTATTAATCCACCACTTCTTTCTCCTTCTGCAAGTGGCTGGAAAAATTGCACCTTGTTTTATATTGTTTATGATATTTGATGCCTAAAACTGTATTTCAATTAAGCCAGGTAATTTTCTAATGGCCTAAACCAGACACTCTTGGATACAATGTCTTTCCATTAGTTTCAAAGAATTTCAATACAGTTTTCTACAGACTGGGAGGCAGGGAATGTATTTTGTCTTCAGTTTAGGAGTTTCATGCTTGAAAAATTCAAAATTTGTAGTAGCAAAGTAAATAATCCTAGCTTTTTCTTCAGACCTTTATATATGACTTTTCAAAGATCATTTTCTTATAATGACACAGTACAATAAAGCTGTTTCTACACATTAGCAATGTGATGAACATTCAATAAAGGACAATCAAGACTGATATTTTACACAGTAACTTTATATTCTTCAGCTTGGCATTATAATTACAATAAACATTCCAATATCAATTTTCATAATGTATTAAGTTCTGTTCATTTATTAAACACTGGATGATTAAATTAAATACAACTTTAACATCTCATTTGACTCTCCTACAAGTCTGAACAAACCATTTGAGTGGAAGTGCAGTTTATTCTGGTTTAGAAAATACTGTATCCTGTTGCTGCAACAACACAGTGTCCCCATCCTGTACTGGGACACTTAAGAAAGACATTGCATTCAAGAATTTGGTGATATTGAATAGACCATATCTACTCTACTGAGGCTCCTACTTAGGTCTTGAGAAACCTGTATGCAAGTAAAACAATCTGCAACTTAAAATATCTTTGGGAAAGCTAAGCTGTGGCTAGAGGTGGAACGTATTGATCCTTACTGGGACCACATTTCATGTCGAGGAGCTAGTAACCCACGTCACAGCTAACCTGAGCAGGCACAAGCCCATGCTGTACATCCAGTGTGGTCCTCAGGCCCATGCTGTGCCGCTCACATCACTTGGCTGCAGGAAAAGCTCAGCCAGCTCACCATAACAGATGATCTTGCAGGCAGCTCCTATTTGGTACCAATGATTACGCCACCTGCATGGCCTTGCCTTTGCCTAATGGTGCAGTAGCAAGTTCTCATGAGAACATCCTTTTTGAATAGAGTTATCTTGTGAGGAAATTAGAGAGTAGCTCAAAGAACCAAAAAGGGAGAACTTCTCCCCACAGTCAGGATCTGCACAGCGCACCAGGGGAAAATCCAAGCAGGCTCTGTCTGACACTGCACAAACACAAGTGTCCAGCATCTGACGCGATGCAAGATTTACGCACTGTCTGGGTTCCCTTTCTTATTCTGTCTTTTTAAAGCAGTTATCTTATTAAGCTATTTGTTTTCAGGCCTTTCTTATTGAGATCCGGAAAAAGCCCTGCACTGGCTCGCTCTCACCTCACTTCTACCCAGCATAGAACACCCTTCCCACTGTTTCTAGCTAAATTCCAGAACAAAAACATTGGAACATAATACTAAATTAAAACAGATGTTAGAAGCATTAAACTACATTAAGACAGAGACTATTTTTATTTCATGATTACACTCACCATTCTAACCTGGAAGTGTTTCAAGGCAATTTTTCATCCATTCCACAAAGCAAATTGATGTAATAACAGGGAGCCTTAAGTTGCTACAGCTTTTTAGGTCTGTAGATAAGTGACATTTTCATTTATTTTATTTCCACAAAATGTATATAACAGCCCTATGAAATTCTGACTACAGTTTTAGTTATTGTCAGTTTGCCCTGCCAATGTGCCAGTGTTGGTATACTGTTTGGTAACACAAACCTGATTACAAAAGTAGCACAGCTGAAATTATTTAATCTGGAGACATCTCCTTTTTATTACAAGTCAATAATCATCATTACTTTTGTCATTTGGCTGTGACACAAAAGGGTTGCTTCATAATAAGATCACAAAGTAAAACTAAGGTACTACCCTGCTTATATACTAACTGCTAATACTTAAGTGTTTGGATCATATTGCATGTTTATATATGTGGTTCCGACAAAACATGTCAGAGGCAGAATGAAAGACAATTTTGTAATTAAGACCTCATTTCATATAAATTGAGCTATATCCTAGACATAAATGATAAAATGGGAAGTGGCTCAACACTGCTTAATACATGGTAGTTTTTAATTATTTGTATGTGATTCTCAACAAGAGTCCTGAAGCTTTTTGTACCATATAAGCACACCTGTAAATGGTTTGACTGCTTCATAATGGAAAGGAACAGAAGTCACTGTCTTGCTACTGATGTGACTTACAAGCTGGATGTGTGGAACATAAGCTTTTCCACTGGATATCTGTAATTAGGAAACCCAAGAGTGCTTTCAGGCTCTTACAATCCTAAGCATACCCCAACTGAGTTTCAGTATAACATCAGGAGACAGCTTCTGCCAGATGACAGCTTTTCACTGCACTTTGTTATCACAGAAGAACCTAAGCATGTAGACAGTGATAACAAAGTGAGTACTCCATCTTCACATCCTAGAAAATAAGCCTGCATGCAGTCTTTGGCACAGGAGGATTAATTCTTCTTTGGACCCTGTTCCACTTTTGTCAGCATAGCTTGATATGTTGTCATATTATTAAGAGCAGCACAAAAGAGACAGCAGTTTCTTCGGGCCACCATTTTAGAACCTTTGAAGGTGAAGCAAAAGGGACCTGCTCAATTGCAGAACACAATAATATTTACTGTATGACCAGATAAATATACAATCTTTTTTTTCCCTTTTTTTTTTTAATTTGGTTAAATTTTATCATTCAATGTTATATTACATTATTGTATATATGATTATATTATTCAGTGTATTATTCAGACACATTAAAAAAAAAAAAGGTATGTCCAACTTATTATATGGCCAACCTACTTTTACTTTTCCTTTTTGTTGGGTTTTCTTTTTTCCGTGGGAGCTGTGTTGAATCTATTGTTGAACTAAACATGCCAGTGATAACTGTAATGCAGAGTTAGGTTCTGGTATTATAAAATGGATGTGAATCATAAGTTTTGATGGCCTTTGCTTGGTTTGAATTATGTAAATGAACCAAAAAAAAAAAAAGGCAGGAATTTAAGCAGTACTATCCAAGCATCACCAGAAAGAAAGTTTCTACTTTGAAAAAGATCAGCCCTACCTGATGTTGTGAATGCCATTTTGATAAGAATGAATGTTTCTCTAGTTCAGTATTTTGTCTCAAACCATCGCTAAGACTATATTCTGGGGCAAATAGTAATTAGACACACAAGAAGTGTATGGTGAAACTACCCACTCTGTCTCAGTCGTCTATGTTTTTAGACTTTCTCTTCTAGAGTCTGCATCTTTATATTTGATAGCCCTCAGTGGCCTGTTCTTCCATGAATTGGCCTAACAGCTTTTAAAACCAATTTAAATTATTAGCTTCCATAATATCCTGTAGCAATGTGTGCCATAATGAAATTATACATTGTGTCATGGAGTTCTGCATAATGTGGGTAAGGCGCTGTTTTGAGACTGCAGCATAGCAGCAGAGTTACCACAAAGGCAGATGTGAGATGGAGTGGGCTGATCCCTGCCATTAAAGCAGAGGCACAGTGCTGAGACCAGGTCGAAGAACAAGCAGTTGCACAGAAGCAGCCTCCTTTCTGTGAGAGCAAGAGCATCTGTTAGATATGCACTCAGAACTCAGTAGGGGAAGCCCTGTAAGGGCAGAACTGATCCAGGCATGTGTTCCCCTGAGCACAAGAGCTAAAAGTCACTAGAGAAAATATGGTAAATGCATCTGCAACAGGCTTGTACATTTATGATATGGATTATCCAAAAATATTTTTTAAAAAAAAATCTGGTTATTTCTGGTTCTTTGTCAAAACCCACATCTATGATCTGTAGAGTTGATACTTTTCCACATGTTAATAGTTTGATTTTTTTAGTATGGAAGAAAAATTATAAACAAAAAAACTGTTAAATGATTATCAACCATAATTAATTGCAGGTAAAAAGGAAAATAACATTGAACTATCTTGCAATATGTAGATCTCCATAACATGTGGCATGCTAATTGCCTTTGTGCTTTAATTTTCGTAGTTAAGACCATCCTAGATGTTTTTTTCTCCATTCTAGATGTACGTTACTGTGGAAATCTAAGTAGGTGTTTCTCCATGTCTCCACAGTAGCTTCTTGTGTCATCCTTGGTTAGCCATTCATAACTACTCGTATCAAGCAGTGCTTTAGGAAGAATGGTAATTAAAAACAAAATAATTGATACTCAGATGAACAAAATTCAAATTAAAAAAATAGTAAAAGAGCAACAGCAGGTCTGGATTTGGCAAAAATAAAAAATGGTCAGAAGATGTGAAAGATAATGTAGACGTGGACATTTTTGTGTGTTTGAGTACTGGCATAACCTCATGTTTTTTTCCACCAAAAATTGGGTGGAAACAGAAAATGACTGTACATAAAATGAATTTTATTTGTCATTGACTTGCTTAAAGGTGGGAAATTTCAACTTAAACTCATCACAAATACATTTTAGAAAAGCTACTTTGATCTAGAAAAATGACCTAAGAATGCAAGCGTCCTGCATCCAGAGAGGGAATAAACAGAAGGGTTTAGGTGTGACTTGGATCCTCAGACAAGGTGGAAGGGATTCTAAATACATATGATAGAAATCTTCAATCACCATGTTTTCTTTGGTTCTCAAGCACCAAAATCAGTGAAGCAAGATGTTTTTTTTGTACTTCTCTTCAGTTTTGTTGTCAGTTGAAGGCTTGGGGCAGAAATGCTATACTGGATGTACTAACTGCTTAGATAACTGTTGTCTGTTGTTGTTGTAAGTTAAGATTTGCATTTGTATTTCCTAATGCTCTTTGCTTGTAATTCAAGTAACACAACTTTTCATTAAATGTAAATGTCATGTAAAACACTTTAGACATTCAACTGGAACAAAACAACTCTTTCACTGCTTTGAGCAACAAGGTGATATGCAAGAACAGAAGAAGGATTGTAAAAGGCTGCTCAGATTATTAGAAGAATGAACTGATATCATATATATTATAAAACATGAAGTCAGTAAGCTAGTCATTGTCCATGAAGCAAAGAGGAAGAAGTAATCTAAATTCACCCATTACAAATGAGGACACTTGCAGAAAATCTGTTGACTTAATGAAATCATTCTTCATGAATACTTTAAATAGGTCCTGTGTTAAATTGTTTGATCGGAATAAAGAAGTACTATCTTGATTTTGTTAAATAAGATCAACTCTGAATATTATTGTACTGTGCGAGGTACTACACACATGTAAAATTCGTTGTCTTTTCTGGTATGTCATATGATGAGTCAATTGAGTAAACTGAACTTGGTATTTTGGGGGGGAGTCATAGCAACTGAATTAAAGAAAAAAGCCCTCTACATTTTACAGTTAGCTAAACTAATTGTATTGTTAGAATGTAAAAAGCAAATCATAAAAGATGTTGTCAAGGCAGTGATCACCACAGAAATCAGACGAGCTGAGAATAAAGACAATTCCTCACAATTTAGACGTTCTTGATTACATGAGACTGGATAAATGGATAGCATCCTTAAGTCAATTGCATGAAGGTTTTTATATATAAACCTTTGCTTCCCTAAGCCTAGATCTTTCTGTTTATTTGCTGTTTTAATTTCACACAGATGAACTGAAGAGGAATTTGGATAACACCACTAAGTGGTAAGTTGTAAGTTTGTCAAAATTAAGGTCTCAGTAGCAGTCACTGGAGGCAGTATGTCTGGGCAATGTGGGCAAGAAGGGTGTGCTGCCAGTCTGGCACAGAAGGTTGGGGTCCATTACACCTGGTGGGAAGGTGGAAAAAGGGAGAGAGAAGGATGTTTCCCCGAGGAGAATGTCAATGGATATGTGTCAGGCATTTCCTGACCTTATATAAATATGCACTGTTACTTTTGTTACAGAAATTACACTTTTGAAAACAGCAATGAGAGAGAAGAAACTTCAGTTTGAAAGATCAGAGGACCACAGTATGTAAATAACTAAAAAGCAGGCTGTGAGCTTTAGAAAATGGACATCCATGATTGAAATGAACTTTTCTAGAGTCATATTTCTCATATATACATACACATACCTTCACACAGAACATACAGTCACAAAATAGAACAACTTACTATAATTTATAATAATAACAAAGCTGATTTCCTAGCTCTGTGTGAAGAACACTTAAGTCAAATAATTCATCTGAGGCTCCGTAAAAAATTTTCATATGGGGATAAGCAGTTCACTAAATGTTAATTATATCCAAAACATCATTTGATTTTCCCAAGGTGTTGACCAATATATGAATAATTAATAATAATTTTAATTCAAAATAAAAAAGTAAAAAATGGTCATCAAGGTTTTCCAAAAGGAACTTGTTGTTTGGCAGCTTTCTATTTTGATATACAGCCATAATACTTTAAAAAGAAAAATATAACCTTTAATTAATTTTTACCTAGATTGCAGTTCTCAGAAGATGATTAACAGTTTGGTGTTATGCTCATGTAAAAATACAAACAAAAAGTTTCAGTGGATCTGAACATAGTTTAATGCACAGTATGTGTCTCAAAAAATTATTTTTAACTGGAATGAAATAGAATTCTTAGTGGCTGGTAGTTCTGATTTTCTGTAACTTTCTCTAATAGTAATTCAACCACAATATTCTTTAATAACTTGTTTCTTTACATTTGTAAAACCCAAATATGATTAATAAAAAGCTATCAAAGCACATTTTATATTTTGTACATTAAAATCTAAGCATAATGACACTGTTGTGCTAAGAACCAAGGACTCTGGCCTATATCATATGATAAACATTATAGCCTTATTATTTAGCATTTAAGCCATTGGGCTAATTCTCACGTGCTTATATAGGCAAAGTGTGCATCTTTCTGAGATGGATGTATTGCAGAATCCAATTTTGTGAACATTTGTACCAGTGAATTAATTCACTTATCATCTCTCATGTCCTTACGTGCCAGATTTCCCTAAATATATAGTGGTGTCTTTTACTGCCGTATCTGCATGCACACAGAACCTTGGACTTTTGAAAAATGGAGTTTCAACATCTTAGTCCCTGTTGAGCTGAAATTTGTACTACTATTAAAAACAATAGCTTGAGGAGAACAATGGAATGAAAAAGTAATCAAACTAATCCCACTTGATAAAAAATGTATTGACAGAAAAGTCTGTTATTTTCCTGTGAATACTAACACACAGTATATTTCTTTTTCTTCATTCTCTTCAGCATTCCATTACTCAGAGCTCAATGAATCTCCTTGGTAAAATGGTTTTAGAAAGTGTTACTGCCAAATGTTTGTTTAATGGCTCACAAAGTAGGGTATCCAATGGTGTGTAACTATGGGACATAATACACTGCAAAGTTTTTCTAAAAATTTTAGATGATAACTCAAAATGTTCAAGTCTCTTTACTTTCAGGGTACATACTCTGGTACAATTATTGCAACAGATAATGGGAGGAATTCATGTTAACAGGGAGATTAGTATGAGCCCTGAAACTTGAGGGCCAGTCAGTCCACAAGATATCTGACAGGATATATCTTTACTGGAACACCTCTGAGTGTGGCAGTGACCAAACAGTGGGTTCAATATGGCCCATAAAAATATCAATGTAGAAAACATACATTATAGCTTTTACTTGTTTGCCATAATTTTCTATATAGCCTCACTTCCAGAAACCTCTGTTTCTGATGTTAGTCTGTTTTCCCACAATGGAGAATGAGAGAAAGCATTTGCCTGAAGTGAAGGCAACTTTAATAATAAGCATAAATTAATTTTCACAAAAAGTACTACCCTTACAATGCATGTTGATTGAAAATACGAACCCCCTGTACTGCACTGGGCTCAAAGCAAACTAATGTGGATTATATGATGCCTAGTGTACTTGAAACCTACAGGTTTACTCTATCACCCACTCCACAAAGAAGATCCAAATATCTGTGCCGCTCTTGAGGCAAAAGGGAATTACACCTTACCATCTTCTACTCCTGCCTTTCTGAAAAGGCCTGTATCTTTCATCTGCAAATGAAACTCTGTATTCTCTTTGTTTCCTAGGCTGCTGGCATTGTGTGCAAGCCTTTTGTTTTACTTTTTATGATCACATTCATGTTTTACGAGTTTTAGTCCCATCACACTGCCCCAAGGATTTACCACCTGTTCCCTGACTTATCTGCAAGCTGTTATCACCATCCCCTGACATAACTAGTTTAGAACTTTCCTCACAAGGTTAGAAAATTGCTGTGAAAAGTGCTCTTGCCCTTCTTTGTTAACCAAGCCCTGTGTATTGTTAGCAGTTCTTTTTCCTCAAAGACGAGAGCATGGTAAAAATAGCCAAAGTCCTGCCTGGAGCACCAGTAACAGCCAGTTGATAACTTTTAGGATGCATCTTCTTCTAAACAAGCCTTGCCTTTTCACCTGTAAGATCAAGACCTCCTGGGCTTTCCTACCCATCACCTTTGCCCCCAGGGCTGTATAGTCATTTTTGACTACTTCTAGGTCACCCTTGACAGTGTTACTGTTCATGTGGATGAACCATAAGGGTCAGCTCCAAAGGCCAGACAAGTTTTAAGCAACAACATCCTGAATTTGCTCCTCTGCAAGTAACAAATGTCCCAGGACAGTCTGCCTAAATGAACCATTAATGCCTTCAATCCCTGGAAGGGAATCTCCAGCCTTTGTCACCCACTGCTTCCTTTCAGTGCTAACGGTCAGTCTGGTCAGTCCGTGCAAGCTGGCTTGGAGGCATGCCTTCATTGGACTTGTTCCCCTTCCTTGGTGATTAAGCCATTGCAGTGACGCTGAGGGTGGTGGAGAGGTTTTTTTCTTGTTGCCACAAGCTTCCAGTTTCCCTCATCTTTGGAGTCTCGGTCTGCCATCAAGCATAGCCTTTAACTGTTCCTCCTTCCTTGCATCATATGATTCAAAGCTTTTGTATGATTCAAAGGTTTTGCCTCTGCAAAGTGCCTGTGAAAACACTATCAGTCTCCTGTTCAGCATTCTGATGCTGTGCTCACTTCTTCCTCCTGTACCTCCTGCTGCGACCCCAGAGCAGGAGAGGCACCAGGCACCCTCTGTAGCTCCACCTGAGTCAAAGTCTCCAGTTTGCCACAAGTGCATTCTCCAGCTGGTAAAAGATGAAGAAATGGCCACAGCACACTACCACCTCAGTGGCTGAGTCCCAGACTGTCTGGAGCAGAACTTCTAGCCCCCTTCACATCCCCTGGACAGGTGACAGCTGATGTCTGTGTTAGCTGCACTCCTCCATATCAGCTAAACAGGTGCTTCCCAAAGCAGATGAGCAGGAAGATGATATTCCCTGTTCAGCTGTCTGTTACAGACTGCTGGTGCCGTGCCTTTTTAATCAGGGTATCTTTTCAGGAAACAGCTAGCAGAAACTACTGGCTGCAGAAATCCCTAGGAATTTCCAGAAGCAACTACAAATAGGATGCAGATTTTAGAAAAAAATAGACCAAACAAACCAAAAAGAAAACAAACCAGAAAAAAATAAGAAAACACTGCAAGAGTCAATTAGTAAAAAAATATTCTACAATCCTCTATTTTTCCCATCTTCTTTAGGTCATTTATGAAACATTTCAAGTAGATTGTGTGTGTCTATCTGTACAACAGCAGTTTTGTTTTTCGACTTCTGGTGGAGATAGAAAGAGAAAGCCAGGTGAATCGAAAGAGAAATGGAATTCTGCTGTTCTTTTCCAGGAACACTGGCAACATCGGGAGATCATGAAACTTTTACTTCTCATTCTCCTGCTTTTTTTCACTCTTTGCAATGTACTGTGGCAGATACTTTCAAAATAACAAGTTATTAGTGCTCATGCAAAAGAAGTTTCTGGTAACTGAAAAAGTGAAAGCAAGATAGGAAGAAAAAAAAAAAAGAATAGTCAGAATCCAGCTGCTAAAACCTTTAACATTTCTGTGTCATTCAAGGGTCAGAAGAGTGAAAAGCAAAGTGAGATCAAAGACCTGGCCATATATATCATAGTAGCTAGAGTCAGAAGAGAAAGCAGGCTAATAGTCCATTGCGATACTCTCATTAGTGCAGTTAGATTCTTTAGACTCCTGACAAGGAGATCTACACTACACCCAGTCTTGGGTGATCAAACTTTTAAACGACCATTCATAGTTCATTATGCATTAATAAAACCCTCCACACTCTGAACTGGGAAACTCCAAAGTCTCCCAAATTAGGAAAAGTGCTCCAGTAATTTTAAATCACTCTGTACTGTGTGACCCCAGAATTCTGCTTATTTTCAAACTCAAATACTTATAAAAATTTCTGAAGTACCTCAATAATTTTGCACACATCCAAATCATGTGTATCTTGAGTTTCAATCTTTCTGAATTAAAGTACATTTTCAATGTTGAAGAATATATCTTGATTTTTTCAAGCACAGAACTCAGAGGCAGAGGAGCAAGACAGAAATGTGAAATCTGGATTGAATGTAGGTCAATCAGAAGTAAAAGGCAAAAGTCCAGTGAAGTTTGCGTTTGTATCAGGTAGGAAGATGGTTCTCAGTTAGTATGGCTCACTTTGAATAATTAATAGTTTTGAAACACCGTAAATCACAACATGCAAAGTAAATGCTTATGACATCATAAGAATTCTGAAATATCCTTCAAGTTTCCGCTTACTGTATTTTTAATATGCAGTAAATGAAAAAGAATCTGTTCTTATACCCCCAAATAGTCAGTTACTCATGATTAACTGTAGAAGTTTGTGATGCTCCAGCTTGAAGCTTCTTCAGAAGTCTCGTTGGCTATTAATTTGGGCCTGTCTGTATTCTCTACTCTTAATGATGCAGTGGGTTGACCTTGGTCAGCTGCCAGATGCCCATCCAGCAGCTCTATCATTCTCCCTGCTCAGCAGAGCAGATGGAAAAAATGATATGAAAAACATTTGTGGGTAAAGGTGAAGACAGGGAAATCACCAGTTACCATCATGGGTAAAACATACTCAAATTAGGAAAAAATAATTTAATTTATTGCCAATTAGAATCGATTTGGGTAGTGAGACATACTGCCTACTCCACCATCATCAGTCTATGGACTGTAGGGTAATCTCTACTCCAGAACCTGAAGCACCTTCTCCCCCTTCTTCTTCTCTCACCTTGGTGTTTGCAGGTTGTTTCTTACACTTTTTTTTCTCCTTACTCCTCCCAGTCATGCGGTGTTTTACTCTTTCTCAAATGCATTTTCCTAGAGACACCACCTGCATTGCTGAGGGTCTCAGCTGTGCCCTGCAGTGGGTCTGACGGAGGTGGCTAGAAATGTCTGTGTCCAGCACAGGGCATTCCCTGGCCTCTTCTCCCAGAGGCCATCCTGCAGCTCTGCCACTGCCAGTGCCCAGCACCTGCACCCAACACAGATGAGGCCACAAGGTCTTAATATACATGATCATGAGTACCATGCGTGCTGCTGGATTACCAGTGAGGCTATACTGTCAAAGAAAATATACCATGCACTAAACACACCTTTGATCCCGATCCGTGTGTTCCTGACTCCAGAGCTGGAATCCAGTTCCCATCGATCGCTGAGTCCAGTCTGGGACTTCCCCAGTGCCTGCTGGTGATGTGACTGTCACCCTGGGAGCTTGATACGGTTTTGTATATATTGTATCAATTTCATTATTTTCTTCTTTTTTTTTTTTAAT
>JAOXJK010000001.1:136459866-136481502 GCA_025774025.1 Xenus cinereus
TCATCCCACCAAGTTTCTGTAATTGCTACTATGTCATAGCTTTCCTGTAGCAGGATAGCTTCCAACTCCTCCTGTTTGTTTCCTATGCTGCATGCATGGTGTAGAGACACTTCATTTGTTCTGTCGGCCATGTCGCCTTCTTAGATGGGCACTCCACATAGCTAGCTTCTGTCTAGCTGACAGAAAACCTAAACATACTAAGAATGCCCTCATTTCTCTTGAATGCAGAGCTCCTGACTTTAGCTTTACACCAAGTATATCTGTCCACTGGGATTTAAAATATGTACTCTGCCTCTTAAAGGTAATATTCAAATGAGGATGGCTCACTTTTAAGACACAGATAGCATCAATTGACTTTTGCATAGAAGTTTGAGGCTAAAGCACTCATCCAGAAAATGAGGTAACTGGCTTCAGCTTTCATGCCGCTCTGAAGGGATTCAGATTCATGCAGCCCATTTTCTAGGAAATTGCATAAACCATTAAGAGGGGAAATGCTTGCCATTTGCTTTGAAGCAGCTCTCAGTGCTGCCAATATAAGATTTACAGGAACAAGAGAAAAAGCAACAAAAGCTTAACCCTACAGTTTCATTGTTGGGACAGCAGTCATAAGCTTGGGATACCACTCTCATGACTATAAATCTGTTATACACTAGATGGTCATTGGAGAAAATCAGAAAGACCATTGAGAATACTGTGGCTACAAAATGTCTCTTCAAAATTACATAGTCATAAGACTACAGTTTCAAGTTTGTACATGCTGGGGTTTTTTTTGCTGTGGAAATACTGCTGGTTTCCTGGTTGCACAGTGATCCATTTTCAAGATCATAGACATCATCCCTTACTGATACTTTCTTACTTTTGCCCTTCTTTCTTATTATTTGTTTAGTATCTTAACGGTTATGTCAAGCTTCTGGGAAATGCTTTAGCTACCATCTCTTACTGAAAAAGTGGGTGACAGCATGTTGTCCCTTGTTTTTAAATGGAAATAGCTGCAGATGGTAAAAATTAGGTGAAAGTGAACAGGATTCAGATCTCTTTTGCACTGTTTATGACCCAAATCTTCTTTATAAGCAGCATGAAGACACAAGCACCTCTACAGCATGGTTTGTCTTATTCTGCAGCTGATATTTAAATTAGCCAGTAGAAATAAGACCACACCAAGAGTGCTGTCTCCAGTTCTGGGCTCCTCAGTAAAAGCGAGACATAGGCATATAGGGATAAGTCCAGAGAAGGGCCCTGAATATGAATAAATTGTTGTACTACTATCTGACACATAGGGAGATGCTACGTGAGCTGGGACAGTTCAGCCCAGAGAAGAGAAAGCTCAGGTGGGATGCCTGCATGTGCAAGAAAAAAAATACTGTGAGGCTGATAAAACCAAGATCAAGTTTCCCATAAAGGTTACTAAGTCTCTTTCCTTGGCAATATTTAAAACCTGACTGGACATGGTCCAGACTGACCTGCTCTAGTTCATCCTGCTTCAGCAGGAGTGTTGGACTGGATGATCTCCAGAGGTGCCTTCAGCCTCAGCCATCCTGTGATTCCCTGATTGTTATTTGAAGTGTCTAGTATTCTCTGGTGAATGTAAAAGAACTTGAGGGTCACTAGTTCAGATGTAGATTTACACCACATAGTTACATTGTATCATACACACCCAGTTCTTTGGACAGTATTACTGCCTCTCTTTTGAGCAAATTATTTTGGGCCTTCCTAGCCAGGAACAGACATGCAAGTAGAATATACAAAATTTACAAATACAAGGCTGTTCCACCTGAGGAACCTGAACATACAGAAGTCTATGGGATCTGATGAGATGCATCCCAGGGTCCTGAAGGAATTGGCTGTTGTAGTTGCCAAGCCACTCTTCATGATATCTGAAGTCAGGTGACATTGCTGGTGACTGGAAAAGGGGAAACATTGTACCCATTTTCCAAAAGGGTAGAAAAGATGAACCTGAGAACAACCAACCTGTCAGCTTCGCCTCTGTGCCTGGGAAGATCACAGAACAAATCTAAATTTGACTAGATAAGAAATAATGGGTTCTGGTTTAGTACTTTTAGCTCAGGAAAGATTTTGTAGAGATTCTAAAAGACTCCAAAAAATGAAATAAGTCATTCCATGTAAGGAGTGACTAAGTAAGCTCCTCTGGTAAGCAGGCAAAATAGGGGGGAAATAACTGGGGTCTACAGAAATTATCATCATAAAAGTTAATTTTTTGCTGTCTTTTCAAATCTAAGGAGAATTATGAAACACCAGCTGAAAGAAGTAGGAAGAAGGTTAAAAGCCAGAAAAATCAAAATGTTCCTCAAATAACATGTAAAAATAAGCTCTGGAGCTCTTTGTCATATTGTGGCTGCTGAGGTTTAGTTCTGGTGAAACTGGAACAGATTACAGAAACAAAATACACCGAGGGGTCCAAAATACATTAAATAAAACAAAACTCAGGTCTGAACTTCAGTAAATTGAAGTTTATTCTATTCCCTAGGCATCAATTTTTACAACATTTTGGAGACAGGATACTGAATGAGACTGGCTTTTCCTCTGACCAAGTCAGTTAGGCTTTGTATGTAGGGTTTTTTCCCCCAGGTGTTTATGTTAGTTTGCTGTAGGTTGTGTCGTGCTCATCATAAGAGTTCTTATGAGATAGATGCACCTAGGCAACACATTCTTAGTTTTTGGGTTTTATCTGAAAGTCAGTGTCCCGGGTTGAAGTAAAACTGAACCAATTTTGTGTTCTGTAATTTTACATTTTAGCTAGACCTCCTCTAACTCTTTGAAATTAATGGCATATTGTGGAGAAAACTGCTTGTTCTCAGAGTGATAAGACCAATGTTTGTGCTACATGCCAAGGAATGGTATGCAGAGAGGGCCTTGCTTATGCTTATTGCTATATCAACCAAGGTCAGCCGATTTTTGTTGTTTGCACCTTAGAGGGTCAGAAATGGAAAAAATGTAGAGGGGTCACATCTTTGGGGAGGAGTGGACAGAACAGGTGACCCAAACCTGACCAACTGGGGTATTCCATCCCATCTGCCTCATGCTCAGTATAAAAGCTGAGGGATCAAAGGGTCAACGCTCTTCCTGCGATGGCCGACGTCCGACGAGGACCCTGTCTGTTCATCTGCCTTTGATCGTGATCCGTGTGTTCCTGACTCCAGAGCTGGAATCCAGTTCCCATCTGTGGCTGAGTCCAGTCTGGGACTTTCCCAGTGCCTGCCGGTGATGGGACTGTCATCCTGGGAGCTTGATATGGTTTTGTATATATTGTATCTATTTCATTATTTTCTTCTTTTTTTTTTTTAATTTTAATATTAATTCTTCATTAAAGTAGTTTAGTTCATTCTAAACTTCTAAATCACCTTCTCTCTTCCTCTCCTCTTTTGCGGGGAGTGTGGGGGGGGTCCCTCTATCGGTCTGGTTTCAGTGATTTTGGCTGAAACCATGACATTCAGCTGCAAATGGATATTCAGTGCATGCACTAGACTGTACCTTGTCTACCTTGAAAAAAAGAATATCCTTTAATGTATGTAGTATTGAAAGTAGGTCTTCACCATCAACTGCTTTGTTCCTTACAGCCATTTCTATTTGTCCAGTCTCTGGACAAAGTCAAGGACCTTCACACCCTTCTTAAATTGTGGGGCCCAGATCTGCACACAGTACTCAAGGTGATGTCACACCAATGGTGAATACGTCAGGGTAATCACCTCTTTGGACTGTCTGGTTATACTGTGATGATGTACCCCAGGATGCAATTTGTCCTGTTGACTGCCAGGGGACGCTGCTGACTCCTGTTGAGCCTGCTGTCAACCAGCACCCTCAGATCCCTTTCCGTAGGGCTGCTTTCCAGCCGCTCCTCTCCCAATTTACTCCATCCTAGATACAGAAATTGCATTCCTTTAATAATTTCCCAATACTCCAACCTATCTAGATTCCTCTGCAAGGCCTCTTCTCCCTCGAGAGACTCAACAGCACCTCCCAATTTAGTATCATCAACAAGCACGCGCTAATGGTGTGTTCATCTCCTGCATACACATAATTGAAAAATACATTGAACAGAACTGGCCCTAGAATTGAGGCCAATTTGATCATTATGTCCAGATACCTACCTCTTCTGTATAAGAATGGCCATATGAGTTAGGCTTAATTACCACCTGTCTCACTTTTTATGGTAACCAAAAGGGATTGTGTAGGAAAAGAATATGAGGATATAAAAATAGGGCAACTATGTAATGTTAGTTGAAGACAGTTTTTACAACTTATGTCAATTTTTATTTTTATATGACTGTCCAGTTCCTCATTGTCCTTCTCTCAGATTTTGTTGGTGTTTATTTTTTGTTTTGGGGTTTTTTCTTCCCCTACACTTCTGTCATTCTTGGTGCTGTCAAGTGGACATTTCTCATAGCATCTAAAATTGGACATAATGTTCAGGAGAATCCTGTTTACTGCCAAGTACTATCTATTGCATATTACATATAAGATTTTACTTCAGAGATCCTAGATTATTATCTCCCTCTATTGCAAATTCATTATATACTAAACCAGATCTAGGTAATGACTCATAGTAACCCTGAGATTATACTTACCTATATAGGTTTTTTTCAGCCTTTATTTCTACATTTTGATTGAGCTTAAGGACAGATATTCCCAACAATTTTATTTTCTTGATGTAAAACTGTCAGGATCATTTTGTATGATTCTGTAGGTATCTTTCAGATTCCTTGAATTCTTACAATTTCACCTTGCAATTTAATATCCTTTACAAGCACTATAAACTTATTATCCACTATGTTATCTAAGTCTATAATGTAAACAATGAGCAGAAACAGGTCTGCACGGTTATGCAGATACTTTTTATTCTCTTAAAAGAGATAATAGCTTTTGTTTGACAGATAAATATAAGAAAAAATATCCATTCTAAGATCTCAGTATACCTTTTCTAGGCATTTACAAATAAATTTTAAATATTGCTTTGGTGCTGGCTAGGGTTAAACCATGACAGGAGGGCTGTGAAAGCACTGAGTTCAACAGCTTTCTTAAACATCTGAAATTTGTTCTTGCCTGTTAAGTAGTCAACATTATTACTTTCTGCTTTTCTGTTTACTAAAAATTCTACTGTATGAACCACAGTTAGTAAGGGTAAATCAGCTATAAATAGCATGTTTAGCATTACTACATTGTCCTAGTCTTGAATATGGGTCAGATTCTCTTCTGTGTAAATTACTTTCCTTTATAACACAGATTTTGCTTTTGTAAATGATGGAGTCTCTTAAAAAGCAATGTTGTTTCTCTGCATTTTAAAGAAATTTTGAAATCATTAGCAAGAAAAGTGTATATTAATACTCTTAGCACCCTCCACTTGACTTAAAAGTCAGGAAAACAGAAGGTTTAATTATTTTAACCACAGTACAGAAAGAAGAATTGGGATTGGAAAACTTAGCTGGCTTTTATTATATTAACTTGTCTTTACATTTCTCTTCTAATTAAAGCCATAAGAGGTTCTATCACCATAATAAGCAGGAGAGAGGGGCAGGGAACACCCTTCCTCCAAGTGAAAGGACCAGGGCCAGCCAGCATGGGTTTATGAAAGGGAGGTCCTGCTAAACCAACCTGATCTCTTTCTATGACCATGTGACCCGCCTTCTCGATGTGGGGAAGACTGTGGACGTTGTCTACCTGGACTTTGGTAAGGCCTTTGACACCGTGCCCCACAGAGTTCTCCAGGAGAAACTGGTGAATTATGGCATAGACAAGTGTACTCTTCACTGTGTAAAAAATAATGGCTGGATTCACAACAAAAAGTGGATTCACAACAGAGAGTTGTGAATAATGGGGTGAAATCCAGTCAGCGACCGGTCACCAGTGGTGTCCCTCAGGGCTCGGTTCTGGGGCCAGTCTTGTTTAATATCTTTATTGATGATCTGGATAGGGGGATTGAGTGCACCCTCAGTAAGTTTGAAGATGACACCAAACTAGGTAGGAGTGTTGATCTGCTTGAGGGTAGGATGGCTCTACAGAGGGATCTGGGCAGGTTGAATCAATGGGCCAAGGCCAATGGGATGAGGTTTAATAAGGCCAAGTGCAGGGTCCTACATTTTGGTTGCAACAACCCCAGGCAGCGCTACAGGCTTGGAGAAGAGTGGCTTCAAAGCTGCCCAGCAGAAAAGGACCCGGAAGGGTTGGTGGACAGCCGGCTTAACATGAGCCAGCAGTATGCTCAGGTGGCCAAGAAGGCCAACAACATCCTGGCCTGTATCAGGACTAACATGGCCAGCAGGAGTAGGGAAGTCACCGTGCCTCTGTACTCAGCACTGGTGAGGCCCCACCTTGAGTACTGTGTTCAGTTCTGGGCCCCTCGCTACAGGAAGGACATTGAGCTGCTGGAGCGTGTCCCAAGGAGAGGCACCAAGCTGGTGAGGGATCTTGAGAACAAGTAATACAAGGAGAGGCTGAGGGAACTGGGCATGTGTAGTTTGGAGAAGAGGAGGCATAGGGGGAACCTCATTGCCCTCTACAACTACCTAAAAGGAGGTTGGAGAGAGGTGGGGGTAGGCCTCTTCTCCCAGGGGAATAATGACAGGATCAGAGGAAATGGTCTAAAGTTGCGGCAGGGGGGATTTAGATTAAATATTAGGAAGAATTACTTTACCGAGAGATTGTTCAGGCCCTGGAACAGCCTGCCCAGGGAGGTGGTAGAGTCACCATCCCTGAAGGTATTTAAGAAATGTGTAGACGTGGCACTTCAGGGCATGCTCTAGTGTGCAAGATTGTTGGATTGTGTCTGTTTGTGGGTGGGTGTGGTGTGGGTGTGTGTTGGTTTGTGGTTGGGGTTTTTTTTTGGTTGGTTTTCTTTTTTTGTTTGTTTGTTTTTTTGTTTGTTTGTTTGTGGGGGTTTTTTTGTGGTTGGACTCAATGATTTCAAAGGTCCCTTCCAACCATGAATATTCTGTGATTCTGTGAATTGGTTCGACATCACTAATAATTACTGAAAGCACTTAGTAATTCTGTTGTAACTTTGTCCATTACATGAATTCTTTGTTGAAGTGAAAAGCATGTAATCTGTGAGGAAAAAAAGCAGAAACAATCATAATATTTTTCCTTTCTATTTAACTTCAGGGAAGAACTTAAGTACATAAAAGCCAGCCTGTTTTCTTTGTGTGATGCTGAGACTTTTTTCTTGCGCTAAAGCAAGGGAATGTCCTAAATAAACAAATCTGCTTTGGATGTAAAAAAATCAGATAAAACATACAACATAAAGGATATTCAAATGAGTGCTAGATAATATTTCTGCCTGAAGATTTTGGACAAAATTATTTAGGAACACAGAATGAAAACTACAGCACTATATGTTGAATATTCCTTTCTAAGTAGAGTTTCTTCACCTTATTCCACTATATGACAGTGATATATGACCAGCCTGCTGATGAGCTAATGCTCCATGCAACCCAAGTCACCCACCAGGTAATTTCTTCAGGCAGTGAACCCCTGACCTCCATTTTTAAAGGAACCAGGCAGGTCAACTTATTATCGAATTATTCTCTGCATATTTGGATAGTAGCTAAGCAGTTACCATAAGGAATCCAACTCTAGACACTTAACCAATGCCTTTAATATATTATGGTGATCATAGTTTCTTAATATTGTCTTTCAGCTTTAAGTAATCTTGGCATCTGTTGGGTTATTCTTTGAGATGATAAATACATTATTTATGTGATTCACTTGGAGTAACCGATCTGTTAAAGTATTTGGCAAGAAAATTACAATGTGGTTAGAGAACTATGAAACAGGATTAGTATTTTCTTTCCAGGAAGTGAAATTAATCTATTGTTTGATATACAGCTGATTCTAATCAGAATCTTTTCAGAGCTATCACTAACACATTTTACAAGCAGTATTTGGTTACCAAAGAAGTACCTGTAATGCAGGTCTGAGAGCCAGGGATCTTTGTTCTATACTTGAATCCATCATAGATTTGCTGTGTGGCTTTTGTTTTTTTCTAAATATGATAAATTATAAGAAGGACTCGGAGTGTGAGTGTGGATATTATTGAAATACTCTGTAAATATAATGCTGTATTAAGTAAAGTATTTCTGGACAGAAATCTAATGAATGCTGTGTGCCTGTGTCTCCAAACATTTTCATTTCCAGACTCAGTGGTAATGATGGCAAAAAAATTCAATTGACTTTTCAAATTAGTTCTTTGGGACTGTCCAGGCTAAAGATGGAATTTATTTCATTTCTTCACTTCTACCGTGTTTTTAACAGTTGTCTTAAGATTTGTCTTGGCAGCATTTCTTGACAACATCCTCTTTATTACAGTATTCAGAATGTGAAAACGTTTGAGACATATTTCCTAGTGGGAAATATCTTGTGTAGTTAGAAATGAGTAGTGCTACCACTGAAGCAGAAGGGTTCATTTAAACCTATTACAGAGGAAGTGTAGGCATGGCCTAATTGCTTTTTATTTATCTTTGAATTTAGTGAAGATATTTTCATATATATGTAATCTCTACTTATTTGTAAAAAAAAAAAAAAAGGTCTGAATATGTAAACAAGACTGTGTGTTGTAGATATATGAGAAATACATGTTACCATTTGTGCTAAGGTCCTTCTCCAGCAATTACATTTTATTGCTATCTCCTCTCCTCTTATACAGATTTTCTGAGGATTTGATTTTAAAGAGTAGTAGCTCTGTTCCTTGTGTTTTGCGTTTGTGTATACATGTAAGTAATAATGCATTTACATAGGTTTTTGGAAACTTCCTCCTAGATGGAAACTTCCTCTTAGATAAATGAGAAAATTATCGTATCATGTCAGTTGGAGGTGCAAGTGATCTGTAGGGGAAACATTGATAGAGAGGGCCTCAGAATATAAAAATTTTGAGGAAATAGAACCAAATTTGCCTAAAAATATTCAAATCCAGCAAAATATGCATAAGGTTGCAATATACTGAAGACCTTCCTGAACAAAGTCTTGGCAACCGATAACAGAAGATACTGATAAATGACTTAATGCAATTTGTTACATAGGCTGACACTGCATTTTTTTTGTTGAAAAAGTGCTCACAGACTATATTGATCGAAGTATCCCATCCACAAGGGCATACACCTGTAGTCAGTATCACTGGTATCTGAGCTAACACCAAAACAAATCAATACAGCTATTTCTAACATTCAGTCTTTCCTCTTCTGAATTGCTGTAAACACTGTATTTATTTAGTTTAGAGGAATATGTTTTGTTCAATAAGTAGTGCCTGAACTGGTGTTGAAATGTTTTTCATTCAGTAGCCATATCCATCTCAAAATAATTTTGAAGCCTTTTCTAAGCAGAGAACTATATATTTTCAAGTCTCTGAAGGAGTAACCCTGTCTCCATCAACCAATCATTCAAAATGCCACTTTGGGCAAAGCTTGTTTTGAAAATGTTGTTTAGAGATGTCAAATAAGAGTAAGAAAATATTGGGGGCAGTTGTCAAAATCGAGGAAATTATATAAAACATGTATTTAGCCATACTGCTGTATATCAAGATATGATTTTATCTTAGTGATTAAGGGCAAATACACTAGAAGCTGACAATAAGATATATGCTAAGCCAATATTGAGGAAGTGAATATTTTAAAACACCTTTCCAAGAAGGTACATACAATCAATGATGGTTACTAGAGGTGCAAAAATATTCAACCGGTGAAAATGAATTTCCCTAAGAAAAGTCGTATTTCTGTTTGTCCATTGATTTACTGTAGATTTGGTTGTTGGGCCTTTTCATCAGAAATAGTGAGAAAAATGTAAGAATAAAGGAAAGAAAGAGTTTTGGTGGTGTTTGTTTCTTGTGAAATTTTTTCATGGAAGATATTTACTGTTGCCTACCTGCCTCAAGTGTTTTTAAGTACTTGAAGTAGTAATGGGCTCTCAGTAGATTTCACATTTCCTTTGATAGACTTAGATAGTCTTTGATCCATTGTTTTCTTGCTGTCTGTAAGTGAGGTGAAAAAGTCATGTGCCAAAGGGGTACCTGGAGACCTTCCTCTTTCCGTTGTAATCAACACACTTCTATCTTGAGTATCCCGACTATCGACAGAACAGAGATGCTCAATATCCTCCTTGAAAATATTACCGTACACAAAAAAAAAAAAAAGAAAAAAATTACTTGACTAGATGAATTGCAAAACCAAATAAGTAGACTGCAGATGGCTGTTACTATAAAACTAGTAAATCATAAAATAGCTACAGTTACCTCTACTGTCCCAAGTGACATTACAATTTTAGCTTGGGCTTTCCACTAAGAGTAAGGGCATAGCTAATCTGAATAAATATGACATTTCATAATAAATAATTGGTATAGGGAGGGTGTCTGTACAGTGATTCATAGATAAGGATAAAATATATAAATGGAGCTATGCAGTTTTAATAAAAAACAGCTGATGTGGGATGTTCCCTCTGTGATGTGATTAATGGAGACACACGGCAGTAAACTTTCGAAGTGGTGCACAGGGACTTAAGCTGTGCCACTCTTATTAATGCCAGTGACAGTTGAGCAGCTAGATGACTGTGTACCACTTTGAAATGTAATTTTGCTTCAGTAATGGTTTACATGCTTTTTTGGAATTGTTTAAAGAATTAAGCACTTGAAAGGAAACATTTTATGCAAATGTGGTGCTTCAAACCAGTAGTTGAAATTTTCAAGCTTGCATATCAATAACTATTTTCCTAAATTCATGTTCTGGTTCTAAAAAACAAAATGTCAAGATTGCCGAACAACATCTTCATATGAAGTCAGTATAAACTATATTCTCAGCAGAGTTGATACAAAAATATATTTCCCTTCCATCAAACTTCTGATTTTACAGGAAAATATTTGACTTAAATGAGGATGTGGTAAACATAAAAAAACACAGAATGAAGACCATCATGAGACTTCCTCTCCTGTCCCCTACTCTGCCATACCCTCTCATATTGCTTTTTCAGTGATATGCTTTGGAACATTTCCATTTTGAACGAACCACTTCATGAGCATACAAGTGGAAAAAGATAGTTGAATGGTGAGAAGCTTTGTTAGTTTCTTTCAAAGTGCATGGATGTATTGGTACCAACTGGATGCCAGTTGTTCATGGAAGAGATAGTGGTCCACATAGCTGGTAACCTGGGCATCCAAAGGCCTATGCTGTGCTGCTCACAGCCCTTGGCTGCAGAACAAGCATGGCCATCTCCTTGTAAAAGAGGAGCCTGCAGCTGGGTCCTGCTTCGTACCGCCGATTATGCCACCTGCATATCCTCACCTTTATCTAACAGTGCAGCAACAACTTCTCAGGTCAACATTCTTTTTGTTTGACAGTTGAAATGATGAATAGAGTTGTCGTGTTTTAAGATATCTTGTAAGAGCTCAAAAGAGCAAAATGTCAAGTAACCTTTCCATGGATGTGCCACACCCTTATGGGCAGCGCTTCAATACTGACCAATCTCAGGTTTCCAGCATCTGGAGGGATGTAATACTATCAATACTGTCCTCTTTCTTTATAATGTTAGCTTCAGTAAGTGACCTTTTATAGAATCTTAGAATCATAGAATAGTTTGGGTTGGAAGGGACATTTAAAGGACATCCAATGCCTCCTGTAATGAGCAGGGACATCTTCCATTAGATCAGGTTGCTCAGAACCTTATCCGACCTGACCTTGAATGTTTCCAGGGATGGGGCATCTACCACCTCTATGGATGAACTGTGCCAGTGTTTCACCACCTTCATTCTAAAAAAATTCTTCCTTATATCTAGTCGAAATCTACCCTCTTTTAGTTTAAAATCATTCCCCCTTGTCCTGTCATAAAAGGCCCTACGAAAAAGTTTGTCCCTGTCTTTTCTGGAGGCCCCCTTTAAGCACTGAAAGGCTGCAATCAGGTCTCCCCAGAGATTTCTCTTCTCCAGGCTGAACAACCCCAACTCTCTCAGTCTGTCCTCATAGGAGAGGTGCTCCAGCCCTCTGATAATTTTTGTGGCCCTCATCGACCCCCTCCAACAGGTCTATGTCTTGTACTGAGACACAGAATCTGAATGCCTTTCTTACTAGGATCATAACAAGCCAGAAACACCACAAAATCATGAACAGATGTGTTTTGGGAAATGTTTGACACTCAAAGTTAGATTTCTTGCTACTAGAACTTCTCAAATAAGGGACCTTTAGTTCATACATGTTCCACATGAAGAGATGCATTATTTCTTTTGGTTTTAAAATCCTACATCCTACATCCTACGTTGTGGCTAATCCAAGATACAGTTCCAGTCACACCACAGCATGCTCTACACATACTGTCTGTGGTATATTTTACCAGTTTTATGGCATAGGAGGAAATCATGTTGCTTCATTTCAAGATAAATCCAAGGACATGCCAGTGGTATCACTGCTCATGGCAACTGGGTGCTGCCTCCAAGGAGGTCTGTTATGATTATCCTGCTAAGCATAGCCTGTGTAAAGGAATGGGTACAGCACAGTCCTGAAGACAAATTAAATATGCAGTATGGCACAGCACAGTACGTGCTTACGCTCAGGTCAACTTGTTATGTGGAGTACTAATTCCACTAGTAAACTTCTAACTAGGACTACTACAGTATAGACAACAAATATCCTACCAGTCTATTTGTAAGAAAAATGAGCAAAGGTGAATAAATTGGAGCTTACTTAAATACTTCAATTAATTTAAAAATGTTTTAGATGTTTTCTTCTTTTGTTTAGTTTGCATCTATGTGATGAATTGGTCAACCCATGTTGGAAGGTATTTTAAGGTTACCTCATCAACATGATTTAAATAAATGCTAAACCATGAGCATAGAATGTCATAAAGGATTTTGTAAATATTAATAGTAGTTTCATTGGTTTGAAGGTATTTTTGTACCAATGTACAAATTTTACACACACACAAAGAGCATAGTTGTTCTTTTCTATATAAATTTATTTTAGAGTTACTATTATTTTATATATTTGTTCAGTTCCAATGTTTTCCCTAGTTACTTAGTTGCCACCAAATATTAACACAAATCTTAGTTGTTTAAACACTGGATCACATTCTACTAAATTCTTTTTTGACTGGTAAAATAATGTCTGTGAAACTGCAGAGCAATATAATGTCTCTTAGTGTTCATCTTCTAAAGGACTACAGGTGGTCAAGAAGGCACAGTGCAATTTAACACTTTATAGCAAGAATGCTTATTCTGGATGCTTTGCACATAGTTACTCCTATTGTTGTGATACAAAGGATAGTTTCTTTATGCTTAACTTTAGCCTTTTGATTATAGGGGGAAAAAAAGGCATTTGTAATCATAGTGTTTCTGTTTCTCTTCATTTCATTCTCTAATTAATTTTTCTTTCTTTTTAAACCTTGTTGGCTGCATTCAAACAAATCTCATGGAGAGATAAGAACTCAAAGATAATAAAAAACCTTCCCATTTCTGTTCAGTAGAAAAGAGAAAAGCTGTATAAATGCTGCAGATGTAAGACAGATTTGCTCAGTGCTTACGCTTTCTAACACACCAAAGAAGGAGAGAAGCTTTGACTTTTGTGGTAAGCCATTAGGACATATGGGGAAGGTTTAGATTGAAAAAAATGAGAACATGGAAGTTGTGATCTCCCCCCTGCCCCCTTAGCTGAGTGATCTGTCTGCGCTTAACCTCCTGAGGCTATCAGTCTCCAAGAAAGCCACAGCCTGCTTTCAGAGGCTGGTTGGTGACGTTACTATTGCCTTTTCGAGACAATTCCATCCTTGACTGCTCAGTCTGCATTCCGGATACAGTTGCAACCATTTGTCTCATTCCTCTCTTGACACATTTGCTCATCCCTGATTTCTAGTTCCTGCTCTGGCTTGGCTTTCCTACACTTGTTTATCCTCTGCTTGCTCTGCCTTTAAAGGCCTAATTTTCAGTAAATACAGCCTCCCTGGTTTCCTCTCTGTTGATAAGTTCCTGATCCTGATTATCCTTCGCAACTTATAGTTTACCTAATGATCCTGAGCACGTTTCATCATTTGGCAGGCTGAAGAGAATCAAATCAATTCAAGTTTAAAATTTTAATAGCTGACCCTTATACTACCATACTTAGATAGGAACATATTACTTATGAATAGTTAGAAACATTACAAATTCTGATGTGTATTTACGTATAAATCTTAAACATGTTACTATTATGTATCTATGTTGGTACGTGATATCTATCTATCTATCTATCTATCTATCTATCTATCTATCTATCTATCTTCTTTTAGCACTGCAAGGTAAATTGAGTGTCAAAAGAGCCCCCAAGAAATGTTGGAAACCTACTATATGCATGACCAAAGACATTAATAGTCATTAAGACTATTTTGAATCACATTTAGAAGAAAACCTGTATAAGATGATTTTTTAAAAGAACACTTATCTGCATCTGTAGACAAACATACCCTGATGAGGGCTATAGAGATGACCTTGGATTGACTAAGAAAATGCATTCTCCACAAATTACATTTGTGGTAATTGTAAATTGTGTAATTGTAAATTACATTTGCAAATAGTACGAATTGTGATATCAAATTAAAGAAATAGAAACTTTCTCTGGGAAAACAAATTAAGCTTGCAGGAGGATCACATAACGTAACTATGTGAAGAATCATTAATATTTACTATAATAACACAGGTGAAGCCAGCTCTAGGTGTCTCCTTGACTGTAGAAAGCTCCATTGAATTGGGCAGATGTTCCTCTTCTGAAGAACCAATGATACGAAACTGAGGATTATTAAAGGAAATTCTGTTTTAATACCTACCCCAATCCATTTTTGGCTTTGTTTGTTTATTCTGTTTGCTTATGTTGAAGACATGGTGTAGCTAAGTCTGAACATAAAAATGCCCGTAAGTGCCTAGGCAAAAGAAGTCACGTATGGTGGGTGGTTTTGGGACTGATCAAATTTAGAACAAGGCTGCATTCTGATCTCAGCTTCTGATTACAGAAGCATAGGTCTTGATTCTTATTTCTGATTCCCTTCAATCCATAAGCAATGTCTTACATTCTTACATTGTCTTACGTCTCCCTATCAGAAATCTTAGCTTACATTTGGGTTAGTACCACAGGTTCTGGACTCATTTTTAAGAATTATTTGTGATGGAATAACTTGTTTAAGTTATGGAGGGTTGTTAATAACCAAACGGGCCATGTACAAGAATTGATCAATTTGGACTGTCACAGTTAAGATTAAGGGCTTGGCTATTCCAGATGCCAGACTAATAAAACAGATCTTTAAGAAATTTGTTTTGTAACCATGGGGAAATCTGCTTAAAAATATCTGTGTGGTTTTAGAATTCTATTTTGAAGATAGTGTGTTAGATTAATTTAAATGCATTTATTACATGTATTCAGTCCTAATGCAGGTACAGTCAGAATAGGGCTCTGTGTTCTTAGAATATTGAAACAGAGAGATGAGACGGTGCTTACAACCAGAACAGACAAAGCAAGTAATGGCTAGGAAAAAGCTATCATATGTAAAAAAGTGGAGCACTGAACTATGAGCTATGAAATTCTTAATTCCCTTAATTTCTATTTGGTTATAAAAATAATTTCAACAGAGAGATCTTGAATTAAATAGTTGTCCAGATGCCAGGGCATCTGCCTGTTTCACCTTCAGAGGCTTGCAAAAGAAACACGTCCAATCTAGACATGGCAGCATCTGTCTGATAACTGTCTGAATATATGCTGGTGTCTGAGACAGTGTTTGGTTGAATCAAATTATCCGTAAGTTTGGAACAATGATATGAAACACTCCAGTGAGATCTAGATAGGAAAATAAAAGGAAACGAGGATTTTGGCAGGGTGCAGGAGCATCTGTGGTGCATGGGAGATAGCAGCCAGTCACCAGAGCATGCTGAACATTTCTGAGTGGAAAGACACAACCAGTACAACTGCTGCTGACCTATTTCTGTCTCTGACTTACTTTTTTCCATTTACCGTATCAAAGTTAAAGACAGAGGAATAAGGAAGAAGGTCGTATAGATTATAAAGCTCAAAGAAGTGTAATCTACTTGCACAAATTCGAAGTTAATACATAGAGAAGAGTTGTCCTGCTGCCATGTTAATTTAGTTCTTTCTCATTTGTTTAGTTAATTTCTTATTCAAGTTCTAATTTTCACTATTTTGTTCACCTATTTTATCTGTTTAGTTCAATAGCCCCCTTGCCTTTTGTCTCCGAATGTTTAATTCTTGCATTTTTTCCCAGGAACTATTGTTTTCCAGGATTGTGATAAGATTACTTGAGTAATCCTTAAATGCAGATAGAAAAGATGAAATGCAGATGTAACATAATCAAATGAATCATATACTGACTATATCTCAAGCTGCAAATGAAAATAAACTAGTGAAGCCCAAGAAAAACGTTCAAGAAAATGCAAGTTCTTGGTTGCCTTCCTTGATATTGAGTATTGGATTATAGCAAGTACTATGTTATTATGCTACAGAAATGGTAAAATGTTGAATTCAGACCATGTAGATTTCATATTTGTGTATTATACGTAAGTAATATCAGTAATTCATTTTCATACTGTTAAATTGAACGTTTCTTCATATTACTGATAAAAAGCCCACATAAGGACAAAATCAGTGTTCCTTAACATTCATAGAAGCAGCTGGTTTCAGAAAGATCAGACAAGTTATTAGCAAACATATTAGCAGATCTTCCAAGGTAGTCTGATTAACATAGTGCCGTTGTTGCAAACATGAACTCTATTTTTCATGAGTGACAAGTTGCATGCTTCACTAGAAAAATTTAAAATATTTTGTGAAGTATTAAGTGTGTTTCACAGCAATAAAAATATTTCTTTTATACATTAAGCATAAAAGTAAACTCAATTATCAAATTCATGGACCAGTGAAGACAGTACGATCTTATGACAACAATTTCCAATCTGAAGCAAACAAGTACATGCTAGCATTTTATTGATCAGTATATTTTTGAAACAAAAGTCCAAAGGCTTTTGTAAACATGTAAGTTTTGTATGTGTTTAGTGGTGTGAAAAAGTAAATCAAGTATTCACACTGTTGTCATGTGCCTGGTTCTTCATAATCTACCTGGTTTTTGCCACTTATTTTCTAAGTGGAAAGGTTATGCATTCTGTTTAATCGTATTACTATTGGAACCAAATAAGTATTAAAAAATAAATTCTTTTGCATTATTTCAGGAACTTTTGTGTGCAACCAAATATACAAATATAATGTTATTTGCCAAAACTTTTTTTAGGATGTTGTCATGGTTTGGGCTGGGCTGGCAACTGAAACAATTCTCTCCCTCATCTCTGTCTCCAAGAAGGGGAGGGAAAGAAAAAGAATTATGAGTTTAGAACAAAACTAAACTACTTTAATAAAAATATTAATAAAATAATACAAGGAAAATAATGAAATATATACAATATATACAAAACCATATCAAGCTTCCAGGATTATGATCATGTCACTGTCAAGCACTGAGAAAACCAGAGACTGGACTCAGTGACGGCCAGGAACTGAATTCTGCATCTGGATTCAGGAATGCACTGATCAGGATCAAAGGCAGATAAATAGAGTTGTCCTTGGACACCAACCACTGAAGAAAGAGGGCTGAACCTTTAATCCCTCAGCTTTTATACTGAGCATGAGGCAAATGGAATGGAATACTCTGTTAGTCAGTTTTGGGTCACCTGTCCTCCCTACAGGTGTGACCCCCTCTATGCTTTTCTGCTTCTGACCCTCCAATATGGCACACAACAAAGTTAGCCGACCTTGGTTGTTATAGCAATAAGTATAAGCAAAATCCTCTCTGCATACCATTCCTTGACATAATTATAAGTAATCAGGTTTTACTAATTTGAGAGTGACCAGTGTCTCCACAATATACTGTTAATTTCAGAGAGTTCAGTTAGTTTGAAGAGGTTTAACTAAAAAATAAAATTACTGAAGAGAAAATTGGTTCTGTTTTCTCTCAAATCAGGACAGATGTTTACTGGTGCCCCTTTGGACCAAGTCTAGCTCTTTTGTTAAGCCTAGGGGAGATGTTACCTTAAACAACTAATGCTCATGTTAGGATAGAGGTAGATTCCAAAATTTATTTGAACAAATAGAAACATTTGTTTCTATTCACCCTTGTGTAAAACAACAGTAATTCTACTGAATTCAACAGAATTCTACTGAAAGGGGGAGGGGGAGAGGGGAAGAGGGAGAAAAAGAAGGAGAGAAGAAAGCCTTCCATTTAGCATTTAAAAATATCTTGTAAACAACACTGACTTCACATGATAGAATGTAGAATAGATCAGGTCATATGATGGATCACGCAAACTATAAATATGACAGTACTTGATTTTTCTTCATTTTCTTAAAATTGTTTTTTAATTGTTCATAAGGATGAAAAACATCAACTAGACACGAAACCATCAAGGACAGAAATATAGCTCAAAGAAGATGAATTGTGGTATATAGTATTTCTGCAGATGAGTATGTATTTCCAGTATCTAATGTGTTCAATTCACTTTAGAGGTGAGAAAAATCTAATGAGCATTCCTTTTTGACTGTGTTTATGAATCACTGAAAATGAGAAAAAAATTACATGACTGACATGTCAAGAGTGAATTGGTGATATGCTACCTGGTAAGGAATTAACTTAATTTGCAGATCACCTGAAAGTATTCTAAATATTAAGGAACTTGAAATGAACAATAATGTACTTAGATATTGTTGACAAATCATTGTGTAATATGACATGTTTTGAATTATTAACATTAACCAAAAAAAAAAATATTAGTAATGATGGTCCTAGCATCTTTACTGGATCATTGAGATTTTTGAAACTGGTACAAACTATTCTATTAGGGAAGTTAATATGAATATTATTAAAAGAAGACATTGAAACTGATTCTGCTCTCCCATTAAGCAGTTCCATATTGTCATCAGAATAATATTTTTTAATATACATATGTTGAAATCAATTCAGACCTATATTACGTTTTCAGATAGAAGTAAAATTGAGAACATATTCAATTTTCAAGCTACAAATCCAGAAATTTTTGGTTTTGAGAAAAAAAATAAAAACATTTTAATTATTGAAACAACATTGTGGAAAACTGGAACAATAACCCTGAATCATAAGTAAAAGGTAAACAACTGCAATTTCCATATCTTGTTTCATCAAAAGTTAGTGTTTTCTGTATTATAGTATCCTTTCCACCATAATAGATTGCAGTTGCCATTGTTATTTGCTGATAAAATAGAATAGAAAAATAATAGTTTGGTTTCTTAGGTGTCACAATGACAGTAAAGCAAATTAATAATTTTTATTAGTTCTTATGACTATGAAATATTGAAGCAAAACATAAATGTAATGGGTTGAAATTGAAGAGAGCATTTCTTGATAACAGAAAAGAAGAACTCTGCAAGTATCCAGTTTATACATGTTTTTAAAGATAACGTCATCTGGAACGTTGTTCTTTGTGAAGTTTGCACAATGAAACCTGTAGTACATTCCAGCTTGTGGGTGTCAGGGTTCAGGTCGATAACAGCAAGATATGTCGCCAGGCATGGGAATACCTTTAGCACAGCTCAGCAGGGCATAAGGCGGGTCTCTGACGTAGCCTTAAACCCTAGCAAAAGCAGGGTGCCCTCAGCAAGGCTCCATTTAAAGCTCTTTCTCACTGTTGGTTTTTTTTTTCCCCATGGTTGTCTGATTCAAGGCTACACAGTTGCGCCACATCAGAGCAGTCGTTGAACCCACACAGCTAAATCCCTGGATTTGGGAGGTCGAGAGAGGTGCCCTCAGGGTCCTGTAAGCAGTCACTTTGGATGTTCTAGATGTTAATTTAAAATTGGTCAAATTTATCGTGTAATTAAGTACTTGTAAAAATTAGGAAACCCAAGGTTTTACCTGACAAGTGTATTCTATTTAGTAAATGCAAGGGAGAGATTAAAACCTAACAATCTATATATCTGGCCAGTTTGCTTTGCTTTCTCTCTTTAGACAGTGTAGGCAATGTGAAGTAATTGTGTAGGCACAGCTGGGTTCAGCTGTGTTTACCAACTAAACATCATACAAAAACCCTACTTGTGTTGTAATTCCATGTCTCCAATTAGATGGGTGTGCCAGAGTAAATCCCAGATTCTTCACAAGAAAAATCTCTTAGTACAGTTTTGTTTTCTTTTCTTTTTTTCAATGAGTACTGTAAGTGTAAGGAAAAGCACTTTAAAAAAAACAAGAGATGACACCTCCTCAAGGAAATGAAAAAAGTTGCCCCATCCGGATACAAATGCATTGTTCTCTCAGCTGTTTCAGTTAAAGGAAAATGGGGTTTGGGGTTTTTTTTGGTATATATGTAAAACTTACTTCAGACCTTTCTTCACCATTTGTTTGCATTAAATTAAATTACTTTTATTGCAATGAATTATCAATGTATGTATTGGTCTGTCTACAGTAGCAAGTAACTTAGTTCCCTGGTTCACTACTAGTTCCTAAATAATCATGACACTTAGACCCAAAGCTACTTTGCAAGGGGAAACACAGCACATTCAAAGTGATCATTGCAATATATGGTTCAAAAGTGTCGTCGTGGTCTGAACTAGAGCACTAGCATAGACACTTATGTTTATTTTGCTTCTGAGGTGCCTTTTGGAGAAAATCAACTATCTGCGTTTGAGACAAATACAGGTAAGGTCTGAAACTAATTTGCTATGGTCATTTCCTAACAGCAGTAAAAGTGAGGCTGAAACAGAGACTGCACTTTTGTCTGTCCTAACAAATTCTTGAATGTTATCCTATAAACCTTGCAATGTTCAGCACTTCCTTATTTTCTTATGCAGTGCCCCAGAACAGGAAACGTTTAATCTTTAATGACATGCTACAAAACCCCAAACTTTGGCAAATGACCAAAACGGTATTTCGGGGTTTTAGCACTGATACCCCTTTCTTTGAAATTAAATTGGATTTTAAGAAATCACTTTTAGTGTGGGAGCTTACGTACCCTTAAATTCTAACTGAAGGTCAGTGATATCCACAGGGGGATATATTTAAATGCTCCAGCAACGTCACAAGTGTACATCTGACTGTACAAATGTACAGTTTTTTTAATTGTTCTGGATTCTCCTTGTAACTGATGAGCAGCTAACATATTCCTCATATCACTATTGCACGATTTTTAATATTCTAACACCAATAGCAGTGTGTATTAACTATCGCAATGTAAAGACTTATCAAAATAAGACAAAAATCAGGCATATTTTTCATGCAGTTCAAAGACATTTATCCACTTGGTTATATAGGCAGTTTGTTTATTCTAAAAACCGTTGAGGTAGCAATTAAAAATTAAAGTAAAACACACTGGCACAAAACATAATGGATTAGATAGTGTGACACGTTGCTGCAGGAGGCTGTGGAAGCCAAGAATGCACCAAGATTCTAAAAGGAACTGGATGTTTCTGTGGATAAAAGAATATCCAGATTTATGATGTTAATGTTGAAAAAAAACTTGTAGGTGATCTGATAGTCCAGATTTAACCAATTCATAGTCATTAGACAAAACCTAATCATATGTATCAGATGCTGTTTATTCTTTTTTTTTTTTTTTTTTTTTGTGGAAAGGTTACTGTTTCCTCCAACAATGCTATATTAATTATCATTGAAGAC
>JAOXJK010000001.1:136481611-136492952 GCA_025774025.1 Xenus cinereus
ATTGTGAACAAGGTAACTCACTGGCAAAAAAACATCCCTCTGTTATGCAGATATACTCTGAGCTGGGATAGAAGTTATTATAGCAATAACGTTAAAGACTAAATTTTCTGGTATTTCCATCTGTGCTATAATTGGTCAAGGTTAAAGTGATGGCAATGGTAAGGAAAACTGTAATTTAAAGACTTTGCTTCTTTGCTGGATATTGCTCATAGATACATATTGTCCTCCTTTTTTGGACTGTGTCCTGTTCCAGAAAAGTTGCCTGAAGTGCCTTCAAGGCGCTGCAGAGGGATCTCAGTGTTCAGTTTGGTTTTATCATCAGCAAAATCCTTTCCACAAACAATGAACGCTGCAGTATTCATTGCCAGTGGCACACAACAAAGTCTATTTTTGTTATAGCCTGGGGTGCCTTTCCAAGGCAGATCAGCGTTCATCATTTTCTTTTCTGTAATTTGTTCTGTCTTGCTGTTTCATTCAGTTATGTGACAATCCCCTCTCTTGACATGACTGATGGAACTGGGTGTGACGTCTCACATCAACCACTGTAACAGCTGACCAAAAGAGACTTTGCATTGATTTAAAAAATTTCAGGCTTCCAGGCATAGACTTCAAAAGAAGAAAAACATATTTCCCCCATTTACAAGCTTTGTAAAATACTTTGTGGTCAGTGCCTGTTAACAACAATATTTTGAATAGCAAGAATATTCAGAGGTAGGCAGGGAATTTCTCATACTAAATTCAGTTCATTGATCAACTTAATAAAGAGACTGTGAAGTGATGTGCCTTTATAGCAATGCTACACTCAAAAGACAAGTTTTTGGGGAGACCTTTCCCTTTGTGAAAATTAGACAAATTACAGCAGAGCAGTTCCTTTTATTGCAGGTCAGTTCTCAGTGGGATTTCGAAATGTCAGCTATACAGAAACAAATACAAGTTACAGAACGATTTTCTTTAGTAGCTCATTTCCTTACACAGGACTGGTATAACTATGAGCCTAATGAAACTCTGAGGTTAAAGACAACAAAAATATACAGAAATTTCTCAAAGAGAGGAATAATTATTTTTTTCCTCACTTGAGAGTGCTGCCTTTAGGAAATTATTTTACTTAACAGCAATGTGATAACACTGATATCAAAGATTATTTTTTTTCCTTCCTGTCATAAATTGCAGTTTTTAACACTTCCATCTTTTTCTTTCTAGTTTTCCTTCAATGGAGTAATAACTTAGATGTTTACATTTTGTGATTTAATTTTATTATCGCTGTCTTTAGTCACTGGGTAATAATATATTTTGCCTGTAAAGTGTAACACACTTAAATAACCTATACTGCCAAGGACAATCTGTGGAGGGTAAGGGGAGAAGAGAGTTTATTAATAGCTTTATTTGTGAAAAGTTATACGATCTGAAACTTACTGTCCCATAGTATGAAAATGTAAAAAAAATATATGGAAAAGCACCATCCTATACACAGCATAATCAAGGCTTGGGGTGTATTCATTATATTTACTTCTATGCATATGCAGAGTAATAAGCATATCTTGGCCAAACGTGTGGCTTAAAGACAGCATGGACTGGCCGAACAGAGAGGAACCTCTTGTATAGAATATGGAAATGCTTTGCAGAGGGAGGAACACAGTATCCTGGCAATCATAATCTGTGTAAGCTCCTAAAAAAGACCAGCACGATACAAATTACATTCAGTCAGTGTGTGTTGTAACAGATTTGTATTATGAAATGATGTACTATATGACATTATAACCTTGACCAGTTCATATGAAGGAGCATGCCTACATGCTGCATATTGAAAGCGGGATAATTCATTTAAATTACCTGCATTGCAGCTGAGCAACTGCTAAACTCCTCTGAAATCCTACAGCATTTAATGCTACCTCCCAGCCATGTAGAAAGCCAGTTGTCACAGTATCATATAATTCATTTCTCATGCAGTACGCTGGAGACAGACAATTACTGTCAGTGCTCAGTACTGCAGTTTCTATCATCTTCTAGAACAAAAGATACAGGTTTGGGGGTTGGAGGTTGGGGTTTTTTTCTTTCTTTCTTTCTTTCTTTCTTTCTTTCTTTCTTTCTTTCTTTTTTTACCCTCTAGGGGAAGAAAATAGTGAGAGCTTTGTCAGCCATTTTGGCCATGAACCTTAAAGAACTCACTCAATTTAACAGCCTTAATATCTTTGCAGCGCTATAAATAAGGATCTGTTTTCCCAAGGTAGGCAGCATTTCAGGAGCAGATACAAAAGAGGAAAGAAAAAAGAGAGAAAGCAAACAATGATAGTTCAAATTGGGCAATCACCAGCCTAACCCTTTTGACATTGAGGCTGGCAGCTTGCTATAAATCATCATTCCATTGAAGAGGAGAATTATATTTGATATGCACCAAGGTAATTTAGACAGAGAAATTACATGGCATCTTTCTAGCAAGACGGGTGACCTTATTTTGCCAGGTTATTGTAACTTAAAGGGGCCAGACTTGGAATGCTAACTGCTAGCAGTTGTTCCTCTGCATTAATTGATGCTTCAGAATTAAATTCATGGGGCAAGTGGCTGGATAAGTCTTTTGTGTTTCGTTTCCTACCACAAAAGGCTACCTGCTTTTTCTGTAAGCTGAAATCCATTGCATTTTCTTTAGAGAAAAACAAATGTCCCTCACAACCTCTCCCATTCCTGTAGTGCTTTACACCCCTGTGTAGCATAAGGGTTGATCTGTTATGCTTGCTCATTTTCATGTCCATATTTCAACCTCCCTCCCATGAGGTTCATTGCTTGCTTTCCAGTAGCGCTGCCCCTTAGAGCAGCAGGGCTTCAGTATTGCTGCAGGCTTCCTAACATTACAGCCCTGCAAATGTCAAATGGTGTTCCAGTGAAGCCTGCTGGCTCAGTGGTATTTGTTTGCTTGGATCTTCCCCCTCTAGGCTCTTCCTAGCTTTCTCTTCTTCTTCCCTCCTCCCTCAAGAGCCTGGTGCTTGGCATATTTCCCAATTGCATTAGTCATGCCAGAAACAGAACCATGTATCCTGAATTGAGCTTGTTCCACAAGCTACCCAAGAGCCCTTGTAAGGCCAACAGACCATACAGCTTTGATAATTTTGCTAGAAATACACTGTTAATGGATAAAGAAGCAGTAATTGTCTATTTCAAATGCTTTTTCAGGGCTTGTAATAGTGAAAACTGCAAAGTGCGTTTGATATAAAAAGGAAACAAGGTTATTGTTTAAATGTGTTTAATTCTATTTTGGTAATCCAGAACCTTATATTTTAAGATGCAAGCTTATTTCTACTTAGCTGTCAACATAGTTGTTATTCCTCAGGAGAGACCTCGCAGCTTTTATACTGTATCTGCCTGTATTAAAGCTAGTGAGAAATCTGTAAAAAAAAAAAAAAATATCTCCCAATAATTTTCTACTTGTCATCTCTTTATCAGAAAAAAAAAATCAGGAGCGTGTCCATAAACAAAAAAACCCAACAACTTAATTTTGTCAATAAACTCTTTCTGGTACTTTCCCCCCATATTACTCCCATCTGCTTGTAAGCTTAATAGGAGTCACAGAGAGATGGACAGCTACATGGAGATGTCTGATTTATAATCTTGCATTGACCTACAATGAGCTTCCATAACTTTTATAAATGAAGTGGAAATAATTCCACAAGCTTAAAAACCATTTTCACAAAACAGTGAGAATTGGGTTGGGGAAGAAGGATGGTGAAAGAAAGGTAGGCCAAGGAAACATGCCCATTTGGGCACACACTATTTAAAATTCTATAAAAGGTATTAACATCATCATTTTAACTTCTACACTTGCAAACAAGAAAGAAAAATTCATTATTTTTATTTTTGTGTGTGAAATTTTAGGTAGTGGAAAAGGATAAAGAGGATGCTATGGAAAGGACAAAAGAATAGAGGATGTAGGAAGTTGTTAGAGTCAGTAAAGATGCCACTGGAGCACCATAGCAATGAACAAATCTGCTTGTGTAAATTAACCACACTAGAAAAAGCCTTGAGGCTCATGCTATAGAAGACCTAGAAATGTCAGGGCTGATATTAATTTTGATTCTAAAAATATCTTCTAGCTGTTTTCCTAGTGGAAAAAAATATATTTGGAAATGTAAGCCAATGTGCAGCAATATTTAAGGTTTTATTTTCGTCTGTTTAGGAAGGAACCTGCATCTCATCTGTGCAGGATCCTGTGACCTGTGTCCTCATCATATCTGTGCATGTCACATTAAGTGATGCAACTAGCCCATGTCATACAATATTTTTTCTTTCAGCCTCTCCCAAGAGAGCAACTTTCACTAGATTTAAAAAACTGAAGGAATATATTTGGTACCTTGACTAGGAGTACTGCAGCTTTGGACGTGTTCTAAAAAGGCTCTGACTCACCTAAAAATAGAGAAAAAATGGCTATAAAATCAGAGGTCTCTGACTGGAATAAGGCACACTCTCATGTTGTGAGTTCGAGCAAAATTTCTGCTAGTACACAAGGCACGAAGCTGAGGGCTAATGACAATTAACACTGACTATCCCACATAGGCTATGAGGAAAATAATATTTATTTAGTCCATTTAGAGGTTGATGATATTGCAAGATTTTTGTGGCAATTATTTATTGAAAAGAAATAAAAGTGTTATGTTCTATCTGTCTTTAAGACTTAAACAGCAATGCAAAAAGTAACACAACTAAATACCAACCTAACTTTTTGAGTAAAGTAACTCTTTGAGCATCGGTCACAACTCTCCAGTGGCACTGAAAGCTTTCTGAGAATGTACTAGCAAGAAAACAAGGATATTCATGCTAGAACTGTATGGAACATTTTTATCAAAATATACATTTCACCAAAATCTGAAACATTGCAAAGGTGTATTGATTTTGCTGACCTTTTCAACGGGAGTTATTTCAGATATAAGATAAAATCTCTATGACTTTCAGAGAAAGAAAAAACATACAGACATAGGCACACAGACACACAGACAAAACACTGACCTTTTCAGTCTGAAAGTAGACTTTTTTTAGACAAGACAATTTTGTATATAAAAGAAAAAGAAGAAAATTAAAAAAAAAGAAACTGTAAGATTATCATGTTATCATAAGCAATAATAATAATCATAGACATGAAAAGAGACAAAAAGAAGTGAAATGAAATGAGGCAAGGCGAGGCAAGGTGAGGCAAGGCAATGCAAGGCAAGGTAGGGCAAAGCAGGGCAAGGCAAGGCAAATTTGGCAAAAATATCCAAACAACATTATTCAGTCATCTTTCTGACCTCTTTTTGGTTTCATATTTTTGACAACAATCTTCACTGCCCTTCTCAACTATTGAACAGCAATGATCAGCTTTACATCCCTATGAAAAGCAATCAGTCATAACTAAATTACTGCTCAGATGTTCTTATGTGACTTGCTGTGATACTCGGATGTCTTAGTGACCTGAAGCTAGAGTTCTGGAAAACCCGGTGAAAGACAACAATGAGACACTTTTTTAATCTGCTGCATAATAAACAGTAGAGAGATAAATTTTAAATCCTATCTGTATCTTTGGCTGTATTCCTTACAATAATATTTTGACACTTATTTTGTAATTCCCAGTAAATTTTAGAATTTGTGAAATGCTTTTAAAGTTCAGTTGATTCCAGTTGATTATATCTTCCTGGAGGTACAGCCAAAACATCAGGTACCTGGACTTGATGTTTTGCCTTAACTTTAAGTTAAGACATTTCTAAAAACAGGAGTTTACAGAAGAAGCTACGAAGCAACACGACCTTTAGGCTGACCTGCCGAAGCTGACAGCAGGCGCTAAGAACCGTCTTTCGTGTATGTTCACTCTGTCAGATACAGCTGTGTTAAATAGCTCAGGGGCTAGATTTATGGGGAGCTGGCAGGACTGTGGCTGTAGTATAAGAACCAAGGATCCTATTCTTAGACAGCTTGAGTTCTCTGGTTACCTCCCAACCTCACTCTCCAGAGTTGCTAGTCTAAAGGAAGAATTTCTAAGCAATAGTCTAAAAAAAAATTTCTCATATGTCCCAAGAGATCCAGGTACGTTATGGTCTTGTGATAACTGCTATGAATTCTTTGGTAATGACACAAAGAGGTTTTCCTTCTATGGTGAAAGCTAGCAGCAAGGTAAAAGGAGTGTTATGAATGTAAAACACTAAGATTTCACATTTCTGTATGTAGCTCCTTACATTGTGTAAGGAGCTGGAAAATAACATGATTTAGAATATGGGACCTGGCTTCTGGGCTGGAGCTCTATATGGGGCAGGTCGCACAGACGACAGCTTTTGCTTAGCAAAGATAAAATGATAAATATCTTAAAATGTTATGTGAATTGCCTTCCACAGATCCTTTACTGTCTGGAAAGCTTATTTGCTAGTATGTGTATTATAAGTAAATTAGTGACTTAAACAGGCTATAAAATGCAGGTTTTTTTTTTTAAAAAAATGAAATAATATTTTCGTAGCTTGTTCCAAATTACAAAGAACGAGAACTTCACCCTGGATCTTCTACATGCTCACAAGGAAGAGAATGAGGAGGAAATAACTTTAAAATAATTGTGATTTGGGATTAGGACCTTTCCTTTGCAGACTTACAGAATGACTTTTGGAAACAAAACAGAGGTCTGTGTGAAGTTACAGGGCTATGACCTCATTATGATCATGCAACTGTGGTAAGATAGTTCAAACGACTGGCATACTGCCATGAATGGATACAGTCTCTTTAGGAAGGATAGGCTGGGATGGTGAAGAGGAGGATTTGCCCTTTTTGTGAGACACCAGTGGGGATGTGTGGTGCTCTGCCTTTGGATGGGTAATGAGCCAAGTAAGAGCTCGTGGATCAAGATTGGTTGGCAGACCAACATGGGCAACATTGTGCTGAATGTCGGCTACCACTCAGGAGAAAGAAGTAGATGAAGACTTCTTCAGCAACTAGGAGAAATCCCATGTCTGCAGGCCCTGGTCTTCGTGAGGGACTTTAATTTTCCCATATCTGCTAGAATGACAGTACAACATAGAATCATAGAATCATAGAATTGTATAGGTTGGAAGGGACCATTTTCAGACCATTGAGTCCAACCATCAATCATCAGCATGGCACAAGCAAGTCAGGAAATTTCTGGAGTTCACTGTTGTCAGCTTCCTGGCAAAGGTGGCTGAAGAGCTGAGGAGATGAACCACTCTGCTGGACCTGATACTTAGAAACACAGAAGAACAGGGTTCGGTCTTGGTTGTGGTGACCATGAAACAGTGGAGTTCAGGGTCCTGAGGCCAAAAAGCATAAAAAAATTATCAGGAGAACAGAATTTGGCCTCTTCAGTCATCTTAAATGAGTCCCAAGAGACAGCACTGGAGAGTCATTCTTCCCACTAACATGATTGTTTCTTCTCATCAAGAGAATAGGACATTTCCCTTTACTAAGAGCAACAACATGCAAATGGTCTTTTATTTACATAATTCTTCTCATTGTCAATGTATTTTAATTAAATATTGAATATGTTGTAACAGAATTCACCTTCAAAACGGTTAATGAAACTATTGGCTTCTCAATAGAAACCACATGCCATGCTTGGTATAGAATGGAATTAATTTCTAGGTTAGATTTGACATAGAGTATCTCATGAACTGTACTACTTGACACAGAATTTTCACTTCCAATTCTAAAATTCTTAGGTTAAGTAATGTGGATGAAGGCCAGAAGGGGATAAGCAACATTTAGTGTATCAGCAGTTCTTATTGGGATCATGAATTTATTTAAATAATTTATGTCTGATATAATTCTGATGTCTTCAATGAAGGTCTTCTACATTAGACATTCCATATTGAAGGCCTAAGTGGCAGCAAAGATCATAGAATCAAAGAATCATAGAATGGTTTTTGTTGGAAGGGACCTTAAAGATCATCGAGTTCCAATCCCCCTGCCATGGGCAGGGACACCTCCCACTAGAACAGGTTGCTCAAAGCCCCATCCAGCCTGGGCTTGAACACTTCCAGGGATGGGACATCCACAACTTCCCTGGGCAACCTGCTCCAGTGCCTCAACACCCTCACAGGGAAAAATTTTTTCCTGTAGCTTGTAAGCAGTCACGGAGGTGAGGTTGTACCAGCTGTGGTAAGATTGCCCTGCTGGCAGTGATGGCAGAAGGGAACCAGTGCAGTGCTGTTACGGAAAACGTGGTTTTGGGGGTCAGTAAAAAAGCTGGTGTCAGCTTCTTCCCTGCACGACAGTTCTGTTTGGTTTTGTTCTTTCCTCTTTGTCCCCCTCCTCCTAAGCTTTTGAGAGTCCTGATGGGAGCCAGGTGAGCAATAAATGGCGTGGCTGCTGTTTACACCAAGCAGCAGTTTATATCCGTCTTGTGTGTTATTTACTGGAACAGAGTTCGAGATGCCTAAGACAACAGGTAACAAAGTCTGAGAACAGAAGATACTTTCATGTGTTTGCTTCTGTGTCTTCAGCACATGTTTATGCACAACTAGAATGATTCACCCTTCTTTTTTTCCAAGCAAACTCTTTGTTGGGTCTTGTACTTCTGAGAAGTGTATGAGGTAACTGAGTTACAAAACGTGCAAAACAAATATCATGGTGACCCACCTGTTTGTTATTTTGGTGCACACAATGTGGTCTAAATGCGATTAAACTTCATGCAACCTTAAAAGGAGAATTCAGTGTGCAATGTCAAATAGAAGCACAGGTTGCTTCTGTGCCGTCTTGGCTATTCTTCAAGTAGAAGGTAGTCTGAAGGTGTTTGGGAGAACACAGCTTTCTGTTGTAGCTATGTGTGACAGCGAGGCCAGGGCTAGATATGGACGAGTCAGGACCTTGGGAGGCTGCAGCCTCCGAGAGAGGGGCTTGCATGTGCCTGCCAGCTACTTTTGCTAGAGGGGAAGGGGAAACCCTTCCAGAAATTGGAATTTCTCTGTTGCGCTTCACCAGCAGGACACTCTAAGGCTCCTCTGCTTTCCTTAATCCTTTTAAGAGCAGCTGTACGTTGCTCTGTCTCCTTCGGGTGGCTAAATATTGACTTTTTGTCTTTATTGCTGTGAAGTCTCAGATTGCTTGTGCAGAGGAGCACTGGAGCAGTGGAAACAAACTGTTGTGACGGATCAGCACCATCAGCAAAAAGCATGGGCAGAAAAGCCTGAGAGCAGAGGAGACTGCATAGATCAAAGACAAGGAGGAGGCAGATGACAAAGAGCGTGGGATGACTGCTAAATGGAGCAAATGTGCATGAATAATCCAGTGAAAGGCTACTTAGTCAAACTTAGGAAAATTTGGATTTGCCTTCATCTAGACAACACTGGGTTTTAGTATCTCTTCTGTTTCTTTGTGCTAATTTTCAAGAAGAGGTTTGGTCCCCTCTTCTTTCTCCTCTTTCCCCCATGACATCTCATGATCATTGTCATGATTGAGACACCTGCATGTGCTCACGGCTGCACCAGAACACTACCCTCTCCTCTTTCTAAATAAACCTTGTACTGCAACGCCCCACTTTATATAAAGCTCACCTCAGATTGTTTTCCACTCCCACCCACAGGTAGCAAGCTGTCAAGTTCTGACATTTTGGGTTCTTTTTTCCCAGCTCAACATTCAAAATGTTTCAGAATACCTTTGTTTTAAAGCTATAGAAAAGACAATTCCCACACCTGCTAATATTGGCGCTGAACTCCTAGCACGTTTATAGTAATTTAGATGGTTTAAGAACTTCTTGCATGCATTTCTGTGCAGAGTCACACCAAATGCAGAGTTAGCAGGAGTACAAATGTACCCACGGTGGCCAAGGGCGAGGCCAAGTGAGGAAGAGGGAAATGACATGTTTAATGACAGCACCACATCAGTGAAGTTGGTGTTATCTCCATTTAACAAATGAAGAAACAGATGTGAAGTAAGTTGTCAACGCCTCAGAGTGACACAGGAATTGAGCCAGCCTGTGACATAAGCCTCATGGTTATGTCTGTTTTGTAGCTGTTGGTAAGGTCAGGTTTGTGACAGGTTTGCAAGAGAAATGGTATTCACAGTTGGTTCAGTTTTGGGAAGGGTGAGTTTCTCTGGTTTTTCTGTTTGGTGGTACCACTTCATGGCAATGATTACCAGGAACCTATCCCAACTTTTATGAAAGGCTTCCAGGATGCGGTGGGCCATGTGTAAATTGGTTTTAGACTGTGTGTCTGAGCAGCACCTAGCACCATTGGTGGGAGATCTTCTGAGACAAAGCTGATGACAATATATTTCTCAGATATACTTGAAAGATCCCTTAAAAAATAGACTTGAGGTCCAGCAGGCGGCCATTACACTCTGGTCCATTGTCATGTTTGCTTGGTGTTTTCACTTGGTCATGATAAAACAAAATGCTTGTCAGTGATATTATTCCTCCCCTTCCACTGAGCCATGAGATAACTGTATGTCATTTGAGGCTAAAAGGGCATTTTTTCACTTTCTTTCAAGCATCTTTCTCAGTAAGGCTCTTATGTGGCCTGATCTTCTATCAATTTGAAAGCAACTTCATTTGTCACTGCATCTGGTCCTTAGCAGTTAAAATACAGATTGTGCAATACAAATGTGTGTTTCATTGGTCTTTTGTTTTTCACTTTTGTCCTGCCTATCATAAATTTAATCTCTAACAAATTAATAAATGGATATTTCTGTGGTATACTTTAATTGGAAAAGCCTCCCAGTTTTTTCCAAGTGAAGTGCAGATGCCTCCAGGCTAATTGCCAATGGACGTGATTCATCTAGTTTTAAGACCTGTTTAGAAATACTTGAGACATTCCAGAAGTTTACCACCGTTGAAAGCTACTGGCCCATTATAGACATTGAACATGCAGAAGTGCAGGTGGCATGACAATGATAAACATATTACTAAACGTTATGTAGATCTGTCATAAACACTGTGAGTACTATTTGGGGGGATATATTTATTTGAGTACACAATGGATTCAATCCTGAGTGGATCACGTGGTTAAATTTAGAGTTCCAGAAGGAATTGTCTCACCAAAGTCAATAATACTACATATTCTATTTAAAACTACATGACTACTACACTTACATTGTCTTGTGTATGCACTGAAGAACAGGCAACAATTGTAAATGATAAGAAAAAAATGAAAGTTATGTCTTACTGAATAGAAGGTACATAAACACTGCCTAGAACCGAAACAAAAACTAAATGCCTATCTGTTGACCTGTTCTGAATCATAAGACATTGGAATGCCAAGTGAAAAGTTATGTTTTCTCTTCAAATACAATCTTTTTTTCTTTTCACCCCTCCTTCCCCCCACCCAACATATTTAATTTGTAAAAAGGCTAAAAAAAAACCCAAACCCAAACCCATACATTTTTGAAG
>JAOXJK010000001.1:136506249-136522826 GCA_025774025.1 Xenus cinereus
GCAGCCAGTTTCTCCAGGAGAATACTGTGGGACACTGTATCAAAGGCCTTGCTAAAGTCCAGGTAAACAACATCCACTAAGTCTTGACTTTTTTGGCTTGCTTAAATTATCTTCCCATTACATACTCAGTATATCACACAAAGAGGCCTCTGCATGAACAGCAGTTGTTCTCCAAGAATTCCATATAGCCAGCAAGTCAGTTGAACTTCACTCACAAAAGTAAGCTGGAGTACTACTAAAACCCCTACTCTAGCTTTGAAACAGGTAGAGCTGGCAGCAGTGAGTGAGTCTCAGAAAACTGAAAGGCAAGAACACCCTGTCTCAGTCTAAGGAAAAAGTTGGTCTGCTTGTTTCCTGATTTTATCACTTTTTGAGTAATAAAAAACTCTCTGTCTGCGATATTCTAGCCTATTCTCCTTTGCAGTGAAAGAAATGTATTTTGCTCTTTTATTTCACAGCATGAATTTCCTACAGCATTTGTTGCATGTACTTCAGAGGAAAGACATTAAATTAAAAAAAAAAAAGAAAACAAAAACCTAACTAAACCCCAAAAACCCAACAAGATATTATTTTATTTCTTAGCTAAAGTAGAGTAGAACAGAACACCAGGAAGTTAAATGTGTAATATTTGATTGCAGATAATCACATGCTGGTCAGTCACATGGAAACTGAAATACCAGACCTTCAATTGTAGAGCTGTGCACAGAATGAAGAAACAGAACCAGACAACTGGGAATTTCTTCAAGGAAAGATCATGGTAGCATACTATGTTTGCATTTAGTAATCTTTCTTTGCAGAATGACCTGGGGGAGGAGTGTGTGGAAAGGAAGACAGCATTGCATGGAGAAAGCACTTCACGGTGCACTGGCCCTCTGACTGGTGAGAGCAATCGTCCTGCATTTAAAAAATGCAGTCTCCTTCCTGACCAGTAACTCAGGTGGCACAGCCCAGAATGTACGCACCCATTGATTATACTGCCTGTAGACACAGCCAGGAACCATCAAGATCACCCAGCACTCAGTGATATAAATTATCCATTAATTTACAATCTGTGTAATTCTATTCCTTTGGAGAGTTTGGGGTATTTCTCCACAGTGGTGCCTTGTAGGTACCTCTCTTCCAACATGTAGGTGCTGGAGGTCACCGCTCCCAGAGTCTATTTTGTTGGCTTTGTGAGCCGTTACCATCACACTATCCTATGACCTTTGTTCAGCAGTCCTGTCTGTTTTCCCTGTTTGTGTGTATTTTACATTTATGCTTCCTCTTACTGAGAAGGAAAAGCTTTCGCAAAATTAAGCATAAAAGTAAATTAATTTAGAAACATAAAGACACTGTATAGATGATATTTTTTTAATACTTATTTGGGCTTCATGAGTCATGTTTCGAAATCTGTTGCAGATGAACTAGTTAATGGTTGCTACTTAAATCAGTAAAATATACTACTTTACATAGACTTTATTGCCAACTCTATATTTGGGAATTAGCAGTTTACTTGCTATGACAGTTTGATATAAAACAGAGAGATGTGAGGCACTTTTTCTTTGCTGCAGTTATATGTATTCTATGTACTTTACCTGTAACCTGGAACTCCAGTCAACAAAACTAGGACATGAATGCATGATTATTTAAGAAGGTCAGATTTACCATGCCTGTGTTCTATAATAAACAAGTAAAAAGCTTAGAAACCAGAAGCTCACATTTGTTAGGACAAAAATGTGTTATCTGTTTTGGAACAGATGACTGGACATATATTTTGTTTTGAGACTTGAGAGGTGAATACCAGTGTCACTTCTCCTCAGTACTGGGACACAGACCATATACTGCAGTAGACCTCAATCAAAGAACCCTATAATGAAAGTCCTATGCAAATATCATGCAAAATGTAAAATTTATTTAAAGCCTGCTGTAAACAATTAAATTAGAGACTAGGAGTGCAAAGACCTTGAACCAGCTCTTTTTTCAGGTAAGCTAAAGAGAATTTGTTATCAAGCTTCACTTTAAAATGACAGCACTAGAAACCGGAAAAGATAAGAATTTTTCATGATGACTGACAATGTCCTGTTACAGCAGTTATGTTCTCACCAGTACAACATCATTAGTAAAACACAGGCCCAATTGTTTCTATATTCAATTTGCAGGGATGGAACAGAGAATTGTCATTCAAAACTTAAGAACAATTTCATGTTGATATACTTCCCAATCAAAACATGTGTTTAAGTATGTCATATCTTTGTATTTTGTCTCTTAAAATGCAAACTTCTTTAAAAGGAAAAAAATCAAAACAAAACAAACTCCTTTGCAGTCACAGTAAATATGCTGCTCCTCCTCATACCTTTTTTATTAATATCAGTGTTAGACATTTTCTTTCCTGAGTCATTTGCAGTGAAATATAACCCTCCACTTTGTCTCTCTGTGGGTACATCCTCATCCATGTAGTGCCTCCAAAGATATCTAATCGCAACAGTGTAGAAAATTATGCTTGATATTTGAGAACTGTTTTCATTCAGATTAATTTATCCCTTCAGTTCTCTTGAGAAAACAATCACAGTGAAGACTAACCCCTGAGTGATTATTTGAGTTTAAACCACAGGTGCACCAAATCTTTTTATTCTGCCTGCAGAGAGATCTTTGAACATCCCTATATCCATTTCAGTAGCAGTAATTAGTTTATAATAGCAGCCTGGAAAAAAATATGCACAAAGTCTTGAAAGCAATCCAAAAATTTCTGCTATTTATTTTAGGGTGTTGTTTAAAAATAATCCACTGTATTATAAACTTACAAGATTGGGGATATAAGACATTTGTGCAGTTTTGCTATAACATTAAAAGTTTTCTCTATACTACTGTTCTGGAAAGACAATATACTGTCACCCCTCTTCCCCTTTTTCATTATCCATCTTGAAAAGGCTTTGCCTTTTGCATCATTTTAAGGAATACTTTGGATTTGGTTTTAGCCTGAGTCCACAGCAGACAAGACATGCATAGTTAATTTATCCCTAACCTGTTTCTGTAATGATATTGAAATTCATAACAGTGTCAAATTATTGTTCTAGTTTCTGCACATGTTGAAAAGGCTTTTAGAAGGCAGATAAGGTAAAAAAAAAAAAAAACCACAGTAGAAAATTAAGAAACAAATGAAGAACTTTTAGTTCTTGCTGTTACTCTTCTCTTACAGCTGGATGTATAAAATATTGCTTGAATTATAAAGTACCTGATACAAATTTTTCTGGCATTTGTTTCTAGTTAACATAAAGAAAAAGGTTACATGAAAACTTTTTCTTTCCTGCCCCCGCTTCCAAGTTTGAAACCTTCAGATGAAAATAATATATTTCTCCTTTCATCCTTTTTGAGCTCTAAAAGAAATTGTCAGCCTTTGCCTCCAGGTCTGTAAAGTTCATGTTTCCTTCTTCATCAGCTGACAACGGAAATAATGCATTGCTCTGAGACAGTAAGCAACATCAGTAGCCAACTATCTTAGTCCATCTAATTACAATTACATTTTCAGCAGATAACTATTATTTGTACAGATTAAATGAACTGCACAAGTGAAGAATGGCCATGTAAAATTGAAAATGTTTCGGAAACTTGACCATAAACTTGTTAGCTATTTCTTGCTGAGCATTTGAGCTTGCTGATGATTACTATAGTTTTTAATGAAACCTTGTTAGAAAATTCCATAAGTGTATAGCATATCTGATGAACAGGAGTTATATAATGTAAAGAATTTTGTACAGACTTGTCTTCTCTGATTCTATCAAAAAAGATTAGACGTATTACTTTTGTGATATAGTGAGGGATATATATATAAAGGCCAGGTTGGATGGGACTTTGAGCAACCTAGTATAGTGGAAGGTGTTCCTGCCCATGGCAGGGTGGTTGGAACTAGATGATCTTTAGAGTCCTTTCCAACTCTAACCAGCAAAAAACAGCAAAAAAATAAAAATAAATTATTATGGATATTACCGAGCAGGTGTGGTCTTCCATAACTTCTAACTTAATCATAATGTGCTGCACAAGTTATCAGAAACAGTTCAAAAAGTGTCATAAAATACATACTTCACAAATACTACAGCAAGTAGCATCAAATACAAATACATCAGCAAGTTTGCTGATGACACCAAGCCGTGTGGAGCAGTCAACATGCTGGAGGGAAGGGATGCCATCCAGAAGGACCTGGACAGGCTTGAGAGGTGGACCTATGCCAGCCTCATGAAGTTTAACTAGGCCAAATGCAAGGTCCTACACTTGGGATGCACAAATAAAAGCTGGACAGAGAGTGGACTGAGAGCAGCCCTGCGGAGAAGGACTTGTGTGTGCTGGTGGATGAGAAGCTCAACATGAACCAGCAATGCACGTTCACAGCCCAGAAAACCAAACTCATCCTGGGCTACATCAAAAGAAGCATGGCCAGTAGGTTGAGGGTGGAGATTCTCCCCCTTTACTCTGCTCTCATGAAGTCATGAGGCCTCATCTGGACTACTGCATCCAGTTTTGGAGTCCTCAGCACAAGAAGGACAGGGACTCATTGGAGAGGCTGCAGAAGAGTGCCACGAAGATGATCAGAGGGCTGGAGCACCTATCCTATGAAGACAGGTTCAGAGAGTCAGGATTGTACAGCCTGGAGAAGAGAAGCCTCCAGGGACACCTTATAGCAGCCTTCTGGTATCTGAAGGGGACCTACAAGAAAGTTAGAGAGGGACTTTTTACAAGGGCATGCAGTGATAGGACAAAGGGTAATGGTTTTAAACTCAAAGGGGGAGATTTAGATTAGATATCAGGAAGAAACTTTTCGTTGTGAGAGTGCTAAGTCACTGGAACAGGTTGCCCAGGGAAGTTGTGGATGCCCCATCCCTGGAAGCGTTCAAGACCAGGCCGGATGGGGCTTTGAGCAACCTGGTCTAGTGGGTGGTGAGTTGGAACTAGATGATCTTTGAAAGACTCTTCCAACTCTAACCATTCTATGACAATGTGATGAAGCGTGAGGATTTTTAAATTTTTTTTGTTGTTTGTCTGCTTGGTTTTTTAAAGAAACTGAAGTTTTAGGAAAAGCAAAAAAAAACAGCCCCAAAAAACCCAAAAAGCCAATAGCTGTTTATTTTTAATTCACAGCAGAATTTTAAGTCAAAAGTAATTAATTTTTTGGGAAATCAAATGTATCTTCTATAGATTATGTAGAACAGAATTATAGACATCAACAAATGTATTTTCATTTTACTCAAAGATTAAAAATAATAATTGTCTCTTAGAACTTCACGCATTAGTCAGTAAATTTAAAGTAAATTTAGACAGAGATCAATTATGTATGTATTCAGTACTTTTCTGTCAGGAAAATTTCTTAAATAAAGTCACAAGAGAATAACTTATCTTAAAATAAATAGGTATTAAGATTCAGGCTTTTCGACAAATTGATTGCAAACTGCTTTCTTTTACGTATTTTAACATAATTACGCAGACCAAAGAAAACTCTTGCAACATTACAAAACCTTCTCATATATTACTGAAAGCATTGCAGTAACCTCATTGAACTCAAACCCTAAATAACAATTTAATTAACTTTTATGAATTTATACCAGTACCGAATTTAGTATAATAGCTCTAACTTTGTCAATAACAGTGCTAATGAATTGAAAAGGTTATGAAGTCTCGAACTATGAAAGAAAATGTTTATACTGAACAAAATGTCATAACATACTCCTTCAGCTCCTCAATATTCTTTTCTCTGATACATCCTCCATTTTGGGAAAAGAAGAGAATGCTTTTATCATCTTATTTTCATAAAACTGGATTGCTTATGCTATAAGGCTCTAAAGTCTTATGTAACAGAGTTGGTATTTTTAGCAGTACAGATATGCTTGAAGTCTATGGCTGATCTACAAAACATCAGAGGATGTCTGCCAGGGATTTTCTGGTACAGAATGAGTACTGGTAGATAATAATTCATAATCAAGTTATGTTTTATATTCAGTGATAAACAAATGTGGCATTCAAGGTTGATATCACAGTTATACCACTTGGTCATGAAACAATTAATTAATGTTGACAAAAAAATCTTTAAGAAATTAGCTCTTAGGGACAAAACAATTTGGGTTAGTTTGAGGGAAGTGTTCAAAACTAGTTGTGCAATTGGCTACATTTTCAGGAAGTCCTTGCACAGTAACCATGACTTAATTCATTAATTCCATGGCCTAATACATCTTTTAACAAGTTGTAGTACTTAGAGCAAAGAATACCACCTACTTCATCTTCTATCTACAGTTTTCATAATAATTTTTGTTCAGATAAATAGTTATTTGGAATTAAGTGAAAATATTTTTTAGTGTTAAGAGAATTCCTTGTTCTCACAAAAGATTTGCCCTTTAGACTTTACAGGTGCAACAACACTCCCTAGTGACATTTGGGAAAATCCTATGATTCCATGGCTTAATGGAATCCTACTTCTGTTTAAAGCCCAGCTTTACCTGAACTTATTCAAAAGTGTCATTAAACAGTGCTGTACTAACAAGCCTGAGCCACGGGATGCTATGCGTATCTTCCCAGTTGCACCATGCAATTAAGTCTAATCATGCTGTTTAACTGTGTTCATATGAAATTTCTACCTATTAGCTCTTGGTACCCAATTTTTAATGCTGTGGAGCATCATATCCCACAGGCAAGTGACAAGGCTATTCAATATGAAAAAAGTTATTGTCCTGCAAATAAATATTCCTTCATAAGCATTCTTTCACTAGCAATGTAATACCTTGTAATGTTTCATTTTAAGTAAATATAAAGTAAATACATGGTGAATAAGAGCAAATTTTTATGGCTAACCATGTCACTAAGTAATTTCAGACTCAGTTTAAAGCTGAGAAAAATATTTTATTGTATTCTGATAACATAATGATACCCCATATCATACATCACAGTATTTAGCAAACACACAGACCATCTTGCACCTGCAACTTGACCTTACAGGACAAGCTGTTTTAAAGATACAGTAAATAACATATGGGTAGAGGTTCTGTCCTGAAACAAAATATACTTCAAATGCTACAGTCAAGTCTTACTAATAAAAACAGTTTAACAACACACCTGAAGGTTCTTTGTCAAGAGATTGAGTAGAACAACAATTATTTATTTATTTAAAAGATGAGATATTCTTATGTCCATTTATACCACTTTACTGTCATCATCTATCATTAAAAAATAATAATATAAAAAAGTATGCAGATATAATTATATCAGCATTATTCTCAAAGCATTTAAACACAGAGAAAACAAGCATTAATTTGTTATTAGGTAGCTGTAAATGATTTTTCCATTTGCTTAATTACACTGAAGCCAGGTGGAGATATTTGGCAACTGTTGGTTATTACATTGATTACCATTCTAGGTGTACAGACTGTGAAAACGCTATTGGCTATTTTTATCTTATGCCTGTTTCCTGTGTTTTTTGTTTTCCCTGAGAGGTGCACAGGTGATGGCAATCTGATGAAGTTTTTGGTTTTGCTACAAAAAAGTACTTCATGAATACCATAAGAATACATTTTTCCTAGTTACTGCTTGTGTTTAGAATGATCTTTTGAGGTTCAAGAATCTCTGGATAAGTTCATTGACTTTTATCACTCACGTTTTTCTCATGATCTCAGGACATATCAACAGTATATGAAAGGTATATTGCAGATATTTATTTTTTTCTTAATGAAGAATTTGACACAATATTTTTAAAATTCAGTTCTAATAATGAGGAGCCACATATTTCCTTTCAGTCTTGATACTGCCCTTGTGTTTTCTTTGCAATAAATTATATAAAACCACCTAGCTAAAATACAGCTTCGCTGTTATGTTATGTTTGGCTATGACATTCTTCAGGAAACATTTTTACAGTTCAATAAAATCCTCTGTCTGCTATAAGAGAAAATATTTATTTGGTGTAATTGCTTTCTAGTAGATACAGAAGAATAGTCATGAGAATTCACACAGATTCTTTCTGACAGTGCTTACTCTGATTGTTATAGAGGTTCTGGGCTAGCAATAGAAGACAATAAAAAGTTTGGTTCATATGTGAAGTAGCTCAAACTACTGAAGTTGTAATGCATACAGCTTAATAATGAAGATATAAGCTTCTGGAATGATAATTTTTCTTATCTCATAAAGTGTTTTACTTCCATTGGTTACAATGGATTTACTGTATAGATCAGACTTGGTACCATTTTCAGCAAATAAAAAGTTATACAAAACCAATTTTACTTCCTATTTTCAGAAAATTTTCATTAGATAACGAAGCAAATTCTTTCTGGTCTTTCTCTCTCCATCCTCCCTTCCTTATGTTCATGAAACTTATTTCAAGACATTATAGCTCAGTTGATTGTATGCAGAGGACAAAACTTCACAAATTATTATAGATTAAGAATCATACCCTTATTTCAATAGTATTTATGATGCTATCTTAAGAAAAAATTAAATATTCAAATTCAGTAAATAAGACATAGTTTTCATTAAATAACTCAATCATGTTCTCTAAATTCCCAGTACTGCTTTTGAAGTTTCTATTGTTTTGGAGACCTTCCTGTAAAAAGCGACAGCAAATATTTACGTACTTAGGTGTTCATGGACTCTGAGCTTTGTTTCAAATGAATATGAGATACAGCCATTAGGAGTATTCATTGTATGTTATTTAAATAAGTTTACAGGAATAGGATGATAACTTTGGACTTCCTGAATATTGAGTTGCCAATATCACAAAACCAAAACATACTTATTTTCAGATGGTTTTAGTTGTATAGTCAAAAAATAAGTAGTTTTGTGGATCCAGAAAGAATAATCATAGTTATTAACTGTAAATAAAAATCATATTCCTTCATTTCCAAAATGAATCAACACAAGATTTAAAAAAAATCTAGTGAGTAAAACAGAACCAAAATCCCTCTATTTTTAGAGTGCTATATAAATTGTGTGAAAAGACTTAGAATGTCTCCTGTCTTAAGCTGAGCTTTGTTTTATTTTTATTACATAAATACATATACCTATATACCATAAACACATATACCTATTTTAACAGCTTTAAGACACCAAAAAGCAACAACAAAAATTATTTTACTTCAGGTGTGCGTTAGGTCGTCTGAAAGTCCTTGATGATTAATCTGTAAAAATTACCATTGGAATTCAGATTTCTAAAATCAGATGTTGGTCATGAAAGTCCATTGTCATTTAACAAGCCTGATATATAAGAACATCCTAAGTTAAAATCTACTCGTGCAATTGCAAGATAAACATCAATGACATTAACACCAAAGATGAAATTTAAGCCCTGTTAAAACTTTTATATTTTTACATTTTTTTTTGTGAAAAAAAGAAATTAAATGGCAGAAGATTGCTAGCCTCCTACTCCTCGAGAACATAAAATTGGTTTATCTAATCAAGCTGTCCAGGTTAGAATTTCTTTTTCCAAGAAATTCTACTTTTCTCCCCCTCCCCCCATTTAAGAGGCATGCAGATGAAAGTAGGAAAAAAAGAAACAAAACAAACAATACTAATATGTTTACAAAAGTACATCAAAGTGAATGCCAAAGCAGGTTTAATTAAAATGAATACTCTTCTGTGGATGACACTAGTGGCTTCCAGAACTATGCAGACATGAATTAATATCATTTATAATGGGGAAAAAATGGAAAAAAACCTACCAACTCTAGAACAAATGAATCTTTTGCATATGCAGTGTAGGTGATCTGCATAAGAATGGGTTGGTAAAATCACATTTAAAATAATTGCTTTCCTTCTTAGATTAAAAATAAAATAGGAAAAAGACATTTAGTTTGTCCCTGACTGCTTTCTAAAATGCACACAGAGGTATCATGAAGCTCCAGGATAAAATTAGTTGTCTTTCATAAATAGAGGTGTTTCATTCAAATAGTGGATAGTCAGATTAGGAGGCTATATATCCATTCCCAATCTGGGAAGTCTTTCTACTTTTTTGAGAATAACACTGTTTGCTTTAGATGTATATTGTTCTCTTATTTCAGAGAGAATTACAGAGGCAAGCATCTTGTCTACAGCGTGTGGAGTTTTATTGCTCACTCATCTTGCCGTCAGAAGCAGATGGAGCTGAGGGACATATTTTTGGCTTGTTCTCTTCTCTTTTACATTTCTTGTTGATTTTGCACCACAGTTTATGGAAGCGGGAAATCCTCCAGTAACCATTCTGCCTTCATACGTTTTCACTTTGTATCCAAGGCATGCTGCAAGCTGAGGGTGGGATTGAGCAAGCTATGGTTCTCATTTTAAATACAGCACTCAGCAGAGTTTAGAGACATTTCTGAGTTGCAAAAGAAGTTCCACCTCCTGGGTCCCAGGGAGTTCTGGAATCCTATCCCATGGAAGGAAGACGTGAGTGCTGTAATGCCTGCCGTCATCATGTCTTTATGAAGAGTCGTATTGCCTAGATCTCATGGATTTTCTTACAGACATTAAATCTGAAGTCTGAGAGAGAGAAATAAATTTAGTCAGGTATACTAGCTTGAACTGATAGCTTAACTCGTCTGATGTGTTGACGCGTATTGAAAATGATGAGGCTTTTTATTTCTATGATTCTACTGAGCATGGTGAGACAGTGTAACACATTGCCCAGAGAAGTTGTGGATGTCCATTCACTGGAAGTGCTCATCTGGTTGAACAGGGCTTTGAGCAATCTGTCCTGGTACAAGATGTCCCTGGCCATGGCAGGGGTGTTGGGATAGATGATCTTTAAAGGTCCCTTCCAACCCAAACCATTTTATGATTCTATGATTTCATTTTAATTTATCATAAAGGAAAATGTTCTGGAAAGCTCTAAATGTTGCTGTATTGAACAGTTTTTAGATGATGTACTTACTTAAGGGAAGGTAAACCAAAGTCACGCATGGATTTCAGATACATATATGGAGTATATATGGACTATATAGTCCACTTAAAATTATTTAACACTTTTTTTTTTTCTTCTGTGATGTTTGTTTTATTGATTGACACAGTCTAAATGCGTAGAGAAAACTGGACAATTTACTACAAAATAACTTTTCCCAGAATAGGGCATAGGTTTAGAATAAATTTTGAAATTACATAGGACTTTGAACAAGTTTCATATAGTTACAATGTTTTGCAAGACAAATTTAAGGGGTCTATCAGACATTGTCGTTGTTTTGATCAAAGTTTGCTTGTGATATTCTCATTATGTATGGGAAAGACTTAGAATAAATTAGTTGTTACTTGAAACTGATTTTTGTGAATAAATGATAATATGCAATAAGGAATGACATGAATGAAAAATGGTTCCAATGATATAGCCAAATAATAAAAAATGTGACTAAATACAACTAAGATGAGAACTACAACAGGTCAAAGATCATTTTTCATTTAAATTCTTTTCTATACTTACTCAGCTTCGAGACACAAAAAATTCCTTAATAATCAACTACTTTAGATGATCCTTAAAAATGCCACATGAACCTGCCATTGGAAAGAGAATGTGTGAATTCTGATGAGCAAATCTCTATTCTGGATCAAATCCAGTTTTGTTTCACTCTGCCATTAATGCGACTGTTAGACCTTAAATGTGACAATTTCCTTTCCCCTCCCTTTCTTCAAAAATCAACTCTGATCAGCATTAAAAAATGTGTAATACTGTATTTCACAGTAAATATTGTGCTTTATCTTCCCTGTACAGTAGATAAGAAGCTAAAATGTAACATTTGAGCCCTCAAGCTTCCTGTACTATCCGGGAGTGTCAACAGAAATGAGAACACAACTGTTATTGCCAAAACAGCAGTGTTGGTTCACTACCAAAAGATTACATCTGTTCTGGGTAGATATTGTTATATTATTTCTTTCAATCATTTCTTCAAGCTTCTGCTGTTGGTTTATGATTCATTGTATTAAAAAATCATCTGTCAAGAAATGTTTTATTCTTTCCAATGCCCATCTTTTGCACAGGTAGTCTTTATCAACTCAGATTTCAGATCTTGCACACTCTGGGGTTTCACAGCTATCCCAATGATCAGTTAAGGAATACATTGTTTTTAAGTTGCATGACTGGGCTAGTTTGAAGCCTTGCATTTTGATGGGAAACCCAGTCCAAATGATTCCACACAGATTCTGGCAGATTTACTTTTTAAAATGATTACAAATACACCACTTAAGAAGATGACACAGGTTTATTGGTGTTTCAGCAATTTAATACTCAGGTTTTAATGCTCAACTTCAGGTGCTTATGCAGTGTTGCAAGCTTTATCAATTGATTGTGGCAGAGCTTTTAGACAGGAATTTTCTCTACTGCTTGTTCTTGGAAATCATTTAAGCCTTTTTTTTGGTTCTGCTTTCAAATGACTGCATCTGTTGACACTTTCTTTGTAAGTTATTTCTCTTTGTGTATCTGAAAGGTTTCTTGTGCATTTTCAACTCTAAAAAGGAAAGCAACTTCTAGTTGTTTTTCTAAAATAGATTTATCTCATAAAAGTTCTGTTTGAGTATAACACAAACTTTACATGTAAGTGTGAGTAAGCAGTTAAATGTAGTAGTGAACAGAATAACTACCTGAGATTCCACTAACAGAACTGAACAGTTAATTACCACTTGCAAAAACAACCGTATCAAGAGAACTATTTGTGTTTAATATTATTAGTTAGCAGCATTCATCTTTGATGTATGGACAATCAAGAATCCAATTTTTCAAAAATTTTGCTCATATTTGGCTCTTGATCTGAATGAAATTTTGTCCAATCAGCTACTTGTTTACTTCCAGCATACCATGTAAATTAATGTACAAATCATATAGTTGTTTAATCTACCTATTGAAAGTTCAATTTAACAAAACAGGACATATAAAAGAAGCAAGAGAGCAAGCATCATCCATGATGACAAACATGGACATGAGAAGTAGGTAGGTATGTTGTAGTGAAGACTGTAAGTTTAGACTATTAAGAAAAAAAAAAAAAATGCTTTAATACTGCCCAGAAGATAGTTAATAAGATTCTTATTAACGTTATTCAGTTTTTATATACTACGGTTTTGGCTGATTTCAAGGCAAGTAGTCAGAAAACTCAGATTTCTTTTATATACAAATTACTGAAGAAGAAATAGTCTTTGTCTACCTAGGACTACAAGTATCCATAGGGAACTACTTTTTTGGTTTCTTTGTTTTATACTACCCTGTGTAGGTATCATGGCTTAAGTAGATAAAATAAAAAAGGAAGTTTCTATATTTGCCTTATCCTTGTTACCTAGCAGGTAAACCTCTGGGTAAGTAAGGAAACAAAGTACTCTCTCTCTGAGAGTAGCAGGGCAGACATAACTATGGTGGTTGGCAAAAGATGAATGTCTGCAGAAAGGAGTGTCAAAAAAAGAAAAAAAGTGAACATCAGGTAAAATTAGTCCAATCCAGGGAAAACTTTGAAGACCGATAAGTCTTTGAAGACCAATAGGTAAAGGGAACAGCTAGAAGAGAAATCATCAAGTTTGTAAAGATACATGCATTAGGATAGAAATGTACAGAGACAGATGTTTTACTTAAGCATTTTCACATACGTAAGTATGGAGGCAGGAAAAAGGATGTGTGCATTCCTCCTTCGCCTCTTCATCAACACTCACATCTGAGGATGACAGCAATTGGGACAGAAAATCACATTTCTCAATTAAATAATATTTGGGGATCTTGCCCTTGCCACGTCCTTCAGAGAATGCTGAGACCCTGAAAATATCATGTTATTTTTACTGCTGACCTTTTAATAGCCTGAGAATTTTAATGAGTTATTGAATGCTCTCTCAAAATTCTCTTCTTCAATAATCATCTTCAGGCACAGATCCCTCCCTGTTCACCTGCATGTTCCCCACCTGCTTAGTGCAGGCATGTCTTTGTTGTATGTGCCAATAATTTGTACTCCCTTTGAAGATTTTCAGAAGAGAAGCCTTTAATCTTACAACATATCTTGGGTTTGTTTTTTACTCTGATGTATCTTTACACTTTACATTCTTAACTAGCTCCCCATCTTAAGATTTTAATAAAAGGTCTTATTCAAAATATAGGAAATTCATGGAACTTCTCCTCAAGTTAATCATTCTTTCTTTTGTTTCTCTCCAGCTATTGTTCTCACCTTTCCTCACAGTTGCCTTTCTTACTAAGGTTTATTTTTAAACTATCTTTGATAAATTTTAGGGAACAAAGATATTTTCATAAGCATATAGGCAAATATTTATATGTATATACACACACATCAAATGATGTAAATCCCCAAAGGTTGATCTACATTTGATTCCCTATACCTATCTGGAGGAATTGCTGGACTTGATGGAAAATAGTAGGTGCTGGGACCAATTCTCTCATTTCTTTATTCCATAAGAATTTTTCTCTTAACTTGGTCTTTAAAGATTTTTTTTTTCTCTTCCTTTATTGATTTTTTTTTATTTTTTTTTTTAATTTTTCACCCATGCTTCTATGAAGTTCCTCCCTAATTATTTTTTTTTTTGACTATTAAGGCTAGACCTTTGCACTAGTGAAAAAAAGTTACTGAGGACATTCATTGGCACTGCAGCCTTTTGTCATAGACTGGCCATGCCATTAAGCTTTCAAAACCCAGAAAAGTGTGGCTTCAAGTAAACTGCCCCCTGAGAGTAGCTCCTGGCCTATCTGCTAAACTGTGCACGGAGATTACCGGGGAGAGTAGTTTTAGTAGAATACAAGTGTACTGGGAGCTACAGTTTAAATACATAATCAAATTCCAGTGCCAAGAGTGTTCCATGACACTGTTCCATTTGTTACTTATGACATAAATTTGATGTTTAAAAAGTACCAAGAAGCATTCAGTGCCATAAACCACTTTGCCACTTAGCCCAAGGAGGACACTTTCTGTTTGTTTGTTGCAGAATTTGATGTAAGGAGATCACACCATCTTCACAGGCGAAATCAACATCCCTGATGAAACTTCTTCCATGGTATTGATACACTCTAAACAAACTGACATAATCTTTCATCTAAGGATCAGTGTTTTATTAATTCTGCAAGTTCTTCTGCTCTCTGGAATGTCCCAAATAACCATATAGTAGCGTAAGCAGAAATTTATTGTCAGAGGCAATTTGTTGCTCTTAAAAGTAAAAAGAAGAAAAGGAGGGAGCTGGAGAAGGCTTGCCAGAGGAGGACCTCTGGAGATTCAAGACACAAAAAAAAAGAGGAATAAACTATGGCAGTGCATCTCTACTTGTTGCTAATTCCCTGTCCTGCCTGTTTGTTGAAAGGCACTTTGTACAAAATTGCTGTGTTTTAGCAATGAAAGTAAACAATGTTTATTTATCAGTCCGTTAAAAAAGCATTTGATAGAAAAAGATACTTAGAATATTCAAGTAATACCTTTTCTTCCTTTGCTGCAATGCATCAAGGTAGATGTTCACTTAGTTTTAGTCATCATTAAATGTTAGTGCTCTGGATGAAGCTGGTTGTCTGGGGTTCCTCAACAGACAATAGAAAGAAAAAGGACTGGGGAGAGCACATCCAGAGTGTAATGCATCTTTTCTCTTTTAAACACTCATACGGTAAGTCTAATATTTTATTCCTTTCTGTAAAGGAAATCTCAAAATTAAGTTTAATTTTAGACTGTCATAATTCCTCTGTAGATGTTTATATCTTAACCTTATTTTTTGCATTTCTTGCCTGTAAACAGGATAATAAAACTAAGTTTTGACACCAGGAAGACTGAAATACTGGAAAGGATATTTTTACAGAACATTTCCAGGTTTTCCCTTGCTGAGATTTGCCAAATGATCGTCTTTTTCTGGAACATAGCAGCCTATTGATTTTTCTTCTTCTATTGACTTGCCTTCTATTCCTCTGCTCCTTTACTTTGCTAAAATGCTTCAGTAACTTGTCAGTTTTATATCCAGCTCCTTTTGCTGTCCTTTATTTTTGGCCATATGTGTTAATTAATTGCTTTTAAATTGTGTCTGAGTAATAATACCGCTGTGGAAGAATTATCACAGAATATCTACGAATAACAGCTAAGCTTCCACATCTATAACATACCCTTAGATTCCCTTAAATGCCTTGTATTCCATTTTGGGGTCCCCAAAACACATTGATGGACTGACTTTCCAGCGGTAAATCCAGCAAAGGTACAGGACCACATGACGTGAGGACAAATTGAAAAAGTCGGCATTGTTCAGCCTTAAAAATGAAGGCAAATGGGTGACCTTATTGTTGCTGACCGCTGTCTGATGTGAAGATTTAGAGGAGAAAGAGTATGTGTCCCTTCCTGGAAATGTACGTAGTAGGATAAGAAACAATAGAAACAAGTTGGAACAAGGGAAATTCCAACCATATAATAGGATAAAAAAATCACAATGAGAGTAACCAAGTACTGGACTATTTTTATGTTCCGGAGGGGTGGATTGTATATTAAATGATATATTTAAAGCTCAACTGGGCAAGGCCTAGAACAACTGGATCTAAGCTGGCCCTGCATTTAACAGGAGCTGAAACATATTACCTCCAGGTATCTCTTCTTACTAAAATTATTTTACAACTGACTGTGTCCTCTCCTCTCCTCTCCTCTCCTCTCCTCTCCTCTCCTCTCCTCTCCTCT
>JAOXJK010000001.1:136522926-136538599 GCA_025774025.1 Xenus cinereus
TCCTCTCCTCTCCTCTCCTCTCCTCTCCTCTCCTCTCCTCTCCTCTCCTCTCCTCTCCTCTCCTCTCTTCTCCTCTCTTCTTCCCTCCTTTCTGTTTTTTTTCAGGCTTTTTAAATATTTTTTGTAATTGTTATTTTGTGTGTAAGTTTTTCATACCATTTCTTATTTTAAGACTGTTTATGGTATGATATTCCCAACTAATTATCTAATCAAATATGTTTCATTATTATTTGCAGTTTCATTTTTCTGTATTTTTTTCTGATCCTCCTGCCTTCTTCTAAAATGAAATAAATTTCTTTACTACAGACAAAGATGTAATGCCACATGTAAGATCCAGAAATCAGTATTTCAAAATTTTTTTTGAAGGCAAAGTTATAAAATCTCTCAAACTCTGGACGCCATGTGAACATAACACAGGAGCTAAGAAAAAAGAAATTTCGAAGCTTTGAATTTGATTCCCATATTAATCCAGGCATACGTGACAGGTTTAAAATTTTTCTATCAAAACAAAGTAATATTGCTAATGGATCAATTCCTAATTGAAGTTGTTTCTACCTCTTTTCACTCCTCCAGGTGTTGCATGTGTTGCCAAGGGCTTGAAAGAGTCCCTGCCCTGACCCTATCCCTGATGCATCCTCCTTTTCCTGTGCTCAGAACCCACACTCCAAGTAGGTCTACAGCTAAAATGCAGCACTGCAGCTAAAAGTTTTTGGGAAAACAGGGTGAATAGAGAAATATTTAACTTCGCCAGGCTATGAGGTGAAAAATCTAAGGCTCTTCTCTGCCCTGCATTTGTCATGGGGCTGTCACCTTGGAAGTACTGTAGGTACTGGTGTTTTCTGCTCCCCAACAAATATCTTCTTTCCCTTCAAATCTCTTGTTCAAAAGTTTGACATTTTAATCTGCTCATACCTTAGGAACACCTGAGATTGCTCTGGGCCAATTCTATTCCATAGTAAAATCTAGAGATTCACACCATTTCAGAATTATTATAATGAATCACAATTCCTAAACTAGACAAGGTATAATCAGGAAAAATTATTCAAGAGAAGCAAAATAATTTTGCTCATTGATTATGATTACATTAGGAAATTAAAGTTTCCCTTGGAAGAATTTAAGCATATAGACTATCTTTAATATTAATATTAAAATCTATTATATACATCATAGATACTAAGTATGTGTTTTAATCTCATTCACCTTAATGGAATTGACGTGTGACTATAGTTAAGCTGTTGCCCAACAATTAGCTCTGAAAATGTATATATATATATTTTGGAACCTAGCTCTGTCCAGATTCCAAATGTCCTGAGATATTTATAGTCTTTTCAATGGCCAGGCTGAGTCTTCATTTTTTTCTAAATTAGCTTTGGATTACTATTTTAAGGAAATTACTTAAAAACCAATAGAATTAACATTGCTTAAAGCAAAACTTTCCAAATTGGTCATACTTGGATTTTGTAACTAAAGCATTATTTCAAAGTGAGAAAATAATTATATACATTTATCTCGAACTTAACAAAATTATAGCTTAGATGAATTCATGAAGACTTTTTCTTGTGACAAACGTAGCTTTGAATGAATATAATGCAATTATACACTTTTTATCCAATTTTGAATTTTTTGTTTAAAATATCATTTACTTATGAATTGATTTCTTTCTAGTCTTGTCAGACTAGCCTTAGGGATTTTTAGGTTTGGAAGAAGTACTATCCAAGGCCTGCTTAACTGAACTGAACTGAAATGTAACACAGGAACATGATCCTAAACCATGTGTGTTATCGTTACTTTTGTTTTCACTTGTATTGTTGTTTCATTTTGACATTACACTGAGCTCTCTTCCCACTGGCAATAAAACTACTAAATCATCTGTTGTGACCTTCAATTCTATTAAAAAATTTCCACTCACCTCAATCTCTAAATATACCTTTTTTTCAGTGACCCTGCAAGCAAATAGACAATAAATGTAAAAATATTGTGGTCTTCTGTAGTTTCACACCCTTTTCTGCTTTTTTTCAAGGAAACAACAGATGTTAGAAAAACATTTTTTTTCTTTTTTTTTGTTTTTTTTTTAGGAGTTGTGGCTAAATAGCTGTTTGTTTTAAGACAAGGAATCTTGTTTTTCTGTGTGGGTTTGGTAACAATCTGAGAAAATAATCCCTTCGTATGAATATACAAATATTTTTTGGTTTTGGTGATTGTGACTGACTGATTTTTGTCAAAGTAGCTATGTTAGATTAGACCAATAGTGACTAGACTGTGTGCTAGCTACTGATAGCTGGTTGGGTATAGTTACTGTTAGTGGTCTTATTAAACAGTTGTTAAATTTCGTCCATAGAGCTTATATTATAACTCAAATTCACTGTTCTCATTCAGTAGTTTGAAATCAACCTGAAAATTAGGGCATCAAGAATTGGATTTCCATTGACTTTTAACGGTGTAGGAGTTAATCCATTGATAATTTTATAGTAGTCTAACAATCCATACTACTTTGAAGAAAAGTTTAACTGAATGAATTATTATAATCATTTTGCATTATAAATATATCAGAAGCACAAAAATATCCAATGTCTAGCAATATTCTTGATAAGAAACCCACAAAACCTAACCAAATAAATGCAAACACAAAAACATCTCTAATACGTAAGATTCACAGTTCAAGTATGAAATACATGTAGCTTCTTCCCAGGCCTTCTACAGCTCCCAACATAAATTTTTTAGAAGTTGGAGAACAGAAAAATACATGAAAGTGCTAAAAAAACCCCTATATATTTCAAGAGAAATGAACTGTCTCATACATCAAAATATTGCTGCATACAGGGGAGTAGACTCCTATCTTGATGGAAGTCAGATGGAAGCAGAACACCTACTAATTATGAGGCAAGACTTCATTCTGGAAATCTGCATCAACTGCTATGTTTTGTTACATATGTTTTTTTTTTTTAAGACACAATTTGTCTTAAAAGGACATAAATGAAAATAATTTCAATGAACATAGTTCATGAAAAAAACATCCTTTATGAACTATTTTGGTAACAATTTTGACAAAATTGCACATGTTTTGATAATAGTAACAGGTCTGATGTGGTTCACTTTCATTATCACAAGGTACTTAATCTGGTACCCATCACATCTCCACAAAAAATTAAATTTAAAATGATACTGCCTGCTTGGATTAAAAATGTCTAAATGACATGTCTTAGAGTGAATGTACACCATAACTGAAGGCGTGAAATTTTTAAAGATCTTGATATGTTGGTTCTTCACCATTCATTAATTATTTTTAACAATGACATGAAAGAAAATAATCTACACATTTTATTTAGAGATGATACTTGTGTTCAGTAATAGGGAAAAAATAATAACACAGGGCTCTGACATTTAGTAAGCTGTTTGCAGGAAGACAAGGTTTGTTCCAGTACAGTTGCATGTAAAATCAATGAATTACCAGCCATATTTTCTGTACAATAATCTTATCTTTGAAAACAGTGGCTTGTGGAGGACCTGTGATCATTAGGAAAATCAGCAAAACACAAGCTTCCTGTGTGATGTTATCCAAGGAGTTGGTCCAATTCTTAAATTTATGAATGAGACTGTATCTTCACAGGCGGAAAAAATCATTACTTCTGTATATGACAAAAATGGGATCACTTGTTTTGATTCTGACATCTCCAATTCTAAATAGTGATGAAAAATTAAAGATGAGAAGGAACAGTCTTAGGAATTATTTTCAGAGAGAATTTTTTTTCTGAGATTTAAAACCAGAGACTCTGATCTATTTAGCTTGTTAAAAGAAGTTTGCAGATGGTTCGATCACAGCCTTCAAGCACTTAAAGAATCTTAATAGGAAAATATTATTTAATCAGGCAGAGAAAACGTAATGAGACTTATTGGCAGGAAGCTGAAGCTAAACAAATTCAGGCTTTAAATAAGGTAACAATGATACAAGAACTATCTTGAAAATTGTAAAGTGAATAAATGCACTGTACATCATGAGAACCTCTAATGAGACAGACTTTCTAAATGTTCAGATTACACATTATTTTTATATTATGACTGGACAATCAATTATTATTTCTTAGTTGAAGGCTCCTGGGTTACTGGAGAAGTTCATAGGTGGTCCAGAAAAATATATTGATCTTTAATTAGCTTTCCTATGATTAATTTTCCTATAGATATCTCTTTTTCATCTTTCCTGTGTAACCAGACTCTCAAGACAAGACTATGTACACTCCGTTGTCTTAGTTTCCCCAGGTTTCTTAGTATAACTGACAATGGATAACTGACAATGGATAACTGACCATTCAGAAAACTTCTGAAGTGCCACTAGAAGTGCCACTAAAAGTGTCCTCTCAAAGCCATTAACATATAATGTTAATGTCAATGTCAATCTGTAATGTTTAATTTAATGGACATAAATTACCAGTTTCGAAGTCTATTCATCATATGGTTGGTACCTTGTACTCTCAGTTTTGTCCCAAGAGCAGAGGCCTGCCTGAAGGAAGAAAGGTTTTTCTAAGTCTCTCTAGTAAGCAGAGTGCCATATTGGATACAATATAGGACAAGGAATATTGCAGGCAGAAATAAATGGTGGTTGCCAGAGTGAACCTCATAGATTGTCAGGGTGGTGTATTTATGCACTTAGCATGAAGAAAAGTGAAATGAGGATGAAGAAACAGAAGACACTGGAAGAATGGAGGAGAAATGTCCTTTCTTCTCACACTGCTAGGAGACATGTGAAGTTTTAGTCTTAAAGTAAAAAATTATAAAACATTTCTGCATGTGCCACAATTGACTAGTTAGTATTTGGCATTGAAATCCTTTTAAGAATCTCCCTGGCTTGAAAATACAGTTCTCATTTCAGATTCTACACATTCAGAAAAAAAAAAAAAAAGTATGGCATTATATAATGAAGTTAAATTACCACAACAAAAAGAGTATTGATCTTTTTCTTTTTCTTCTGCTACTCTTTATGGTGTGCAGTGGACAGAGTCCTTAGTTTCATAAGAAGCATACAGAAAGATGTTTACAAGGCTTTGCAGTTTCACCACTGGAATGCCATAGCTGTATATATTCCTCTTACAAAACTTACGCATTTTTTTCTTATTACAAAAAAAATATTATTTTTTTTAAATATTATTTTGTATGCTTGGGCACTGCATCTCTAGAAGCCTATCAGATTAGACTTATTTAAAAAGAAGCAAACAAACCCGCCTCTTCTGTTAATAACATAAAATTGTCTTCTTCAGATTTATTTCAAGTTCTAAAATGAACTCCTGAGAATTAATTACACATGAACAGTTTTTGTAATGTGATTATATTTTGCTAAAAGCTGTAGCTAGGAAGGTGTTGGGTTTTGTGAAGTCTAACTAATATTGGAAATACTTATTCTTCTTTATGAGGGAACTTGGAATTCTTTATTTCCTTCCATGTTGAAGAGTAAGGTAAAAAGATATTACTTAAAAAAGCAAAGTTAGCAACATACAAAGCTGTTATGTCATGCCTTAGCTCTTGAAAGTTTTTAAGTTGTCGCACAAAATAATATAAATCACTGTAAAATGAAACTGGTGTTTAACTTGTCAAGAAGCAATTTTCTAAAATGTATAAATGCCACCCAGGTAATACATATTTGTAACTGCTAACTTTTTAGAGTAACACTGAAAATCTGTCAAATTTGTCAATGCTGTGCATGTTTTATTTTCATGTGGCTGAGTTTATAGCAAGTAAGATGAGAACAGCATGATATAAATATACAGCTTATTTCAATCTACTTACTACAATTTTTCTTGTCATAGCTAAGTTATTTTATGGTTCTTTGATTATATTATTTAATATACTTTCAAACAGCAAAATATATCAGGAATATATGAAGCAAAACCTCATTGAAGGAAGTAGATAATTCTTAATGAATTCAGTTTCAACAGGAGACATCAGTTTGATAGAACAAGACATACAGTGATATTGTATGAAATTTAATGTGTGCTTCGTACAGGTGTCTCATGCCCAGAAATTGGATTTTTAAATAAAAATCTTTCAGGAGTTGGTTGGATCGTTATGGTTATTCTGCTTTTTACTCGTGGGACATAATTATATATATTACCTTTATCTACTTTGTTCACAATGTCCAGATCAAGTACGTGCAGCCATGTTGAGAACTTCTTTAACTTCCAAAGACTTCCAAAAATGTGGCTGTAAAATATTCTCTTCATGTAGACATACAACCTTCAAAGTTCTTTCGTGCTCCAAACTGTTTGGTTCAATATACTAGAATCAAACCACCATACATAGTTAATTAAAAAATATTGTATGGATTGTTTCAGCAGCTGTGATATCATTAATTGTATATTTCATTCTGACAGCAACTGTTTCACTATTTTCACCAACAGCCCATTTATCTAAAAGAAAGCAGATCTCTAACCACCCATGATGCAGTCATCTGTCTCTGTACTTTTTTCTTTTTCTTTTATTTTTTAAAAACAAGATGGAAAGAAGAGAAGAAAAATAAAAACAGAAAATCTGTATTGTTTTCCTCACAGCAGAAACTATTCTGCCTTTCAGTAGTTGTTGAGAGTTTCGGTAATATGAATCTGTCAGAAAACTTCTGTTTACCTTTGTGTTGCCAATACATCCAGGTAAAATTTGAAACCAATTTCTGTTTGACTGAAAATAAGAAAATATTTGCTTTGTTCTACAACATTTAATTCATGTTTCTTTCTATCATCCAAGTATTGCATACAATTTTTATTATAACAATTATCAATACGTAGAATTGAAACACAATAATGAGCTGAAGATAATTGCATTTTAAAAGCTAGACTAATTGTCTAGATTTAACAGAAATTGAGGAAAGAAGTCATCTAATTTCAAATAAAGCAGATAGAAAGAAAACATACAAATATTATGATTGAATTGTAATTGCTTGTTACTACTTGCTTATGTTTTGAAATATGATTTTTTTTCTCCTGAATTTGTTTACAGAAATTCAGATAGATTGGAGAATCTAATTTTCAACACTAAGCGTTTTATAATAATGTAAACATCCAGAGGAAGGTGAAACACCAAAACCAGAATGAGTATAAATTCCTACTTTGCAGGACGCTAGATAAAAAGTCTCATCAGATGCACTATTTTCAAAGCTATCATCTGTTTTTTGCTTGCACCTTTATCTGAGACTTTTTGCTTGGCAGTATGAGTTCTATTTTGTGTCTGCTTCTACTTTTGTAGGTTTTCAATTGCTCAGCTAATGCAAAAGAGCTTAATACTCTGCTACAAAAGTGATCGGAAGGATGGAACACCTGTCCTGTGGGGACGGGCTGAGGGAGTCAGGGTTGTTCAGCCTGCAGAAGAGAATGCGCTGAGACACTTGATTGTGGCCTTTCAGTATTAAAAGCGGGCCTACAGGAAAGATAGAGACAAACTTTTTAGTAGGGCCTGTAACAACAGGACACAGGACAATGGCCTTAAACTAAAAGAGGGTAGATTGAGACTAGATACAAAGAAGAAAGTTTTTACAATGAGGATGGTGAAACACAAACAGATTGCCCAGAGACGTGATAGTTACCCTACCTCTGGAAACATTCGAAGTCAGGTTGGACAGAGCTCTGAGTAACCCGATTAAGTAGAAGATGTCCTTGGTCAGTACAGGAGGATTGGACTAGCTGACCTTAAAGGTTACTTCCAACCCAAACTATTCTATGATTCTTTGATTCTATGTTACTCTTATTTCACTGTAAAGGTCCAAATATTAGTGAAAATCTCCAAAGAGTTAACTTTGCAGAAAATCACTCAAAAATACCCACATAAGGAGACAAAAATATATACGTCCATATATTAACACACTAGGAATAACTGAGCTGCAGGTATATACTTTAAAAAAAACAAAACAAAACAAAAAAATCCCTCCCTGCCAAACACCCCCCCTAAAAATACTAACTAATCAAATGAACAAGAAAGAAAAATCAAGCAAAAACCCCAAACTAAACAAACAAAATGAACACCAAAAAACCCCAGAGAAAATGTTAGCCAGTGTAGACTTGCTGCAAGATATTTTGTTGTCTCAATATTGTACTTATTTGTAAACATATAAGGAATCTCTGATACACATGACATGGGATTGCCGTTAGTTTCTTTGAATTTTCTCTAAAGTGGAGTTAGCAAAACTTTTCTACTTTATTATGAAGAAATCAGTTACTTTTTATGGTGTTGGTAATAACCATAATTACTGGAGATATCACTTCATTCCTTAGAAGCATAGCGCAAAGCAATTACATACTTTTACATTTATATTTACTTAACCATGGGAGACATAAAACCTTCTACCTTGTCTAATGATTGTATGCTACTTTGCTACCTTATTATCTCCATAGTGCAGACAACTTAAGCTTTGATTTTCTCAGGATATAGTGATCTGGCAGAACTCTTATACTAACATTCTGAAATATTTTTTTTCTCCCTTTTTTCAGATAAATTCTAGTCTAGTAGTGGGCATTGGGTTCACCAACCACAAGTCTAACCCCACCATCATTCTTTCAAGTACTGTGGAATCACATTTTAGGTTTAAAGACAAAGGTTAGTGAATGACCAAAAAATTAATTTATTTTTCTCAATTACTAGAGCCGAAAAGGATTAATTACCCAATTTCAGAAGCACGTGAAAAAAAAAGAAGTTTTTGCTCTGAAGGGGAGACAACTGAGTTTTTAGACTCTTGAGGGTGGAGAGAGTAATATTAAAAAATTAATTGACACCCGAGGAAATTAAACTAACGATGATATGTCATAATTTATTGATTATGTGGTGGAAGTATGTTCCTGTAAGCTGGAACTAATTAAATACCCAGAATAACGGAATGAATGAGAACATGCCATTCCTGATAATTGTTAATAAAATTTGCCTGATGCTTAAAATTGATCCTGTATGTCCCTCATCTACCAGCACATTCAGATCAATTTTTAAGACATTAGCTTTTTAAAGGTCCTTCTCAAAATTGATGCCACATATGAATTCTTTTTCACTAAAGTAGAAAATAGTAAAAAAGAAAGACAGTTTTGTTTTTCCTAGAAACACACAAATGTCTCCAGGTACAGCACAGACAACATGCGATCTGTTCCAACATGTTGCATAAATAAATCTTTGATTGACACTTCATAGATTTAAAAAGATTAACAACTAAAAATTTCTAGTATTTTTGTTATTCATGTGGAGGGAGATAGGGGAAAGTAAAGCATATATAAAACTTTACAAGTTATTCTATTTTGCTGAAAATAATATTTTTAATTAAATGAAACTGTATGCTTGATAGAATATGATTCAAAGCCTTCCATTTAAATTTATAATATTTTACCCACATTTATAACATTCAGTGAATCAAACAGAAAGAGAATCTATGTTTTGGTGAGTCAGAGACTCACCTGGGAAAAGTCACCCATCTAAAAAGTGTGATATGAGGAAGAATAGATCCACTGGAGACTACAAAGAGTGGGGGGTAAGTTAAGAATAATCTACAATTTATAAATTGAGGCAGTAATTTAAGAAATTAGATTAAGTATCTTCTGAAGACTTGGATTAGACAGCAACTACATCAACAGTTTCAATGAAATGTGTTTTCCAAAGGAAGGTTGGAATCATAATTCCTATTACTAATTCTTCCTCATTTATATAAATTTTGCCTGGAAAACGTGACTTTATATATGTATATATAATTATTTTTTTTCTGTAAAACTCTTTTAACTTTTCTGAATTTTGAACAGGTTATTTTTAAAATTCGACTCACGTGCATTTTCTCTTTCTAAAACTGCATTTTCTTATCCTTGTCAAGTCAATAAACAAATAAATTTTATTCAGCTTTACTTAGGAGTAGAGATGTACAGAATAATGGCAGAGGGGATGGTGCTTTTTATTCAGAGAAAGCCACTTTTTTGTAAGTTAAGTTGTGCATTTGGCCAGTCATTTGCTAAAATAAAGTATCAAGAATATGATTTACCAATATATACATGTGTAGATATATATATGCACATATTTGAATGTGTGTGTGCAAGTATAACCATATTTACTCCAGTGAACAACTCTGAATGTCCAAGAGTACTACCCATGTGTTGCACTGATTTCCTAAATCTGCACTAGTTCTGGTTAGCTGCCATCTTCAGACTCCTGGAATCTGATTGTATGGTTGTAGGTCAAGAAGAAGTAGTTGTAAATGTACAGGAGAACTGAAAATGCATTGCTGCACAAGGGGACAGTTAGGTACTAATGAAGATAAGAAACCTAAGTTTCTGGCATTAAAAGAAACTGATTTTATTTTCAGTAGTGGTCAGCAGTGAGAATCTAATATATCCAAAAAATCACTGTGCATTAAAAGGTAGCAAAGGTAACTAAAATTATTGCAGGCTTGTAAATGCCTTCGGTACAAGTAAGACATAGATGTGCTAGAGAAAGGCCATGAAAATGACCAGAGGACCAAAAAACCTCTCATCTGAAGAAAGACTGAGACAGTTCAGAATAGAGCAGAATAGAATAGAATAGAATAGAACAGAACAGAATAGGATAGAATAAAACAGAACAGAATAGGATAGAATAGAATAGTTCACTTGGAAGGGATCTTCAACGATCATCAAGTTCAACTCCCTGACCAATTCAGGGCTGACCAAAAGAAATCAGTTAGAAAGATGGTCAAAGACAAATTTCTTCACTGTAACACTTAATATCTTATGTTGATGAAGTACACCTGTTACAGCATTTTTCCTGTTTGTTAAATAAAAAAATTAGTTCTGCAAATCCACTATTCAGATTTTCCTTTGAAGCAAAGCACTTTTCTGAAACAGAAACTTGTTATAAGTCTTGTCATATAATATTACATTGCACTACTATCTGTGGTAGTTATAAATTGGTGATTTTAATAAAATATGAAAAGATTAATAAAAACAAAGCTTTCACGTTTTTTAAATGTAGATTAACAGCATGTTGTAATATTCAATCCAAGATAGTTTAAGTAGAAAAAAAAGGACTGCAATAATGTCAACTAACCAGGGAAAATTTGAAATCATAAGTATCAACAAGTTTAAAGTATAATTCTTGGAAGTATTTTGGAAGATCATTCATCTACTTTCCAGCTATTATATAACAATGGGAAAACCTAGAATAATACTGTGGAAACACATTTGATCATTTTGGATAAACAGGACAAAAAAATCAGAATATATGTTTTGATTACACAGAAAACAGTAAAATGGTAAAGGACAAATCTAATATGAAAACACAACGAAACTATGAAGAACTTCGAAGTTAAGAATGAGTAGCTACCTACAGAAATGAGAGACGAGTCAGAGATTCCAGGAAATGCAGGTGAGAGAGCCAAGAAAAATTTAGTCATCTTCAGTTTGGAATGCCTGAATGGCTGTCTAGAGCAGTATACTGAGTATTAGAAAATGTCAGCATATAGAAAAATATTTTGGTTTCTTTCTACTCTTAATGAGATTTTTTTTTCATGTTTAAATGAACAACTCATTCTACGTTTTATCTAATGCAGGGAAGCTAGAATAGAAACAGATTCTATGATTCCACAGCATAAGATAAAAAAAAAGGAAAAAGTAATGGACAGTTCTGTCTCTACCATACTCAAATTGAGCTGACAGTGAACCATCAAGAAAGAAATGTGAGAATGCTGAGATGGATGATAGCCCAAGAAAGTATATGTCAGATGAGAGAGAATATGAAAGAGAGTTTCAGTACAGAGAAAGTCAGGGTAAAGATTTAATTAGTGGATCTGAAGATGTTAGAGAGAAAGGATGCAAAACCGACAGAGAATAGAATGGTTGGGCAGTGTGGTTTTGGGTTCCTTTTTGTTTATCACTCATATTCAGAACCTGAGACCACGTTTGCACCAAACTAAAAAATAATAAAACCTGAGATAAGTATTCAAAAAAAACAAGGCCAGAGGAGTAATTTTTTTTTTTTAAAGAAGTCTTAAGAATTAGAAAGAAGGGAGAATTTGCTTTTTTCATTATCATTACATTACTGTATTTGAATTTTTAATTTTTTGTTTCATTTTTACATTTTTAAAAAATCACAGAAACATGCCCCCATGGGGAAACAATCATTAAGATAGATATCTCAGCTCTCCTTCCTGTCATAAGATTGCTGTGGATTTATTTTTATGTAAATTTTTTTTTTTTTTTACTTTTCATTTTTCTGAGTGAAAGAGCAAAATCATAAAATAAATGTGAAGGGGAGAGGGGAGAAGAATCAGGGTCTAACAGTTTTTCTTATTCTAAGATGGAGGTTGATAAAAATTTGGATGGGATTATATGATAAGGCTGTTGGCCAACAGCTAGACTGTTTGATCCCAGAGGTTTTTTTCACCACCGTTTGTTATGATCCGATATTTAAGATAATCTATTGTGACCAAAGAGAAGTTGGGAAAAACAAGCAAACCAAACAAGACAAAATTAAAAAAAAAACAAAAAACCAACAAAAAACCTCCCCAACTCCCAACCCAGTAGAATGGAAGTAATGGAAATTGAGTATTTTCATTACATCTTCCTGTTAGAGCTGTCCTTAAGTTATGTAAACCTTTATTTAGCAGCAGACCTTCCTCAGTGCCAAATCACAGGGAAAAGTAATGATTTAATAGCAGTTGAAAGTTTCAAATGAAAACACATGGTGTTGGAAACCAAATTAATGATGACCCGAATAATCATCTTTCTGCTAACAATCCTGAAGAGGATAATTACTCAACTCATCACCTCTACAAAGAATTCCAGCACGAATGTATGGAACAATTAAATCTACTTTAATGGAACATACTGAACTATGAACAAAATCACATATAAGGTCTTTTTCTGCTTTATATGGCAAACACATATGGGTGCAGCTCTGAGTAACATTCAATCACCACACATGGAATACATGTGGTATTCAATGATCACACATCTGTTGTGAAAAATTCATAATGACAAAACTAGGGCCTGATTCAATCCCCATAGATCATCAAAGACTGAAAGTCTATACACAGGTATTTCATGCACCCTCGAATTTCTGTACCTGTCAAAATGGGATAAAATCCAGTGATTCCTTGCAAAATTATAATTAATTTAAAGTATCCCCTCTATATGGGGTCTCGTTGACCACTAAAATCACACAACAGTTTCCATGTCACTGTCCCAGTAGAAACTATTTTTCACAGTAAGTTCATCTTTCATTTATAAGTCTATATTAATTCACCTGACACTCAAAATGTACTTTCACTTGCCCAGTAATGCCTCATAACTTATCCTTTTTTAGATGATAACTCTAGAATGGAATTTAATACCTGAATTTTAGAAATGAATTATGTGCACAGAATAGAAATTTCTTAGAATATATTAAAACTAAAACCTGTTATGATGCTTTGTTCCAAATATGTCTCCAGTTACAGGTGATATGCATGTTAACTACTAAGAGCAGACAAAAAATAACCTTTTAGACAAATTAGCATATAACAAACATGATACCCCTCTTGAGGTGCTACAGGAAGAAAGCCCTAGTTTATTATACAAATGATGAATACAAGAAACCATCAACAAACTTTTTATTTTGAAATATGAGATACTACAAATACTAACAGTTTTATCTGTAAGCTTTGCAGTATCTTCACTACTATTTCAAGCAGCTTCTAGTTTCCCAGGTGATAATAGGATGGTTTCTTCACCACCATAGATTTGTCTTTGTGTATTTCTTTCATTACTAATGCAGATTGATTTTGTCTGATTACCTTCTCTGAAGATGATAAGAATCCTACATAACTCACCTTTTATTTTAACTGCAGGTGATAAAGTAAAATTTTTAAAAATGCTTACATTTTAGCTTTTATACTAAATTTACTCACAATTTAGGAGGAAGAAGAAAGGAAGAAAACTAAGACCAGAATGAGAAACTGAAGATAATTTAAAAATACATATGAAATATTAAAAGTTAAGAATTGCTTCTTTCAAGTGTCCACTCAGTGGAGAAAAAACCACCATGTAAACTTCAATACTAAGAATTTGATTATATTTACAATAAATGTGACATGGGTCTGGTTAGATAGAAATGCCATTCAGATATCTGGCCATCAAAATTAAACACAACAATAAGAGGTAAAACCAGTCAACATTTAAAAGAATATGAAAAAAATAAACAAGATAAATACACGTATTTGAAAGGTGCCACTGAAAATAGGAAGTTGCAAAACCATCCAGAGACACTGTTTTGATTTCCTACATATTATACTGGTTAGTTGCAAGTTCTGACAAAACAATGTCATGGAATCATACCAGTCAATGAAAATGGTAATTCCTAGGTAAATTTCTGTTCAGTAGGAAGGCATTTAAGGTGACCCACAGCATGTATTTTACTTCACAAAGAGGTTTGAGCTTGAATATATGCCTTAAATACATTTGTCTTAATTAAAATTTCACTTGAAAAATAGTACCAAAACATGAAATAAAATAGTTGAGAGATCTCCATACTAAAGTATGCAGAAAGAGATGTTACTGGGTTTGATTTTATTTTTGTGGGGTTTTTTTGTTTGGTGTTTTTTATTTGGTTGGGGTTTGTTGGTTTTTTTTTTGCTTTAGTTTGGGTTTCTTTGGAAAAAAAAATAAAATTACTTGTGTAGCATGCAGTGGAAACTGAATGATGTATAGCAGTAAAATGATGTTCATTTCCCCAATCTGGCATCAGCTGTGTAAAACCAAGAAGCTTCAAGAGCCTTCTACATGAAAGCATGAGATATCAAGCTAATTGCTTTAGCTAAAGACTTATTTTTTGTCAGAATTTATATAATAACATTCAGCTAAGTTGATCTGCAGTTTTAGTTTTGCCTAACATCTAACACGAATTGCTAATAGAAAATACAAATTTAGGGAACTTTAAAATGTCCCATAAGTCTTTAAAAAGAAAGAGAGAGAGATAGTTTTGTTGGTAATATCAGATAGTTTCAAGCATCAAATATATCTTTTGGTCATTGTTTCTCAGTTCTCCTAGAAGAGTAGATATGTGGAGCTGTGTCATCCTTTAACAGTGAATCTTGACAGCTGTACCACCAATAGATTGTGACTCTGTTTTGCTCTGTACGGAAGACAGTCCTCTTTTTGTAGTAAAGACAGAATGACAGACATAGTTTGCGGTGTAGTGAGGAGGAAGGAAGAAAAATGATGCTACTGCTAATTTTATGGCATCACAGATGTTCTTTCCATGAAGAAAATAAGTCAATCTCTTTTTCTGCAGTCCTTCATTCTATGATTTGATTTAACCATAAGCTATTTTTAAACAAAGAAACCATAAATACAACATTGCTGAACGTGGGCTGTTAATGATACCTCTTGAGAAAATGTTTTCTTTCATTGTGCAGAAAACATACTGGTTGCAAAGGTGACCAAACATTGGATATATTAGGATAATGGCCAAATCACAGAAAATAGTTCTGGTCAAACCAAATGTACTTCCAAAAGCTTGAAGAAACAAACAGGAAAAAAAAAAATAGTCTTTTCAAAGCATATTTACACATACTACCTTGATGTGACATATCACTGCTGAACTGAAATAAAGCGCTTTGTTTCATATTGAAAGCTATGAAAACTTTCCCCTTTTAACTCTTTTCTCTTCTTAATTATTTCTACTATGACAAAAATACTAATTAAAATTCAAAAGCTTCATTGGG
>JAOXJK010000001.1:136554551-136596714 GCA_025774025.1 Xenus cinereus
CCTTATCAAACACGCCTGAGATTCTTGCCCTGCTGTTGAAGAGATCAAAGCACAGCAGAAAACTCTGCCTGCCAGAAGCCTTGAAATACAGGCCCAAACAGCAAGTGGGAGCTCTCGAGCTCTCTCACTCCCTTGCTAACAAGGACTCTCCTGCTAATAAGGACTCTCACTCTGTGGTGCCTGCCTCCCCTGCTTGCCTGCCTCTGCCCAGGTGCTGCTTCAGAGGTTCCCCAATCCATGAGGTATTGAGATTAAACTTGTTCTTTGCCCTTAATCCATTTTTTTTGTGGTTGTTCCTGCATCCTGCCTGCATCGGCTCACACAGTAATTAAACTAAAACAGAGTAGATACAGACTAGATATCGAGAAGAAATTATTTATGCTGAGAGTGGTGAAACACTGGAAAAGGTTGCCCAGAGAGGTGGTGGATGCCCCATCCCTGGTGTTTCCAAGGCCAGGCTGGATGGATCTCTGAGCAACCTGATCTAGTTGAAGATGTCCCTGCTCATTGCAGGGGGGTTGGACTACCTGACCTTAAAAGGTCCCTTCCAACTGAAAGTATTCTATGATTCTGATTCTATGATTTTACTATTTATGATTCTATGATATTTGAGCTAAACTTCATTAAATAAAAGCTGTGATTGGTTGAACTAGAAGAATCCTGACAGTGAAATATTTGATCAGTAACCTGTATGTTCCTACTGTTACAGGCTACTTGTGCCTGGTACTTTAGCTGTGTAGAACTTCCATTCTTTGTGGAATTTATAAAACACCTCAGCTTATAAACAAGCTCTCAAGAAAAATAAAACCTGTGATTTTCCACCTTAGGATAGGATACTAAGCTAACTTAATACGTTTTAGATGTAACAGCAGTAGACAATCTCTCCTTTGATCAGATTAGAAGGGAGCACTGCATGCAGTTAAATATTGACGTGAACAGAATATATTCTGTTCACTTCAGATGCAAGCCTATATATAGACATCAATGCCAAAAGTAAATGTATGATCATCAAACCTTACCTTCTGTGTATGCAGATTACAGAATGTTTGCAAAAGTCAAAATTACGTGTTTTGAAAGATATCTGATCTCATTTTGAATTCCAGTTCATGGCTTATCCACCACCACCTGTGTTGGGTGTTTCAATGTTTAATTATCTTCACTGCTAGGAAATCATATCTTATTTAAAGGTTAAATTTACCTAACCTCAAATTCAAGACATTGGATCATGTCATCCCTTTATCTGCAATAAAATCTGAAAAAAAGACTGTGGTTGCTTATACATGGTGCATAGTGACCAAGTTATATATTTCCCATACTTCTCTTTGACAAAATGAACAGATGGAAGCCTTTAAGTCTCACAGCTAAGGCCTTCTCCTGGAACTTAAATACTCTCACTGTTTCTTCTGCAGTGTCTTCCAAAGTTTGGTTGTCTGAAGGTGACATAATATTCTATTAACAATCTTTCCAGTTCTTTTCCTCTTGAATGTTTTTTGTTGTTTTTGTTGTTGTTGTTGTTTTGGGGGATTTTTTTCCTAGTTATTTTCAAGATTACATTAACCTTTAGACCAGGTACAATAGTGGACACAGAATTTGTGTGAAAATGGTAATTTAGGACTGCTCTCAAATCCTTCTCTGAGTCATTGCTAACCTGAGTTGCACTTCTCTCTCCTAAAAACATTGTTTACATTCTTTCTACCAAAGATGTTATTCCATCAAGATTCTTCTAGTAAAATATGTTTGTCTGAACAGTGGTCATTTATCAGAATAGTTTGGATTACTCTGTAAAATTTATACCTAGCTTTTATTTACTAGTCTGTACATATGTGTCACATGAAAACTTTATTGCAAAGGCATTTTATAAACTGAGTAGCAGTGAAAGTATCAGAAAGGTAAAAGAGCAGTGTTACTACCAACAACTGCACTTGGAGATCTGTCAGTGAGGCTATTTTTCATCTAAAAGCACCAATTAACTCAATTGTATGTATATATACAAAAAAATTACTATGTATTTCTAATTAGATGTAGTCTATGTCACAACACTTTATTATACATATTTATAATCTGTCAAGAAACAAATAAATATATAGCAAGTGTACTTGATGAGGTTTAATTTTCATCAAATGTTTCTGAAAAGCATTAATTGTAATTTTTAATTTCTAATTCTTTGTTAATAAGAATTCCTAATTAACTGTTCAGTTACCCTGATGTTAAGGTAGTCAGTCTGGGGTTTCTTTGGACAGCATTTTTTCTTGCCATCTGTGCTCTATTTCTTGTTTTCCAAACAGTAATATTTTGTCATATTGTGAAGGACTTGTATTTTCTATCCTTAATTCTCTCTTGTGTTCTCTCTACCCTTATGAGGAACACTTCATACATTTCACTGCATGCAGGTGAAGGTGTAACTACAGATGGTGAAAGGTTACGTTACAATCAGGAAATAGTTTTGAAAAAAGTAACAACAAATAAGAGAATGATAAAATAACAGAAGCATATAAATGATCACTGAAGGAGACCTCGGGAGATCTCTGAGTCCAACTTTCTGCTTGAAGCAGGACTGTCACCAGTGATCACAACTCAAGATCAGTTTGGCTGGGGCCAAATCTAGCTAAGACTAGATATTTTACCTGAATCTTTATAGCTAGGACTTTCTAGCCAAGACTTGAAAACTTTGAATAATGCGGAACTCCAAAATCCTTTCCAAAATGTTTCCCAATGTCAGGTTTGAACATCACAACCCGCAACTTGTGTCCATTTTCCTTTTCCATTTTGCTTGTCAATACCAAGAACAGTTTGGCTTCATCATCATTTCTTTAAGAAGGTATAGGTGGGTTTTGCATTGCACCTCAGCCTCTGCTTCACTGAGCTGAGCAGTCCTCTCCTTTTAGGTCACATGCTCCAGGTTCTTGACAACCTCAGTAACTGAGCCTTGGATACTCAACATCTTACTTATACCAGCCTGGTTAGGAGGAACAGCAAACCCAAACTGTATTCCAGGTATGGGTTCTCCAAAGTTAATAAGAGGGAAATGATAAGAACACTTGATTTCTTGTTGAACTTAATGAGATTTCTGTTAGCCCAGTCCTCAGGCTGATCAGGCTCTCTCTGGACTGACAGTCTGGCATTTCCCACTTCAACTCTTCCTGCTAATTCACTGCCAACTTGTTGTTTGGTTCCAGGACTGACTCTTGGTGTACCTCTGCTCACTGAGGGCTGCCAATCAGTCATTGACCATTCCCCTCAGAGTGGAACAGTCCAGTCAATTTTAAATCCCATTAACAGGCTGCTCATCCATCCCAGTTTCTGAGATTATCAAAAACCTTACTTAAAACAAGGAATATTAAGATTTCTACCACACTCCCCTCATTAAATTAATGAATCTCTTCTTCACAGAAAACAATCAAGATGATTTGCATGATTTGTTATTCCTAAATCTATACTGAGTTTTCCTAATTCCTACTCCTTTATCTTTGGATTCTTTTAAAGCTGGATACATTTTTTCTGACGTTTAAGAATTTGAGATTCATTCTATAGAATCATAATCAAGATCTTTCTCCAATCAGAATATGAAGAAATTAATAAAATGACCCTATCTACCCAAACATGAACAACCAGGTAGGTATGGTATCTCCTAACTTCATACATGTACAATTCAGATATCAACATCTGAGCTAAAAGCACTGTACTGTTAATATTTGAGAGGCAAATAGAGGTACCAGAGGAAACTAGATGAAGATTACTGTCAAGTCAATAATTTGGTGTGAGAAAGGAACTTTCACTATCCAGACTTTGACCTTGAAAGGCCTGATTGGACTGTTTCACCAGTCACCCATGCAGGATTTCTCAAAAATCTAGTTAAATCTCACATCCTGCATGTAAAGTAGATTAGTTAGTCTTTTATATGATTTAGTGTTTTCCAGGTGCCTTATGAGTTCTTTAAAAATAGAGTTAATTTTCTCATATTCCCCTGATCTTAATTTGAATATGAAAAGAAAGTGAACATCACATGTGCAGAGAGTCCAAAGAGGATTTTAGAGATCCTACTGCCTCCAAAGTTATAGCATTTGCTAAGGGCTCTGAGCTGGAATATAGGGCGTGAAAATCCTAGTTCTACTCTAGGCAGATGCTCAGGACCAAGGACATACCTTTTGGTTTGGCATATCTGTACCATTCATTGAATCTCAGCATGGGAATTATGGTCAAAACCAGGGAAACTCTTTCCCTATGACTGCCAGAAATCTAGGCTTGATTTAAATTTGGCAAAACAGAAATTGGAACTCAAATTTCTATGATGTCCAATATACATTTCTTTACCACTGTAATATTTGTCTTTTTAGGTCTAATTTCTAGACTTTCTATTCTATTAGAATTTCTATTTCTATGATTTTGATTATATATTCTGTCCTGGAACTAGAAGCTATTTCTGAAAAAAAGGAAAATCAATAACTACATTTTGAAAAAATCATTTTAACATTCATAGAAATTTTTGCATGACTGTAACAGAATTTACAGCATTGTTCTTTTGATAATTTCCAAAGTGCTGCTCATAACAGTATGATCTATATTCCTAAAATGCTTATATTGACAGAGGAACACACTGCTACCCCCATTTCTCGGATATCATCAATTACAGACATCCTTAATTGCGGTGACTTTTTTTTTTTCTAACTAATGGTTAACTGATCTATATTTTAAAAAATACATATTAATTAAATAAAGTCATAAGAATAAAATAACCATTTTTCTGACAAAATGTCATGTACCTCATTGGTTGTTCTCCAAGTACCAAGTGTTATAACAAAACACATTATTAATTTCATTTATGAAAAAAAAAAAAAAATCACAAAACATAAACAACCTGTACTTGGAGTGTATTAAACATATGAAAGGAAACATTAAAGGAAATAATTTGAGCTCTATTCAGCAAAAAAAATATCAGATATATAAGTAAATTTCTTTGCAAAAATAAATGTCAGAGTTTAATATTAGTAGCACAAATATAGTTTTCACTTCTATGTAATAAAAATGTGTACTGATTAACAAAATTTTGTTTAGACAAAAATTGAAAACTTCCATTTTAGCTAGAATGTGCACATTGTTACTTTTCAAAGTTGTTTGTTTGCATACATTTGAAAAAAAAAATAGAACATGTATATGTAGTACTATATCTATCATAAGCACTATTGGTTTACAGATGATTTTGAGCAGGACATATAAGTTTTCTCACAGTCCACTACAATGAAAACACTGCATAAAGTTGAAGAACATTTATACACCCATTACATGTAAGTTCAGATATTTTTAGTGGCTATATTGGTATATTGATGTCCTGGGTTGAGTGACACAGGACTAACTTTTCTTCTAATGCTGGGGAAAATTACACTTTCAGAAGACTGACTTTTAGAATGACTTTAGACTGACTAAAAAGGATGACTTTTAGAAGACTCTAATGTTTGAATTCAAGAAAATATTTACTTTATAGCCAGCTAGGCTCTGTGGGATTCAAGGTCTCAGTGTTTTTGAGCCTAGCCAGGTGCAGGAACAAGGAGGACTCAGGCTGGCCAACAGGATTATTTCATACCAAGAACATCACGTTCAATATAAACTAGAAATGTTTGCCTCGTAGTTGTCTCTCCCTTGATGGCAGTGGTCCAGAGAACTCCTTGCCCTGGTGCTGGATCCCTGAGGCCTTCCTTTCTTCCTGAAGCTGCTGCACTCACAGTGTCTGACATTTGTTGCCCACTTCTGGGAGTGCAGAGCTTCCTGCTGATATAATTGGCTGACTATAACTCTTGTATATCTTATATCAGTATCGGGATTAATACTGGTTCTTTAGTATTATTGTTAATTATTTAGTCTTATTGTATCAAATCTATTTATATTTCAACCCTTGCGGTTTTTTTGTGTTCCCCGATCCCCCCGATTCTATCGGGTAATAGAATAATTGTCTAAATGACAATAAATTTTTTCTCAGACCACATAATACCCAATAAATTGGGTGTTCTCAGACCACATCACTTGAGCAGTCAACATGAATTTCCTTTAAAATCAAAGAATAAAAATACACATTTCTAGTGCAATTCATCTGATCTGTTTTATGTTTCTACATTAAGACAAGATGTCCCTATAAGTTCCTATTTCTCTCCTTTGACTCTAAAAGGAATGTTCTACAGAGGATGTCGGGACAGGCTTACATGTACAGCAATTTATCTATGGCGCCTGTATCTGATGGCACGCATTAACTCTAGCAGTAAAAATTACCTTCAAGGACAATAAAAAAAACAAAGGAAAAAGTGAGAAGAAAAAAGGAAAAGAAAATATCTTCACAGTGACTAGCAATGAAGAGAAAAAATTAGGGTCTCTCTAGACGAAGATCCTCGGCATCTTCTCCAGTACAACAAATGCTCCCTCCAAAAACCTTTTCCAAAGTAACTGCATAGTTTCCATAGGATCACCTCAATATTGTTGCAGATGTTGCAGAACTAATTGGCTTTTAAAGCTGTGTATGTGTGCATTATTGTGAAATGTTTATGGCACTCTAAATGGCTACTTTATTAATTCTATCTACTAAATTCTGTTTGTTCTCTAGTATAAGATTATAAACTAAAAATTATGAAGCAAGTTGTGTAAAATGGGGGAGGAAAAAGAAAAGGCACTTCAAACATTAATTGCAACCGCCTCCTTCAAAAAGACGTTATAGCTACAGCAATGTTTTCGGAACCTGCCAGTGCAAAATAAGAAGATTAAATATACTTTGGAGTATGAGGGTAAAAGGTAGTTATAGTGGTGTGCAGGAACATGTAGGTGGAAGGTTATGAACTGAAAGAAGATACTGTAATGCTATGAGCTAAAGAGCTGGAAATTGAAGCCCTTTAGGTCAAAGCAGTTTCCCATAGGAGTCTAGTCAATTGTCTTTGATGTAAGTCTACTCTTTAGATGTCTGAAATTCAGACAGAAAAATCCATGTTTGTCTCAGTTCTTCATTTAGAAAGTATGTGCCTATTTTTTCCTTTCCACATTTATGCTTATTTAGATAACTAGATTGTCTCAGTCCTTCATCTCTCTAACTTTAAGCATAGTGCTTACAAAAAGGAAGTCCTTAACACCTCCAAAACATCAATAACTACAGCATTTTCGACATACTTTTACCTAATACTTTTTTTCTAAATTCATAGAAAACAAAATCATGAGGAGATAGTACTTTGTTCGAGGTATTTTTCAATATTATATACTCAAAAAGAGCAGATAGAGGCTAAAATCTTGGCCACTCTGAAGTCAAGAAAACGGCTGCATTTCAATTTAGAGATGACATTAGAATGACAGATAAATAAATTGTTCTCTTAATAAGTAAAGAAGAGTACAATTACTATTATTATTTACCATATTGTGGCCTGCATGAAATTACCTAAGAGATTAATGAAGGAAGAGATGGAAGATAACAGTTCAAACTAAAAACAACAAAAATGAAAAAAGATCTTACCTTTTCACTGAACAACCAACTGATCTCCAGTATATAAGAAATACTTGGAATCCTAGTAGAAATCGGTTATGGTCTGCTGAGGAATCACAAAGTAAGATAAAATTATTTTGAAGTGGTAAGTTTGGAGTTCTTTTTTTTTCTTTTTTTTTTTTTTTTTTAAATGGATGCATAAAGATCATGTTCACCTTGAAGAGAATGTATCAAAGAATCATCATTCTGTTACAATTATGATATGATTTCTGGAAGCACTAACTTTTATTTCACTGTTATTTAAGCATTTCACTGCAGGGGAACAGTTCATAATAGCGTCGTTAAGAAGTATTGCACAAACAATTTCCCACACTACATTTGCAGTCTTCAATATGTAATCATGGAATGGTTGTTAAATACATTGCCCAGCACTGTGCAACAGGAGGCATAAATGACATTGTAAAGCTAAATGACAATTAGTATCCTAAAAGGCTGACATTTATAGAGTGAATAAAAGGATTTCTATTAACAAAAACAACCTGATTTAAAGAATATTTTGGTGCACATGGGATTTACACAACTCACCAGTCTGCTTTGATATACTGCTAGAACAATTTTGACAAGGATTTTCATTAGATATTGTTAGAATGGGTAGAATAATTTTTAATCTTGTTCTGTGACTTCTATTAGTATCTAAAACATTAATCTTTATTGTTGCCAAAATAAACCCCACAAACCTAACAAAAACTGGTTACAGTATGTCTTTCTAGGGCGAAGCCAGGAATCTTTTGCCACTGCGACAGAGATTCCCTGTGGTCCAAAGCAGGTACAGGTTAAGCAATTAAGAGAAATAGCGGTAGCTTCGTGGCTTAACTCCAGAGGAGGCATGGGCCTAAGGCCACGTTTTCCCCTCCCCACTCCATTTGTACTGGGGCTGTGGAGGATTGCCACAAAAGTGGCAAAACCAGTCGTGTAAATGCAAAGGGAATGGGTATGTTAAACAGCATTTTTCCATCAAAACTATCAGTCTTTAGACTACAACTGCAAATGAAGGTGTGGTATACAGTGATTATTTTTTAAAAGTTAAAATTCGCATTTTTCAAAAATGCAAGTAAACTTAAGACTTGACTCCCAAGGGTCTTATTCACTCCTCCATCTTATTTTTGGTGTTCTATATTACATCTCCTGTCTGTAGCTAAGATAGACTAAGTTTATGAGAATTTTATGCCTGATTTCACCAATTTTCAGCAGCAGCACTCAGCTAACAACTCCTCCCATAAAGCAGTTGCCATTTGCTGAGAAGAATGTGAGGACTGTGAGATCCCTGTGAGGTGTTTGAGGGGGTTTCTAGGCCCCTGAATCCCTTGACCTGTGTGTAGGAGAGGGACCAATGCTATTTAATATCTTCATCAATGACAGACAGTGGGATTGAGTGCACCTTGAACAAATTTGCCAACAGCACCAAACTGAGTGGTGCATTTGATTAATTAGAGGGAAGGGATGTCATCCACAGGGACTTTAACAGCCTTGAGATGTGGGCCCATGCGAACCTCATGAAGTTCAGCAAGGCCAAGTGCGGGGTCTTGTATCTGGGTCAGGGCAATCCCTATTATCAATACAGGTTGGGGGAAGGGATTGAGAACAGATCTGTGGAGAAGTACTTGGGGCTAGTGGTGAATGACAAATGTGGCAACGCGTACTTGCAGTCCAGAAAGCTAGCTGTACCTGGGCTGCATCAAAAGAAGTGTGGCCAGCAGGTCGAGGGAGGTGATTCTGCCCCGATACTCTGCTCTGGTGAGACCTCACCTGGAGCCCTGCATCCAGCTCTGGATACACAAGAAAGAGAATGGACCTGTTAGAGGAAGGCCATTTAAATGGTCAGAGGATGTGAACACCTCTCCTCTGAAGAGAGGTTGAGAGAATTGGGATTGATCATTATGGAGAATCATAGAATTGAGTTGGAGGGACCTTAAAGATCACCTGGTTCCAACTTCCAAGGCTCCAGGGAGAACTTGTTCCAGCCTTTCAGTAAATAAAGGCCATTATAAGAAAGACAGATACACCCTTTCTACCAAGGCTTGTTGTGACAGGACAAGGATCAATGTTTTTAACCTGAAAGATGGTAGATTTTGATTGGACATATGGAAGATATCGTTTAGGATGAGCATGTTGAGTCACTGGAACAGGTTTCCCAGTTATGGGAGCCAAGGTCAGGTTTGGATAGGTCTTTGAGCAACCTGATCTAATGAAAGTTGTCCCTGCCCATGGTAGGGGAGTTGGACTAGATGATCTTTAAAGGTCCCTTCCAACTGAAACCATTCTATGAGTCTATGATTCCTTGAAAACATGTACATGCACAATTTGCCTTTCTGTAAACACAAGCTGCACGCTTACAGAAAGTACTCTGTGGAGAGAAGAGAATACTCCGGGGATTTACAAAAAAGCTTTAGTTCATATGGATCAAGGATATATGAGTTTACAAGTCTTGAGAAAAGTCCTCAACTTATATAAGTGGACAGGGTTTTTTATGTTGTAAAAGTACAGTAACTGCTTTAGCTTTCTAATGACTGCAATGGAAACATACAGCTGAGTAAAAATGACTAGTTTCAGATGGAAGACAAGATCACAAAAGATTTATAAAGGAAGAGTAAAAATGAAATAGAGTATAAAGACAAAAAAGACTCAGATTAGCATAAAGGATGGGGGCAACATAAAAAGACAATAGAATAAATAGGTAAAAAAGTCTAGAAAATTAAATTTTATTGGATGTTTTTTCATTTCATTGAAGAGATAATGGTAACGGGAGAGAGTAAAGGAAGAAGGTAAAACAGAGATTCTAAATAGTGAAGGAGATAAAAAAATGTTTTATTTTCTGTCACTGTGTCAGAATATACATAACACTAATCCATAACAGATTAAAGGGGATTTCCACATTGTCTGTTGTGGCATAGCCAGTGCCTGTTAGTCTTTTGCAGTCATTTGGATCATTTCACGGCTAGTGAGTGACACACACATTGGTTGCTTTTGTACACTGTCCACAAGGTTTATTCATCAAATAGCAAATTTACCGTAATAATGAGAACTATGTGGGTTTGATCCAAAGCCTACTAAAATCAATGGGAACAATTCAACCAGGAGTGTTCACAGTACTTTTCTAAAGTATTTCCTGAAAAAGATGGTGCGTGAGAGACTCTAAACCTGACAAGCTTATTATCTCTTAAGAAAATCTCGATAAACCCTTTTCTAAATAGTATCATAAAATATATTTCTAACTTGGATGGGGGTGTGTTGCTGTTGATGGGGTGGCTTCTTTTTGAAGTATATACTTTTAAAATTTAAAAATAATATTAAAAGAATAACATTACAAACATTAGATGATAACATTAAAGAGATATTAATAATGTCTGCAAAAAATATTTTTTTTTAATTTATGCTTTTCATTTCTTTTAATTTTATTCTGCAATTTTCCAATGCTTTTTGTCAAAGGTAAAAATGAAAAGCAATTTTAATAAATAAAGCTAGATTTTAAAATATGTTCTTATGTGCCCTGAATATTCCTAATAAACCAGAAGGTTAGATTCTTCAGCCTTATTTTTTTAAAAAAATCAAATCATAATATACATACTGTACATTTTGTTATGTATATGACAGAAAAATTAATCTTCACACACAGAAAGAGCACAGAGGAACCATGACAGATGGGGGTACCCAAACTGTACCCTGCTCTGGCTCATTACTGTTCACAATGACAGGGGTCCCTGAGGGACTCAAGGGGCCCTGAGGCAGAGAAGACTGGGATCCAGGAGCAACTGATGGCCACAGACAGAGTTTCAAGCCCTAGTTCTGGAGTGATCCACACTGCACCTATATGTACACATACGTATATATTCGCACTAATAAACCTTCATCAGAATCAGACAGAGAGGGGAACAAGTTGAAACCGTTAGTGCTGTTTGGGTTTCAGTGCTGAGTGTGCCTGTTATTGTTCTGTGTGGCTAGTTGTGTATATTTGTGTATACATGCATCATGTGTGTATGCCTACCGGGAATACATGCTCAGCTATGCTACTGGCTGGACTTAGGGACATGGAGCTGTGGTATCCTTGCCTTCATTGGGCTACCAGTTTTGGCGACTCCGTAGCACATTCCTGATGAACAATTGATAAAAGCTAATTCAGGGGATGTTCAATTTTCGTGAAAGGCTATATTAAGGTAATAGAACTGTACATAAACTTTCTGAAATTCTTCTTTGGACATATGTCTAGTGTGTCAGTAGGGCATCTAATGACATTTAATAAAGTGCATCAGAAGCTGCCTGAAGTATAAAGGGTTAAGAAAATAAAATATGTTTTTGATGAGCCTTTAAATTTTCTGAGGAGTGCAAAAGTTTATAATGGTAAACTAAAACTCTATCTTAAACATCCTTTAGCTACAGGATGGCAAACTGAATTTGAGCAATGAAATAGTACTTTTAATTCTAATGACATACGGACAGAACTTCTAAACAGTTGTATGTGGTAAGTCTAAAAATTGTGATGAAATTGGGGGAATAAAGGGATATAGAAGTATAAACATTTAGACACATTTACATAAAAGTAACTATAATTTAAAATTATTATATTTCATAATGTTGCATCACTATTTAAAATTCTCATGGATTTCATAGGATAGCATTACACATTTTGGAAGTGCATTTGGAAAAGCATTCCATATCAGTTATGAAGTTTGTTTTAAACAGTAATTTTAGAAACACCAGGGGGTAAAAAAATTAATAAAGTAAATAAAATAAAATTGGACTTCTAATTGACGGAAAAAATTAAACCCCCAAAAGTGTATCTTTTATTGGAAGAATAGATTTTGTGTATATATTTGGAAGGACATTTTTAAAATTCAGTGACATATGAGAGCTCCCTGCCTTGAATGTATTCAGATAAAGAAGCAACACTTTGTGGTTTTTTCATTGCTATCAATTGAAATATAGAGTATCTACTCAAATATTTTCTTTTTAAGCACAGCAACACCTGAAATTTAGGTCCTTGTCTCTGTAGATCAATTCCCTGATATCTAAATCCGTAGATATCTATGTTTTCTATTCATTAAGTGGAAACATTATACACCTTCCCCAACATTTCCTGCCACCAGCAGGAATGTTGTACCTAGACTACGTATTAGGTGTCCTCTTAAAAAACAAAAATGTACCTTGGAGATATTTTCTGAAGACAGTTTTCTAATTAAGTGTGATTCACTAGATTTAAAAGCACAGTGGGAAAGGAGTCACAACTTAATTTTTTGCTGAGGAGTTTCCAGTGATTCTGTTTTTAAAATAATTTCCAATAATAAAGGCAAAAACAGAAACTGAGAACTCCTAAGCATGGATTCAAGTTCCTCTGTCCCTCTTCACAGAGAGATCATTACTCTTAAAGCATCTTAGGGCGTCACATGTGCTGCAACAGACAAGAAACTTATTCCTCTTATCTGAAAAAAGGAGAAAACTGACAAAAGGAAAGTTATGGAAATAAGACAAAGGTAGAAAAAGAAGACAGTAAAGAGGAAAATATTCTGTTGGAAAAGTCTTTCGTGCCACCAGCAATCTATCCCTCTCCTCCACAATTAAAAGAAAAAACACAAAATGAAAAGGAAAAACTCCTAACAATTTTCTTCTTTTAGTGAATAAGTATTACATTGGTAGTGGCAGCAGAATCTGAGGAGGAAGAGGACACGGTGCAGGACACTATATTTAATGTTTAGGGATTTTTCAAGTGGGATGTCATTCTTTCCTTTTTTGTTAAGTGAATTAAAACTATCACAATTTCTATTCATAGTCATATGCTTATCCTTATTAGACAGTGTAAGAGAAATTATAATTTAAATTACAAGTCCTCTCATTTATTCATTACTAATCCTCGGATTACTGTGGGGAAGACGAGAGAGCAAAATGTGAGTGAATTCATACCTTGATCAAGACTACCTGAGACAGTCATGTGTTGATAGAGATGGCTGGTAGGGTGTGTTGAACTCAGACTTGAGTAGAGCTATATAAAAGATACAAATCTGAAGAAAGTCTCTAACCATTTGGAAGAAAAGTGTCTGATCTATTTATTTTGCTGGTCACTTGGAGTGATCTGCAGGTGGTGCAAAAGCCTTCAGTGTGGATGGTGATCACCAAGACGTTCCCCAGAATTGTACCACCCAAAAAAGTGTATAGTTCCCATAGCTGTTTTCTCTGATCGGTAAAAGTTTCTACAGTGGATGACCTATTTTATTTAGTTATTTCCTACTAGCTATAGACTGGCTATATTTCAGAAAGTTTACCAAATGAACTAACTAGTCTTGATCCAAATGGAACTATATTCCTATGATGCCATGAGGAAACTGTAATCTTCTATGGATGACAATTTATTGAGCATGATACTTTCATGCAAACGTTGTATTAAAATTATATCACATACTGCTTTTTTCTCTACATACAATTATTTTAATATTTGCAAATATTAATTTTGCCATTTTACTACTTTAACACTTGATTTTAAACACTTCTCTATATCCTAACTTTACCATTTAGTATTAATATTTGTAACTTTCTTTCCTTTGTGAAAGGAAGTTGGGCTGCTTTGGTGAATGTCTGGAGATTTTTATTCAATGTGACCTTAAGCTTAGTATATACTTCTTATTTTGTTGCAGAAAGTTTACAAGTTGGTAGACAGGTTTTCACTTATGGATGATAATAAGCTTACACAGAAACACAAAACAGTGACCGAGCACTGGAACGGGTTGCCCACAGAGACTGTTGAGTCTCCATTCTTGAAGATATTCAAGAACACCAGGTACCACTGCCTTGTGGAGGTGGTCCTGGGTAACTGGTTCTAGGTGGTTCTGCTCAAGCAGGTCGGTCAGATGAGATGACCTCCAGAGTTCCCTTCCAACCTCAAGCATTCTGGGATTCTGTGATTATCAAAAGAAGAGTAATACATCTGTGTTTGTTACCTTTACATAACATGTTGATTTAACTGGCACCTTACAGCAAATATATGTAGGACAGGATGGTGTAGCAGTAGGTAGATGAAAAATATAGGAAATATTACTGAAAAACTCAGCAATAGTATTTAAATATCTTTAAAAGTAGCTCTTCTTTTCTATATTTTTTGTCTAATATGGATTCTAAGGTTAAATCTTTCATGTTTCAAAAAGGGTGCAATTGCAGTTCTGTTTTTCTTTTGTTTCTGTATTTGAAACTCCTATATCACCATAGTACAAATACTCCAGAAAAGGATAATACCATGCTTTCTGCCTCAAAAGCTCATTTGGCATATCAGACATTTAACCCTAAGCTTTCTAAAGCAGTCTCTTTTTTGTGTCATCTCCAGTGGTATTTCTAAAATATTAATAATAATAATAATAAATAATCTATTAATAGCACTAATCTCATTCTCAATGTTTTACTCTAATGGGATTACTTATAAAATATGCATTACAGTTATTACTTGCAGGAATAAGTCAAAGATTTATCAAAAGCTACAACACAGCTTTTTGATAGCCAGGGAATTGTCCTGAAAGATTCAGAAGTTCTATGCTTATGTAGATAGTTATGGGATCCTATTTAATAAATCATTAGAGCTTTCAGATAAAATGATCTGAAAACAAAACTGACATCTTCTGCATCGAGTAATTAAAAAATGAGTGCTGGATTAACTAAAAAAAAAATGCATTTATTCATCTGAAGTGTCATTTACAATTAGATAGGTAAGATAAGTTGCTAACAGCAGGTTGATTGTTTTACTGCTGAATCCTGCATCAGTGAATCAGACTATTAATGACAAGATTTTCTGCACCAGTTAACAACATTTCTAGAATAATATTAACATTTACTTGCTGAAGGAATATAAAAAAAAAGAGCAACTAACATGAATCCATACGGTATCAACTGCATAAACAATTTGCACAGAGCATATTCCTATTTTCCTTAGATATGTCTTTATTTTTCCTCTAGAAAAAAAATTATATGTTTAATACCAAGAAATATTGTATGTGCTTACCCAGGAACAATAGCCACTTTAGAATCATTCACTATGTATACCAAGAAAGGATTAAAAAAGCCCCAAAAAACGTAATCTAGCCTGCCAGTAAAGACAAATTACTTTAAATGTAAAAGAACTTAAAAAACTAGACTTGAACACAGTGCTTTAAATTAAATGTTTGCAAGTGAATTTTTAGTGTAAAATGGCTGGTTTAATATCTTAAAAAAGTGTATATTTTTTTTGCATTCAGGGAACAGACACATAAGGTAAAGCAATAAGATGTCCCATGCCACTCTGCATATGGTGTCAAGCAAGATATATTTAACTTAAGTTTCTGGGTATTTCTCAGAAAATTTAGTAGAAAATAAAAGGTTATTCTAGAAAAAATGTTTTATTAGATTTGTTACTTTCATCATACTATCGCTATTTTGGTGGCAGTAAAATAAAAATTGTCAACATAAAGAGTTTAAAAAAGTCTGAAAGAGTTATATGAATTTTTTTATTTATTAATGGAAGAGTCCTGGATCCAGTGAAATTCATATGTTAACACTTCCCAAGTCAAAACCCTATTAAAAAAAAAGGATTGTGATTCTTTACAATAAAAGTGGATAATGTGGTTTTGGTGGTTTAGTTTGCTTTTTAAACAATTAACTTGAAAAGACAAAATGCTTGAAAACCCATTTATCTTTTCCAAATTTTATCATCTGTTGCAATAAAAGACAATAGCACTCCACAGAAACATGTTTTTATGTGTTTTGACCTGCACAGCTTCACTGGAAAACACTGTTTATGGAAATGCACTGTAAGCTGAAAGGAATCAGAAGTGATTAAGAGAAAGATGAAGCTATGATCTGTTTTCCAGATTCCCATATGCTGGGCAGCCACCAGAGGATGATTCACACAGGTCGTAATCAGACAGTGCCTTGTCTCGAATGGTAGAATTGTTACTGGAACTGGGGTTATGGATTTACATCTTCAGTCTCAATAGATATGATGTTCATGTCCAGGTCCTGTGCTGAAATGTCAAAAAGATGTGCAGCCCTCCCCAGTAACATTTTTGTTTCCAGGGAAGGGAAACTTCACATTGACAAGATGGAATAAAGACGTGGTGTAAGCTCAGGCTCTTGTAAGTTTATCAAACATCAGCTGCACTTATGTCGAAACTTTTATAGAAAAAACCCCAACCTTTCTTTTTTCCTAGAAAAAAAAAGCTGGCTTTTTTCTCTTAGAGAGAAGACATCATGTTACACTTGACTTCTTCTCCCAGGCACTCCTTACAGTTTGTAGGGACAAGCGCTGGTGTCACTTTCATTGAGGTCTCATTTTAATTCTTTGCCCTCTTGCCCATTGGAGAGAGAAGGAGCTCAAGCCTTGGTCTCATACTATTGACAATATCACCACACACCACCTGCATACGTGCCACAGTAGCATTTTAACAAGCATTTTGAGCTGGCATTTGGTCAAATTCTTACTTATTCCTAAGTTTAGTTTTTTGAAACATCATTGACTTCAGAGATGGTACCATGTATTTTTACTCAGGACCTCAACATCAAATCTACTTAGGTCAATACACTGAACTGCAAACTAACATATATAAAACTACCCTGAATTTTAACTGTGAAAAATAATCTCATTCTCAGTAAAGCAAACAGAAAGGTTTAGTACAAGACTCCTTTGTCTTTAATTTACAAGACATATAGTCAGAGATTTTATTGTAAATAGTATTTTGGCTAATGCTTATAGAAACTATTCCTCAAACATGTTACATGCAATCTCTACTAGAAAGAGGACATTAGAGGAGAAATTCAGGATTTTATGTTAAAATTTAAATACATACTCTCTATTATTTTAAATTTAATACAGATAAAATCTGTGTCATCTTGAGATGGTTTTACAAAAAAATAATATGCTCCTTTAATTCAGAAGTAAAATACCATATATTAGTTTACAAACATGGGTATTAGATTTTTATTCACTTTCTTCTTCAAAGCTCTTGATGAGTTAAGTGATCAATAAAACTCTAGAAATCTTTAATAACAATATTACTATGTTAACACTTTAAAATCAGAAAATTGAAAATACAAGCGAATCCTGTATCTCTTTCATTCTACATAGAAGATTGTTGTTAATTTTAACTGAGTTGTGCTTTTGCAATCAATGTTTTAAATTTTAAAATGAGATTATTCAGGATAACATTTGTACCTCTATCTGTGTATAAAGTATGAGCATCAGATATAAAAAATGTGATTACTAAGAACTGCTATAGCTATTATATTTTGTCTTAAATTAAATTATTTAGTAGTTGCAATCATCACTTTCATGCATGTGCATCCATAAATATTCTGTAGACCATAAAACATTGGAGCTTCATCCAGATTTCAAACTTTTAGCATAATGAACACGGCCTTAGGTCACAATAAAACGACTGCCTTCATTAGTGTCCACACCACAAAGTAACACTGGTAGTCACTCTTTTTACATTACCTAAGTTTGACTTTTTCTACTACATTGAAGAAAATGATCTCATTTTTGAACAGGAGTCATAATACACTGGTCTCCTTCCAAATCTCACTGTATAATAATTACATAGTCTTATAGGTCGATATCGAAATAGGGAACTTTGAGGACAAAGGTAGTCACAGGAAAAATCAAGAACAGTCTGGAATATTAAACTGGCATGTCCCAAAAACAAATCTAATACTGTAATCCAGGAACGACCCCTTCACTTGAAGAAAAGTCTTTAAAACTGTTCCTTATGTCTCTTAGTTAAAACTGGATTGATAAAGAAGGAATTCACAGTATTTACTTGATTCTTGCAAAGATTATATCAGTGAATTATGTTATAGTTTAAAAACACAATGTATAAAAGGCAGCACACTAATGCCAATTATTATTGCAGTTAATACATTCTAAGCACAGGCAATACATAATTTTTGAATACCAGTGTGTTTTCCAAATGCTTGGTCTGGTTGTCTAATTTCTAGTAACTTCAAAATAATGAAATAGGTAGCAAAACACCTAAGGGATACCATTACTAAGAAATAATTCATGCAGTACTCCTCATTGTTATGGATATTTTACTAATATTTTGTTAATACTTCCTTTTATTGGAAGTATGGTAACAGAATGGTAACAGAGGCCTGGCAATAAAAATTAAATGTGAGTATACAAAATACGTTTGGATCCAAGAATTTCCTAAGAATCTCTGTACAAGAAAAAAGCATGAACAAACTGTGGTAAAAAAAACCACACACATTCTTTTCATCCTTTTTTGCTATGTTATTTATATTATTTGCTATCTGCTGTTTCTTCAGAGTTTGTGCGTGGAGTGATCATGTTGCAGTATCATCATGTGGGGAAAAAATAGTCCATCAAATAGCATATACAATGAAGGTCGATGCATACCTTCACTATAAACTCTTTATCAGATTTCTCAAAAAATGGAATGTGTCTGCTCTCATATAGCTTCTTCCACACAGAGTTACGTAGGTGGACTGGTTTTACAGGACTCTTATTACTACATTTCACTCTGAAATTACATGGTCATCTGCTGTATTTTATGGCTATGTACTGATGTGGTAGGATATAAAAATTCACATTGAAAAACTCTAAAAATCTTAATCCTTAATTCAAAATCAATTCAGCCGTTGATCTAGTATACTATGGTGCTAAAAAACATAGCAAAATAAAACAATATCTAAAACCTCCATGACTTAAGATTAAAGTTTTTTACCTGAGAAGAGACAGATACTGACAAATACATACACATACACACACAATCACACACATACACATACATTTCTGATGGAGAGGTAATGCTCCTGCAATATTGCTGATAGGATTAAGATATATCTATTAATTTTCCGATTCTGTCACTCTGTAAAACCCTAACAGTCTTCAGGAAACTGTATTTTACACCATAGGTTATTCCAGCATGCAGTTACTTGTGTCTGAGACTTCAAATAGCACACATTAATTTTACAATATATCAAATGAACATATTGTCAACACAGGTAGTCCAGCAGAGTACAGGTAAATCCATTCCCATCAGGATTCAAATATAGCCAAACAAGACAATTTAAACATTACCATAGTGTTTCTAATACTCCACAACAACTGAAATTAAAATTAAGATATTTGATGTCCAAACTACTTTATTACCTATTGAAAATGTGTGAAAAACATCTTGATTTTATGGTGAAACCTGTACTGTCTTTCTGAATTCCTTTATTCCCAGATAGCAACCTCCGATGAAGTGCAATCTGTGCTACAAGAATGAAAATAAGAAACAAAATTTAGGGATAATTTATTAGTTGGATACAAAAGATACATGCAACTAGTAAAAAAGCTATTGCAAGGTCATGGGATGTTAAATTGTAAAGAAATATTTCCTGGGGCTGAGCATCATCATTATTATCACAAGCATCATTACTACTGCTAACAGCCGAGTTATAAGGAGAATAGGAAATGTGGATCATATTATTAGAAATATGGATTATATTATCACATCATGGATCACATTATTATACATTGAAAACAAGTAATTTTTTGAATTATTGATGCATATATGGATGGGGCTTTGATTAACATGGTCAGGTGGCAGGTGTCCCTGCTCATGGCAGGGGGGTTGGAACTTGATGATCATTAAGGTCTCTTCCAACTCCAACTATTCTATGATTCTCTTTCAATGTCTTATTTCTTCACCAGGCAAAAGTGATTATGAAACAGGCAAGGAAGACACCAAAACATTTATATATTACATACTTATTCCTTAAATAAAGCTAAATAACATGACTAGTTTTGTTTAATCTCGTTATGGCACCTCAGGCCTACAATATAGATATTTAATATTTTATGTACTTTCTACCTGAGGGTTTTTTTACCATCTGACAATTTTTAGAATTGTATACCATATTAATTTCTGTAATGGTGTCTGATTATCTTTTATTTTAGTACTCTCCAAATAGCTTTAAAAATTAAAACCCAACACCACCACCACCCTCAAGTCACCCCCCTTTGAATCTTATATCTGCTTTCCCAGCACAAACTACTTGAGAAGATAGTAATCCCGTGCCAGTTTCAAAACAGCTATAATACTCACTGGGAAAGACTTCTTATAAGAAACTCCTTCTAAATATTTTACTGTGCTAAAGGTGTTTGGTCAATAACTGGTTGTGTCTTACCAGATGAAATTGGTTTTGTTATCACATTCAAACAGATTAAACCAGTAAAGAATAAGTAGTCACCTTTCAGAGGCATACTTTAATACACCATTGCCTCTAAATAAATATAAAATATTTTAAGATAGCATGTCTATCTACTACTTCAGTGTTATCTGACTATCCATTTAGGCAGAAAGACTAAATTCGTACCCTTGCAATGAAACTGATTCTAAATGAGTGAACCTGATTCTATTTTCCCAAAAGGAGTTTTCGAGCAACAGTTAATCAGGTAACATTTCCACATAACTCCCCATAAGTTTTGAAATTTACATTCTTGTAGCGAGAATACTATTTAATTCTCAATGCCAGCTTTTGGGATGGGGTGGAGTGAGTGTGTGTGTTTTCTATTTCTATAGAAGGTTATTTTCAATTTTTGAGCAAAGCATAAAGACAGCAAACTATATGTCTATGCAGAATTTTGTTAATGCTAATTCTTGGTTAGGATTACTTCTGGTTTGGACTTCTGAAGTTGAGATCACTTTTCAAATTGCCTAAGTGTTGCTCTTTTACAAGTAAAGGGAAAAAACATTACTCTAGGAATCCAAGCATTTGTGATCTTTCCATTAACTTTTCCCTACAGTGGCTGAAATGCTGGTAACTGTAATAAATAGATTCTCAGGCTTATGTAATTTCTTACTTTACTGTAATTCCAATGACTGATTTTATGTCATTGGAATGACATCAAACCAAAGATAATTGTCCATAATACAGTATATAGAAATAGCGACTCCAGATCATTTACAGCTTGCTTCAATAGAATGTGTCCAAAGACATTAGTCCTTCCCAAGTTTTGAAGTTACACAAAGCTCTTATGGCTGTTATATAACCAAGATATTAAATTTTGTCCAAAGATTTCTAATTAAAACAAACAAGCAAATAAACAAAACCTATAAAAGATGTGCTGAATTTGAGTATACTTGCTCAAAATAGAGATGTGACTTGCAAGAATTACTGATAAAAAGAAAGTAAAACATTTTTATTGTGATGGAATAGTAGTATTGTTGTCACATTCACATCATAATGATCTGTATTGAATTCTGTGTGTTAAGTTGGAGGCATGAACTTTAGAAAAACAGGAGTCCCTTGGTACCATATCCCATATTTCCTCTCTCATTTCTCCTGAACTAGCTTTCTGTCACTTTATCAAATACTCTACATCCTAATCTTGTTTCTCATTACATTCTTCCTTTATCTTCTATTTGCTTTGAAAGAGTTTACTATATGAAAAAAAAAATAAACAAAGCCTACTTAGGGCTCAGGTTTGAAATTACAATCGGTGTGTTATAAGAAATAAGAGACTGGCTGATTGCTTCAACTACATAGATCAACTAAAGTCATTCTGTCCAGGAAAACAGAAAGGTCACACGTGATCATAGTTGGTAAAATTATATGTATCACTGGGCTTATCTAAATTTGCTGTAACTTGCTGTGTTTTGTCACCAGAGCTAATAATTATTCTGTCTGAGTGTATGGGGTCGATTACTTGGAGAACAGACTGAACAGTCACAAAAAGAAGCTATTTTTATTCCCTTGCAAATCTCTCCCTAAAAGTGTAGAACGTTTTATTTGTTCCACTTCTCTAAAATTACAGTCCATCAAAATTAATCAGATAAAAAAATCAAAGCAATTCCATACGTGTCAGCTTGTAAGCAAGAACTGGGTTTACTTATTAAAGCATTAGAGGTAAAAGTATCCTTTAGTTTTTGTTATGGCACTGACCTCTCAAACGAAAAACAGGTACCAGTGGTTGGCTAAATGAGAGGAATTGATAGATTCATGATGAGTAATCTACTATTTCTTCTCATAGCAATTCTTTCAGCAGCAAAACTTTTGATAAACCAAAATTTTAGTTTAGCTGATACTGTTTTCTGTGAGGCCTTGATAAGCATACTGTATACAATAGAGGTTGACGTAGTATATAATTAGCATTATTTTTTCTGCTTTCTTTCTCTCTCATGATGACTGTAGAAAGATCAAAATTAAGAAGTCTGTAGAGGCAAGAAAGACCTGCTTTGATGTGGAAAATAATCCAGGGAGGATACGGAAATGGGCACTGGAATGGAAAGAGGCTGCTATAAAAGATCAAAAGAAATAGGTCCCAGAGAGAACTGGCTGAACAGTAATTGGATGTTTCCTTCTGGAGGGTCTGATTAATGGTAGTAGAAGTATAAATTTACCTTAGAGCTCTTTCCTTGTGAGATTTACTTACATACAAACCCATTTATATATATGCATAAAGTTATTTCAGAGAACTTTAACATAATTTGTGGCATATTGTAGAACTATTACACTTTTTAAAAAAAGGCATTGGATAGATATCATACTATGTAGGTATTATGTATTGCTTCAAAGGGTAGTAATTATAGTAAAAACTTACGTTGTTTATCAAGACATTGAGTTCATAAGGATTCATAATTCTTCATATATAAGGTCTATTAAAAGTCTTATTAAAAGTCACTACTGATCATTTATCTTAACTTATGCATAAAAACTAGAGAAATCTAAAATTATGATAGATAAATATTTCCTTTAATAGTAAAATTGAGTAGAGCTCTACTTAGACCAGTGCTTTTGCAGAAGTTCAGAATGGGAAAGCTTGGATGGTCTGAACAGGATCTTTGTAGTATGCAATATAATTAGGCAGTGTAGCAATGTTCTTAACAATGGGAAATTTCAATTTATATTTCTAATAGCATTTGCTCTGTGTTTCTAAACACAGTTGAAAAAATCACTTTACTGAAGAGCAAAATTATTTTCAGGGCCTGAGGTCTTTTTGAATAGTTACATGTTCCTTTCTCTTTACTTGGAATATAAGATATTCTATTTTAACTCACTTCATCATACTATAATCTGTATTGTCATAAATATTACAGCTCATGTCATGATGCTTTTGATAATTCTTTGAAAGAAAATGCCTAGGGATGTAGCTTGGCTTCTGTTGCGTACATTAGCTTAGTTGCATATTAAACAGTTTCAAAAAAAAAACCAATCCAAATTTAACCAAAGTACTACTATACTCAGTTCCATCATTTGCATGCAGTACTGCAAATATGAAAGACAGCTTTTCTCACATCACTCACGAATAACTACCTGGTGAGGTTTTTTTGAGTTTTCCTGAGTTATCAGGTGTCTTTTGTAAGATTATTATCAAGGCTCTATAACAATTATATTTTACTTATTGAGAAGAAAAACAACGAACAAGGAAGCAAGTTTTCCCTGTGTAGAAATCAATGGGAAGTTTGTCCACTCCCTGACTTTGACTTAAACATTTCAGTCATCCATTCATCTGGGGTTCTTTTTGTTTGGTTGGTTTTGTTTGTTTCTATATTTCAACACCTTTTTCAGAAAAATAGCATAACATAAATTGCCCGTTCCTTCTAATGATTGCGCATTGTTATAAGCTGTTATCAATGTATTATATCTTTAACATACATTTGCATACAAATATTAATTATTGTTTTTCTTCAGATGTATTCATTAGTCACGACAGTTTCACAGTTAAAGGAAGGAATCCTGAAGGATGGAGCTTGTTTTCATTTCTATGAGTTTCATGTTACCATATTAATCATCTGGAAAGGGATTTATGTTTGAACTGAGTACAGATTGGCCAAGCCAACTAATCATCTAATGAAGGTACATTGGCTAAGTGAGTTACTCAGATTTCATAAGAAATTGGTAAGACAAAAGAATTTACAGTCGTGTCTCCCAAAACTTAGTCTAGAAATCTAAGTCATCCTATCACTATGGAAAGACTATTTAGAGTCATATGGTTGAAAGAAACAGAGAGATCATCTCTGTTCCTGCCTCCTCCTATTTTTGATATTATCATATCCTACGTCTCTTTTCATCTTATTTGTGACAGACTTTTGTTTAATTTTTCTGGAAGATGTCTAGTGTAAGGGACAGAATGCCTTCTCCAGAAAATTTGTTCCGGTAATCTACTTTCTCTACTATTTTAGAAATGGCCTAATGTATAACCTGAACTTTTCTTGCTATACTTTAAACCCACTGCATCTGATAGCTTACCATTAACATGTAGAACAGATTTTTTACCTTTTTTTTTAAGCACGTTTGTATGTTTTAAGTGCTTTATCATATAATCCTCACTTTTCTAACCAATTCCAGTTTATACATTCTTTCTTATAAAGTCTTTAAGATTTTCTGTTCGTGTTTCCTGATCACTCTTAAGTTGATCCACACTTGATCTGGTAGTGCGACACTCCATGCTGAATAGAGGACTCCTGTTTAAATATAGACTCAGGCCAGTGGAGATTTCAAATCTTGCATTTAATGTGCACTCTACCTCTTCTATGATCTACGACGTTAATGAAAATATCTAATAGAAACTGGATTAATGAAAAAAAGTTTTATATTCCTTTCATTTTCATGCTGAACTGTAACTGTCCTTTTAATGTGGGGTGGTAGGGTTTTTTTTTAAAAAGTTTATATTCATTCTGAAAAAGTTTCATTGACATGATATTTTGGGGTTTTTTTAATTATATGAAAGTTGCATTCCAAATTTAAAAACCTTTCTAAAGATGCATGGAACATCTCATCTTATTATAAACAAAGTCCATTATTCTGTCTTACGTATGATGTATGTTACTTACTTGAGACAGTGGAGTCAGGTTATATTTCATTCCTTATATAATTTGAATCTTCAGTAAATTTTGGCAGCATGGATGGTGAGATTGACTGCACCCTCAGCAAGTAAGCTGATGACACCAAGCTGTGTGGAGCAGTCAGCACAATGGAAGGAAAAGATGTCCAGAGGGACTTGGACAGGCTTGAGAGTTTTACCCATGCAAACCTTATCAAGTTCAACCAGGCCAAGTGCCAGGTCCTGCAGCTGGGTCACAGCAATCCCAAGCACAAAAACAGGCTGGGCAGAGAGTGGATTGAGAACAGTCCTGATGAAAAGGTCTTGGGGGTGTTGGTTATTGAGAAGTTCAACATGAGCCAGCAATGTGCGCTTGCAGCCCAGAAAGCCAACCATATCCTGGGATGCATCAAAAGAAGCATGGCCAGCAGGTCAAGGGAGGTGATTCTGCCTCTCTACTCTGCTCTCATGAGACCCCGCCTGGAGTACTGTGTCCAGCTCTGGAGTCCTCAGCACAAAAGGATGTGGATCTGTTGGACAGGGTCCAGAGGAGGACCATGAAGATGATCAGAGGGCTGGAGCTCCTCTCTTATGAGGACAGGCTGAGAGAGATGGAGTTGTTCAGCCTGGAGAAGAGAAGGCTCCAGAAAGAACTTATAGCAGCCTTCCAATACCTGAAGGAGGCATACAGGAAATCCGGAGAGGGACTCTTTAGAAGGGCATGTAGTGATAGGACAAGGTGTAATGGCTTCAAACTCAAAGAGGGTAGATTTAGATTACATATCAGGAATAAATTTTTTACTATGAGGATGGTGAGACACTGGAACAGATTGCCCTGGGAAGTTGTGGATGCCCCATCCCTGGAAGTGTTCAAGACCATGCTGGATGGGTCTTTGAATACACTAGTGGAAGTGTCCCTTCCCCTGGCAAGAAGGTTGGAACAAGATGACCTTTAAGGTCCCTTGGGTAGGAAGACCATTTATTACTCTAGCCCAAAGCTTTCTTTTCAGTGAAATGAAGGCAGTCCTATCAAGAGTAAGTTAGATTAACATTTCAGGTAGAGGGGAAAATAGTAGTGCTGTAATGTAATACGTTGACTCAATCACAAACTTCATGTCAATGCACTACCTTCGCTTTTTTACATATTGTAGAGAGACGTTCAGTCTTTTGAGACTGGGCAAGTCACTTGCTTCTTTCTATTTCTAGTTCCTTTTTTATAGCATGGACATAATAATTCCTTCTGTGGATTTTTCTAAGTTTATATTGTATTCCTTTCAGTGCAGACCTGATCTCCTTTTATTCAGTAGTTTCATAGACTAACCCAATTGTCTTCCGTTTTCTGTGTTTGAAACACTGTAGGTTGGAGAAACGTTGTTGAAATAATCAGGCTTAATTGCCACACATCAAAACTACTTGCTGTGTAACATTAGGCAGCTGTAGTAAGGCATCAGCTACCTCACTGGAAGACTTTGAAACTCTTATCAGAGATTTTCAGATTACCCTGTTCTTTAATTTGAATCACCTTCTCTGAGCTAAACTTTATTTGTAGTTATTTCAGTATCATATTTGGCACATAAAATGTAGCCATTTCATTATAAACTAATGTTCTTTTAAAAAAAAATCAAGAGTAGCATATTAATGAAGCATTTAGTTGTTTAAAAATAAAATTATATAAGTGCTTACTGTAACTTTCAAATGTGGAAAATTGAACTTAAGTCTTCAAATAAATTCTGTTAATATCTCTGTAAATCTACCTCCTTTTATCTTTATGGAAACATATAAAATGATTAGCACATTTGGAAAGCTATTTAAGATTCTGAATTTTCCTTAGCTCAAACATCCTCAAGATAAAGGACAGCTAACACCAGCTAGACACGTTCTAAAATAAACCTTACCATGTATTTGATTTCCCTGAAAGTATGAACAAATTCAGGTCTAATTGTGGTTGTGATTTATATTTTTCTCTAATTAATCCTTGTTCACTCTCTGTGTGAAAAGCAAGGTACAGATGTACCAATGTTTTCAGAATAAATTTCATATTCTTCTGAGAGTCATAGGGATGAAGGGCCTTCTTTTCAAACATATTTCATGATATGGAGAATACTTATTCAAGGAAACATCATTCCTCTCACTCCCATTCAACTTGCTCTGGTTTGGACCTTATCTTTAGATACCCACTTTGCCTAAGAGACCCAGGACACTTTTTTTTTCCCTTCCCCTTTATTTTTTTTTTCTTCTTCAGATAAAGCATTCACTGTCCCTAAGAGATTATCTATTTAAGAACTGTGATGTGTAAACTCCATAGCAGTATACAACAGATAAGATTGTAAAGATCTGATTAGCTGCATCAGTGAGACAGTGGAACAAGTTGCCCAGAGAAGTTGTGGAGGCCCCATCCCTGGAAGTGTTCAAGGCCAGGTTGTATTGGCCTTTGAGTAACTTGGTCTAGTGGAAGATGTCCTTGCCCCTGGCAGGGGAGGTTAGAACTAGATGAACTCTAAGGTCCCTTCCAACCCAAAACATTCTATGAGAGAGAAAACAAGAATTAATAACAGTGAAGTCAGGTTATATTTCATTCCATATATAATTTGAATCTTCAGTAAATTTTGGCACTTTGTTTTCCTTTTAATAGTTCTTTTCACAAAAGTGTGAGTTAAGAGCTACATGAGAACAAATTTCACAAATGAAAAAGCTAGTATAATACGTCTGTGAATATATTTAGGATGGAAATTAAAGGACTATTGTAACAGAAAAAAAAAAGGATTGAAAAATCTAATTCTTTTAGTAATTTAAGGATAAATTATGATTTTTTGTGATTCTAAGGGACTGGATTGGATGATCCAAGAAGTGTAATGTTCAAAGGACTAAATATGACAAGACTTCAGAGTTACAAGATGTACTTCTACTATCAAAATTCTTAGGTATAAAAGTACTGTATTAATGTTTCTGTTCAACAAGACTTCAGAATGAATTAAGGTATACGCAAATAGTGCTAGTAATGGGATGATTTTTGTTGTGTGACTGACTCTTTAATAGGTAATAAACCATAGATATTTGTTTGGTATTCAGAAAATCTGTATGATACATTGTGCAGGATGCTGCCTTTAAAAGAGATACTTCATCACTAGTATCACTATTAGAGAATTTACACAAAGAAGAAAAACAAGAAAAAGAAAATAAAAGATGGAGATCATTAAATTTTGGTACTTTTTTTACCAATCCTATTTCAGATTAAAATGATATAAAAAGTTCTAAACAAAGAAGAAAACTCTGCACTAACTTCAGAAAGAGAGCAAAATATTAGCAAAATATCAGCAATAATGTACCATATTAAAATATGTGCTCATAGCTTTTAATTTACTTGTGATGGTTTTAAACACAATAAGCCGTCAGTATTTGATTTTCAGGACCTACATTGCTTTTGCTATAAAAGCAGTGATTAACTTGAAAATATTTTGTGCAGTGAAGGTGAAATGAGTTGTCTGCATGGATCAGTAACAGCTTTTTTCATCAAATACAAGTTTAAAAGACCAAGGTAAGCCTCATCTGTCTTGCTTAGAGGTGAGCACTGCTTGCTATTGTACCTTGAATAAAAGATTAGAAAGTGTTTATCACTGGATAGCATAGTTTGGCCCTGGAAAATTATTCCATATGACAAAAAAAATATATTTAATTAGTAGAATTTAGTGAGATGCTATGTTTTTTATAACTGTTAATGGAAACCTGAAAGATTTGATGGACCAGTCCCCATTCTGGCTATGTGGTTACCCGAGGGGCAGCCTGCGGTATGACTCTGGATGCCCTGTACTGTGCCAGGTCATGCACTGGCACTGTCCTAGAAAGGCTGACAACAGGCCTTATAAGGATAGTGACATATCGAAAAAAAAAATCAGTTCAGATGAAATTTATTGACTTAGATACATTTATTTTTGTTTTAGCTGTTGCACTTTTGCGCAGCTTTTCTTGTCCGTAAATAAACATCTGAAATAGTCAATTTCAAATTACAACAAGGCAAGTTAATTAAACTGTATTCCAGTGATCTAAAACCATAATAATACAAATATTCAATACATGTGTAAGAAATGTATTAAAATAAAAAATAATATAATAGTTATTAAAACATTTTTTTTCTGAAGAAAATTAATCTGCTCTGCTGAATATATAATATGACATAATGACCAAACATAATGGACAGGGACAGAAAAAGAAACCATGGAATAAATTTGTAATTGCCCAAAGAAGGAAATCAGATAATTTTGAACATATTTTGTTAATAATCATAGAAATAGGACTACTGAAAAAACATCTCCATGTTCTTGTAATGTTGTGTATACATACAAGTCTAAATGTAATGCTCAATTTTATGTATTCTAATCAAACAGAATGTTCCCACTTTTTTCATGGAATTGATAAAACTCATTACATTTTGCCAAGTGCCTGTAAGTGTTGTTGTTTTTTTAAATCAAACTCTTAAGAGTAAAAGGTTCATTTAATCCTTCTGCTTTCCATCTCAGATAGAAAATTAACTGATTGCAGTTGAACTGTATCCTGATTAAGCTTGACACATATGAAGCCATTTTGCATATGTCTGAACCATGTTCATGTGACTACCAAGGACTGCCTCATTTATTTCTGCCTGCACACCAGTGTGCATGTATATGAAATATTAATCTTTTTTAATCTTGGTCTTCCCACTTCTTGAGCCTGTTCAGATCCCTCTGGATGCTACTGCTTCCCTCAGGGATATATCTTCCTTATATCTAGTCTGAATCTACCCTCTTCTAGTTTAAAACTATTACCCCTTGTCCTATTACAACAGGTCCTGCTAAAAAGTTTTTTACTCTCTTTCCTATAAGCCCCCTTTAAGCACTGAAAGGCTACAATAGCGTCTCCACGGAGCCTTCTCTTCTCCAGGCTAAACAACCCTAACTCTCTCAGCCTGTCCTCATAAGAGAGGTCCTCCAGCCCTCTGGTAATTTTTGTGGCCCTCCTCTGGACTCTCTCCAAGAGATTCATTGTTTTTTTGTGCTGAGGGCTCCAGAGCTGAACACAGTACTCCAGCTTGGGTCTCACCAGAGCAGAGTAGAGGGGCAGAATCACCTCCCTCAACCTGCTGGCCACGCTTCTTTTGATGCAGGCCAAGACATCGTTGGCTTTCTGGGCTCTGAGCTCCCATTGCCAGCTCATGTCCAGCTTTCCATCCACCAGTATCCCCAGTCCTTCTCAGCAGGGCTGCTCTGAATCCTTCATTGCCCAGCCTATACTGAAACCAGGGGTTGCCCTGCAACTCACGAGGTTGTTGATCCTCATGAGTTTCACCTGAGCCCACTCCTTGAACTTTTCCAGGCTTTCTTTGAATTTGCTTTTTTTGGCCTGACATACCTGTAGAGGTCCTTATAATTATTTTTTTTGTCCCCTGCCAAGTTTAGCTCCAGCTGTGCCTTGGCCTTCCTGATCCCATCCCTACACAACCAGGCAGCAGCCTTATGCTCTTCCAAGGATACCTTCCCCTGTTTCCACTCCCTGTGCATTTCCTTCTTTCCCTTTAGTTTGACTACCAGGTCTCGACTCAGTCATGCTTGTCTCTTGCTTTCCTTGCTGATATCTTACAGCTGGGTGTCACTTGTTTAGTGGACAGCCCAGCCTAGACCATGAGAGATTTATTCAAATTAATCCAGTCATTTTGATGGTGCAGGCAATGCTCTCTTTAACCTCTCCAAGAAGAGAAGGGAGATAGCATAAGGGAGAGAGACTTATGGGTTGAAACAAAACTAAAAATACTTTCATGAAATATTAAAAATAAAAAGGGAAGATAGCATCATCAATAAGAAATCAATGAAATAATATATAATATATATACAAAACCACTATCAAGATCCCAAGATAATGATCATGTCACTGGCTGGCACTGGGAAAGTCCCAGAAGGGACTCAGTGACAGACAGGAAGGATCAAAGGCAAACGAACAGACAAAGTCTTCCTTGGACACTGGCCATTGAAGAAAGAGACTGATGCCTTGGATCCCTCAGCTTTTGTACTAAGTTGCAGATGGAAGAGACCACTGATCAATTTTGGGTCACCTGTCCTGTCAGCTCCTCCCCACAGGTGAGATCCCTCTATGCTTTTCTGCTTCTGACTGTCCAACCTGGCACACAGCAAAGTTAGCTGACCCTGATTGTTATAGCAATAAGTAAGTACAAGCAGGAGCCTTTCTGCATACCATTCATTAGTATTCACTGTAAACCTCAGACCTTATCACTCTGGAAGCAGAAACTGAAAAATACACTGTTAATTTCAGAGAGTACAGTTCAGCTAGAAGATACTTAACTGAAAAGTAAAATTGCTGAAAAGAAAATTGGTTGTGTTCTACCTCAAACCAGGACACTGGGGATCGAAAGTTCTTGCCCACTTTGGAAAGCATCCTTAAATATCTGCCAGCTCTGTTCTGCTCCCTTGTCCCTAAGAGCAGTTCCCCAGGGGATCCTATTGACTATGTCCTTGAAAAGCTAGAAGTTTGCTTTCCTAAAGTTCAGGGGCCTGACTTTACTCTTCACATGACCTGTATCCCTCGTAACTGTGAACTCCATTGCATGATCACTGCAGCTCAGGCTGCTTCTGATCTTGAGGTCACCAATTAGCTCACTTGTGTTGGTGACCAACAGGTCCAATATTCCATCCCTTCTGGTAGGTCTGTCTATTACCCGGCTTAAGAAGTTGTCCTCAGTGCATTCCAGCAGTCTCCCAGCAATGCCTCCTATAGCTGGAGTAAGAAGGCTTTGTCAGTAGGCTCCCAGTAGTAATAGACACCAACCACAAGGCTCCATTTGTTGCCTCAGTCTCTAATTCTTGCCCATAAGAATTCAACCTGCTTGTGGCTATTCTTCAGTGACACCTCTTCACACTCTGTCCTCTTCTTGACCTAGAGACCTAGCTTCCACCCCACCTTTCTTGCCTTCTGAACAGCCTGTACCCATTGATACCCACACTCCAATATCCTGGTCCTTCATCCTCTACACTGTGTAGCATGACTGAAGTCTCCCATCAATTCCATTTGCATAGAGCCTATGCCTTCATCCATACTGTATCTGTACACAATTTCTATTACACTCTGATGTGAGTTCAGTTACACAGTTAGGAAATTAATCCAAAATACATCATATCCTAATCTTTTACTCCAAAATATTTTATGCATTGCTATGCACCATGAGAGATACTGAAGTCTAAGTCAATTATATGTACTGCTTTGCTATTGTCAGGTCTCATTGTCATTTCCCTGTGAAAATTAATCAAATTAGTGATGCATGACCATCTTCTTATTAATCATATCTGACAGGCTACACATACTGCACCCGGACAAATAGTCTTTGTCTTTGGATTTTTTAAAACTGTGATAAAAAATAAAATTCAGAACACTCTTTCTTACCATTACCCCAAAATCTTTTTGTTTACCTGACATTAGTATAGGTGTGTTAAGCTACTATGTCTTAGCAGTAATACCTCAAGCATCAAAATATGTTTTTCAGCAATGGAGTAACTAATATCTATGTCATCTGTCAAGGTACCTGAATGTTTTAAATGGAAATTATTTTTCTGCATTATTTTATCAGCTTGCAATTTTTGGAGTAACCAAAAGTATATAACTATTCCTAATGATTTTTCAGTTTTCATCTAAGATGTGTTGTTTCGTTAATTCTTCCACCCTCTGGGAAAAAAAAAACAACCTGTTTTCTTGAGATCTCCTAATAATAATCATTACAGAGAAGTTGTTTTAAGACACCTTAGTTTCTCACAGTGTAAAATTCACCATATAGAAGTCCTGAAAAAGGTCTTTTTTCCTCTAAGGACTCAAATGAAAATTAAGTGATATGTAGTTTGTGTGTTCTGTAACCATGTAGCCCTGTAACACAGCATTATCATGTCACTGCTAGTGACAGGCCATAGGAGTTGTACTGAATTTGCAAGGCCTCCAGACTGAGTTTTGTCAGGTTTGCTCTATCTGAACCTGATCTGATAACAGCTTTGTTTACTTGGTGTAGGTGAGACACTAATTTCTCTACTTTACCAGGTATCTAGGGCTAATTTGTTTTATTTCTGTTTATCTTCATGTGATCCAACCATGGTTTTAAAGTAGCAATAAGCATTTATTCTATAAGTGATATTTACAGCTCTTAACACAATGATGTAGTATACAGAAATACTGCCCTGGTACGTACAATAGCAAAGGCCTTGAGAAGATGAGACATGGTGCCGGGAAGAGGAGTACAGGCACAGAGTGATAAAACATGGGGCATAGGTCTGTCACTGGAATGTCCGCAGACAAAAGTAATTCATAAAGTGACGCGCGTCAAAGGGTCAGTTAAATAAATGTAGATGAAGGTGAAAAAAACTAGTTTTGGGGGTAACAGATAATAAAGAAATAGTATCTGAGATATGCAAAAGACAGATGTAACGCGGAGCTGCTGGTCAATAAAGAAAAAGCAAAGACGTAAAACTCTGTTAGTAAACACATAAAGGTGATACTAAGTTGATCCTAAAATGCAAAAAAAATCACATACATCAACACGATATACTTTCTGATGAAGAACTCCTGAAACAAAACACGGTGTTTCCCTCTCCAGCAGCTGAAACTACTGCCTTTAAAATCAGGAAGAGCAAGGGAAGGGTGAGCGTAACCTCAAGAAAAGGAGTAGTAACTCTAAATAGGTAAGTTACAGTTTTAATTGTATGATTATTGAAACCTTCTCAGTAGGGAAATATTATTAGTATTATGTGTCTTTTTTCTATAATAATTACATCATAATCTAATAATGATTTTTCAATTAGACTGTTAAGATTTAAATAGTAACGACCATGAATTCTTGGCTTTATACATAAAATATGTTTCCTGTTTGAGCATAAACAAGTATCTCAGAACAGTTGGCTTTTTATGAAGGTAGTCTTTATGAACAACTTGGTTTCTCTAGTGAAACCTACATTTCATTAAAAACAAAGCTCATCTCCATTTCTAAGTACCTTGCATATATCTTTCTGTCTTGTGTTTTAAATAGAAATCTGATTTTTCTCAATAATTAATTGGATGGGGGAAGAAAGGAAAAATATTGTGTTTCTCATGTGTGTTTTCAAGAAATTAATGATGCTGGCAATGATCTGGTTTAACATATTCCAAGGTATCAGTGCATTTGAAACATGATATCTCCCTACATATTTTAAAGATGCCTCTTAACATTGCTATAAATTAATAATAACAGTTGTTAATAATAAAACAAGAAAGTACTTCCTTTAATGATTCTTTAATATGTCTCAAAAATGATGCTTTAGATAAAGGTACTTTAGAACATGCTAAAAAATAATTTGTTCTATTAAAATACCAATTAAAGTGGCACCACTTTTTTGGTAGTAGATTTACTGACCCTAGCTGGACTGAAACATTTGTCATGAATTGAAATGTTTTGCTGTGGCACCTATGTCCTGTCTGGATTCTAGTTCAGGTAGCTGGCCTGAAAGACAGAGTGGCTGGAAGAACCCAGATATCTGTTCAGGCTGTAACCACAAGCTTGCCTGCAGATAACCTTGGCAATTTGAATGACATTTGCTAATTACACAAAGCCAGGAGTTTATATCCTTCTTCTAAAGCCATTAGCTCTAAAAACCTGATGGATCCTTCAGCTGTTAATCAACCCAAAAATAAGTATGCCATCTTCCCAGGGAAGACAGCAAGTCTGCAGTCAGTCTCTCTGGAAGAATGTTATCTAAGGCAGCCACCACATTAGTATGTACAGCAACCAGAAAGGATCATGTAACATTCTAACTTTTTGGTGTTTCTAAGGGTTTTAAAAAGGACAAAATGATGACCTGGTGAGTTTGTGCTCTCATGCCACCACTGAACAGAAAAACAGGTTGAATAATTACAAAGTACTTCAGAAAATAGAAGACTAAGAGAAGTTCTACTAAATGTCCCTCACAGAAGATGAACAAAAGTTAAAAGGAAATTGCTATGGATTTATGGCCTTATTTTTTATTGAAAGACAGAAGTCTCTTGCTGAGGAACTAAAGAAAATTATTGTAAAAAAGTCTTTACATTCTCTACTATACAAAACAAATATCCTAGGAACACAGAAATTGTTCCCCAAGATGTGTGTGTGTTTGTGCTTGGGGGAGTACAATTCTTTTGCAATTTTCTAAGGAGGAAATAGGATGATTTTTTGTCAGAAAAGCCTGCAGAATCAGGATTTGAACTGACCATTCCATATTAAATTCTGCCTATACAGCAATGGATACAAATTAAAAATCCAAACTTCCAACATCCAGGAAAAAAAAAAAGTTTTAAAAAAATATAATATTTTTCCTCAGTGCTGAACTTTTAACTGTAGATGACTTTTAAGCATATTATGATTTGCAATATAGTCTTAATACTATAATTGTTTACCATTTTATTCTCCATCTATATTCACTATTTGTAGAATCAATGCTATAAGAGATTTATTGGTGCATATGGCCAAAAACTTTGGCTCCATGAACTTACTTTCTAAGAAAAAGCAAAGAAACAAAAAGGAAGAAAGATAAAACTAACAAAGTTAAGAATTTGTGAAATGGTTAATAATGAAGAGCATGTACATTAGCTCCTTTTAAAAAGAGTGAAAATCAAGCACTATTTTTTTTTTATTATTCCAAGTATGAATTTATCCACCACTTTGTCCACTAATCTCCTTTCACCTTTTTCCAGTCAGTTACATGTGCTCCAGCTCTGCCTTTCTCACAAAAAAAAAGCACAGTCAGTGCCTCGTCAGTTACTCAAAATGTTAGAATTAATTCTGCTCTGCCACTAGCCCAGTATGTGACCTGTTGTTTTGCCTAGTTATTTCCTAACAGGGTTCAGCTGGTTTTAGATGAATTCTGAATGAAAGACTGCTATTATTCTGATTAGACTCAAATTTAGGATGTCTAGGTAGCCTTCCCCAATAAAATAATGCAAGATAGTAAAACTAATTGTTGTCATTATCTGTTATTGCTAATTTTTTTAATCACCATCAGCTCTTCAGGGAGATGTGGTAGGACCAGTGTTATTACAATTTTTGAAATCATATATGTAAATCTACTTACAATAGTTCTAATTCTGTATCTGTCTGTCATTCAGACTGACACAACTGAACTGTTTTCTGAACCATAAACCAGCTCCATACTAAGAATTCTGCACCTGTATGGTGGGGCCTGAGCAGAAAGTCCTGGTAAGAGGTTTAGCATACCACTTAAAGGAAAATGCAACTCTTTGTTGGGTAGAGCTACTTCATGTCTGTCTCAGGGGGAATTTTGGGTTTAAGTTAAGATCTCTGGACCATTCTCTCTTTCAGATGATAATTTTAATGACTTGTGAGGCCTGGGAAGGAAGCACTTGAAAAATTAATACATTTTGACAATATTGTGAATGGTTACAGAAATTACCCTGTTGGCACTTTGCTAAATGAATATTACAGGAAGGTTGAAGGCAAAGATGCACACCAGGATGAGGGGAAGAAGTGAACTATCAAAACTGATATAAATGTCTTATGGATTGTTTCTAGATTGTTTCTTGATTGTTATGAGTGTACAATAACCGCCTTTCTGGTCAGTAAGCTGTAAGGTTATTATTTTCAGTTGTAAAACATATTTTCACAGTTACCACTTAAATTATTCTTTTCTCATACTATTAGATGTTAAAGTGACACTGCTTCTCCAGCCTGCAAACTGATATTGCCATATTCTCTCGAGGAAGAAAATACCACATATTCCAACTCTTTTGCATCCAGGAAAGAACATGATGCAATACATAGGCTCATGAAGTCTGCCCAAGTTCAAAATATAAATAATTTTTATTTCTTTTTTTTTTTAAAGGATTGCTGATGAAATTCTCTTATACTACCTACCTCACTCTATCTGGCCTTTATTGTCTATCCTAAAAAAACCCCAACATTTTAAAATTAGATTCTTCTAATGTCAATATTCATATTGTTCATGAATAATCTGAAGACAAAGACATCTCACCACTTTCCTAATTTTACTAATTTCTACGCAAAGTTAAGATGATTCTTTCTACAAAAGAAATACTTCTCTGGTAACAATTCATTAGAAAATGGTTGAAAGGTGAGTCAGGATTTGTTTATATACCATCAAAGGCGAACAATTTGCTGCACAGGAAAGAATACATGACATTCCTTAGAAGAGAGGCACCATTCCTGCCCACACACATAAAAAGAACTCCAAGATATACTGTGTCCAGCCAAGATACAGAGAAGGGAACACTTCTGTTCTCTGTTCAGCAGACAGCAGAGCTCAGCAATAGAAACAGTGTTGAAAGTATGTCCTGGTTTCAGCTGGGATAAAGTTGATTTTCTTTCTAGTAGTAGTAGCTGTTGTGTTTTGGATTTAATATGAGAATAATATTGATAACATATATTGTTTTAGTTGTTGCAAAGTAATGTTCATATTGGTCAAGGACTTCTTCAGCTTCCCATTGAAGCTGAGAGGGAGTATAGACAGGATGAGCTGGCCAAAGGAATATTCCATACCACAGGTGTCATGTGGTCTATAAATGAGTGTTGACTAGGGGGTCAGGAATCCATGAATGCTGCTTGGGAACAGGGTAGGCATTGGTCAGCAAGTGGTGAGCAGTTGCATTGTACATCACTTGTTTTGTATACTCTTTTTGTTGTTATTATTGTTATTATTTTCTCTTCCTTCACTGTCCCTTATTTTTTCCCTGATTCTCTCCCCCATCCCATAGGGGAAGAGAAACCCTTGAAGGAAGCAAGGAAATATCTGATTTTTTAATAGAGGTTGTAGTACTGGCAATGAACAGAATAGAAAAAAATATAGAAATTATTTTTAAAATATTATTTAAAATCCACTAATCTGTTTAAAAATTGCCATGGTTCTGCCTTGTTACATTATTATATTTTATATATTAAATACTTTTAATCTATACAAATTAGTTTCCAAACTCCTTTGAGGCAGGCCATATCTCACGCTATGTTCAGGAATTTTCTTGTATTCTGAGGTAGTATATGCACTACTAAAACTAGTATGTAAGGACAGCAATAGTAAATAAAACACATTCAAGATGAGATTTAATTTCTCCAGACACAAAGTGGGATTTTGCATCCTTTCATCCATTAATTTAGACTTTGCTCGTGCAGTGTACAATAATTTGTTTCTTGTTTTGAGACATGGGAATGTATTTTACCATTATAGTTGAACTTCAAAACTCTGGTAAGAAATGGGCATTCGCATTTAGGGTGATGCATCTGAACGTCCAGACTCAGAAAGTTCAGAATGTATTTTAACAAAATAGTTACCTTTTCAGTCTGAAGGGATATAAACACTTTTATTGAAGGAAATCAGATACAGTGAAATCTGTATGAATGAATATCTTAATCTTGTCTTTCCTGGAACACAAAGGTTCACTGTCATTTCCTGTGGCTGATGAAATATAGACCTTCTCTATAGAAGCAGATTTTGTCCTTCATTCACATCATCTTTGAAAATACATAGGTCGATACTTTTTTGTAGAAGGGGAGTGTGTATCTGGTAGCTGGAGAATTGCCCTGTAAAGGCAGAGTCTTCTTTCTTTCATTACCAGGCTGGTGGGTTGGTACAAAATTTCCTTTGTATGCTGAATAACTGTAGACTGTTTGGCTCGGCTTTGAGAAACACACATACACTATTTGGCAGTCTGGGCTAAAAACCATATTGAAAACAGTAGTTCATTACAGCCACCATGGTCAAGATGGTAACTACAGTAGCATCACATACAAGTGGCATAGTATCACGTATGGTGTTCCATCTCTGTTTCTGTTTCTTAGTAGATTATTCTCAAGGAAGTTCAAAGTAACAGGCTAATCCTGGGAGGCTGAGAGTATCCTCAAAGAAAAAAAAAAGTTTCCAGAGGAAACACACAGCATTATCTTGGGTTGTGTTTTCAGCCTATGGTACTCTCAGCTTTCTGAGGGAGGATTAATTCTCTATAACCATTGACATATAAACTATTGCTGTAAACTAAGCTATAGGCAAGCCTCATTTCCAATTCTTCCAAGCATATTCAGAACTTCGTCTTTTACAATCAGAATTAATTAAAACTGGCAAATGATCAGGGACTAAATAGCTGCAAAATCTCATTATTTTGAATTTAATGAGTGTAAAAATGGTTTGAGAAGTCTTAGCTATAATTTTGCTTTCACACTTGCATATTCAGAACCCCAGGGTTCAGGCTCAGACTGCCTTCTTTCATATGCAGTCTAGTGCTGCTGAAAAGCCACTATATCACTGGCAATTGAGTTCCACCCAACAAACAAGCACCTTCTCCCTGTAAACACTTCATTCACTCTTTGAACCCTGTTCCTTTTCTGCATTTTATCTGTAACAGTATCTTTTATTTATTGAGGATCTATTATTTACTTCTACACAAACAATAATGAATGTTACAACCATCTTCCTAGGAAATAGTGAAAAAAGAAGCTCCAGCTCCTCAAATGGAAGATGTCAAAGTTGTGGGAGGTCAATGATCTTCTTCATTCTTGTATGCAACCTCTGATGCAGTCTGTAAAAGAGGAAGAGCAAGCAAGGAAAAGAATAAAAGCAAAGTCAAACCTGAAAAAGGCTCTAACTGTAATTTAATTTGAAAACTTGAAAAATATCTTTGTTCAGGTATAAGCACCAGGAAAGAAGAAAGGTCTGTGAAAACAAAAAACTTTTAGATTAGATCTGATGGGAATAAAGACTTCAAGAGATACAAACTCTTATTGGAATTAGCAAAAGAAATTGTAGTGAGGAAGTGAGAAGTAGCTATACTACAAACTGCAGTAAAGAGGAGCTGCTATGCTACTGTAGACCCTGGAATCTGTAGAAACATGGAGCTGTGTATGGTCAGTTTTACCCTGCTTGTTCCATGTCTCTATATAATACTACAGTATGTTTTGCATCTTAATGTTACTTGATGTATCTACTGGGGATATTAGCTATCCTTGTTTCCTTATTATAATAGTGCAGACCCAAATGTAAGGAAGAGGTTTTATATTCCCCTTCACCACTCTCCACCCTATGAATTTAGAAGGTCCAATTTCTAAACTCTTAAATAATATTCTGCTATACATACATTATGGCTGGATATCTGAACTGTAGGTGTCACAAAAAAACTCTTACAGGCAGCATGAGGAAAAAAAAAATCTTCCATAGACCACTGAGATGTTAAGGAACTTATGATTTTATTAAAATTTGTGTTACCTTTCCTCATTAACCAAAGGCTCGCCTTTTAACATCATCTCTATGTAATGTTGTATCAGATTTACCTTTTTTTTTTCCTCCTAATTTTTCATTCATCTTGTGGTATCAATGAGCTAGGAAGACACATAGTTACTAAATTTCCCCAGGGAAATCCAAGCTTTTGAATGGATTTGCCTGCAAAATTCAACATGGGAATAAAACCCACTTCTTTAATAAGGAAGATAATTAACAATTTCAACCAATTAAATAAAGACATAATTACGTCATCTTCCTTGCTTGTCAGTAGCCTCCTAAAACTTTGTCTAGTTAATTTCCAAACAACTGTGTTCATTACAGCAAGTGTTGTCCATCTAAATACCTTTCTGAAAGAGGAAGTCATTTCAGAACATACCAATGATCAGATAAATATATATATCTCTTGTAAGTGGCTAATAATGATTGCTTTACTTTTCAATTACTGATAATTACTCTTAATGCCTTGAAGGAAACTAGTGGACCAAGTTACTGGATTTTGTCAGCAAGAGGCAGTTTAATATGCACTAGCAATTGATTTTGCAATAGATTAACAAAACTGAAGGGTTATGAATACTTTTTTGCATCTGTCAAAACTCAGCCATACCAGGAACACATACACATTAGTTTCTTCATCTCATTTTAAAAACCTTATAAGCTACAATAATTCATTGACACGTCTTTAAACTAGATGTGAAGGGGGAGGAGGGTGATAACATCAGGCCTGTCCTAGAGGCTCCTGAAGCAATAGGAATCTGGGAAACACAGATAAAACACGACAAAGGAAGGCCACCTGAAGACCAACACGAAGGAAATGGAGCCATTCCAGCCAGTAAGTCAGCCCCATTGGGTGCCCAGCTGAAGTGCCTTTACACAAATGCACGCAGCATGGGGAACAAACAAGAGGAGTTAGAGACGTGTGCACGCCTCCAGGGCTATGATCTTATTGGCATTACCAAGATGTGGTGGGATGGTTCTTATGACTGGAGTGTTGGAATGAAGGATTACAGACTCTTCAGGAAGGACAGGCTGGGCAGACGGGGTCGGGGTGTTGGCCTCTATGTCAACAACCAGCTGGAGTGTGTGGAACTCCACCTGGGGATGGATGAAGACCTGAGGGAGAGCTTATGGGTCAGGATTGAAGGGACCACAGGGGCAAGTGATGTTATAGTAGGGGTCTGCTACAGACCACCAGATCAGGGTGACAGGACAGATGAGGCCCTCTATAGACATATAGGAGCAGCATCGTGCTCGCACACCCTGGTCCTCATGGGGGACTTCAACGACACTGATATTTGTTGGAATGACACCAGAGCAGGGCACATGAAATCCAGAAAGTTCTTGGAATGTGTTGATGAAAACTTTCTTCTTCAAACGATTGAGGAGCCAACGAGGAAAGGAGCCGTGCTGGACTTTGTCCTTACTAACAAGGAGGGGATGGTGGGGAATGTCAAGTTCAAGCGTAGCTTTGGCTGCAGTGATCATGAAATAGTGAAGTTCAAGATTCATAGGGCAGCGAGGAGGGTGTGCAGCAAGCTCACTACCCTGGACTTCAGAAGAGCAGACTTTGGTCTCCTGAGAGATCTGATTGGGAGGATAGCATGGGAAAAAGAACTG
>JAOXJK010000001.1:136621247-136644492 GCA_025774025.1 Xenus cinereus
GTTAAGTGCTAGGCAGGGAGGTCATTAGTCTTCTTCAGAGCAGGAAATATTCCAGTGTATCACAAGACAATAAAGTACCAATTTGATTGGTACCACTATTCATGTTCCAACCTATAGATTGTTTATGATTAAAAAAAAATACTTTTTTTTTCAAGTCACTGAAACAGAGAAAACCGCATAGGTCACAGAAAATAAATGAATGGAAGTAATTAAATAATAACTGTATATTTTGCAGCTGTTATTAGCAGTTACAGATAGATTGTACTATGAGGTGCTAAAAAAGGTCTATCAGTAAACATATTCTAAAACACCAGATCTGAAACTTTCTCCAGAACTGGGTGAAGTGAATGTGAAATGTATATGATCACTCAATGGTAACACTGAAGACAGAAACCTATGCTCTACTCCTGCTAAAACAATGTTAACATTTTTTTTTCAGTGATGAACAGGTATGATTTCACAAGTGTATGATCCTGCAAAATAAATAAATTAAAAAAACCCAAGCAAACCAACAAAACTTCAATTTTGTAAGATTCTTTTACTCAGAAGCCATTACTGCATGGAATTGTACCTGCCCTGGAATCTCTCACCTAAAAGTAGCAACCAAATATGGTGAAAATATAGAGCAATATATATATATTCTAAAAGCGGAAGGTTATAAAAGTATTCCCTCTGGGAACAATACAAAGAGGCAGACCAGTGTTTTAATTGTAAATTTACTGGATATAAGTTTCCAGGGAAGAATTCCAAGTATCTCAGGTAAGAAAGCAGATGGCTCTGTTGTGTCATGCAGTATATGCTACTTTCTGTATCTCATCTCAGTCATACAAAATGAAGATAAAATATTAAGCTAGTAGAGAAGGCCTAAATAGCAAAGGAAACTCCCACTACAGTTCAGTAGCCAATGTAGTAAGATATAATTTAGAAGCAGCGCTATTCAACTGCCAGTAACAACATTCTATAAATCAGATTATTTTGAAATAATCAATGAAAGAGAGAGATTATTCATAAAAGAATAAAAGTAGTTATCCAAAGAGCTACTGTGGAACAGATTACCATTTAGAAATCTTTAGTCTTAACATTCATTAGTGTGGTTTTCTTCACAATTTTGGTGATTCTAGGCCGGAGGTAATGCTTTTCAGCACTGTACATCCTGTGATTGATCTAATTATACAATAAATGTTTTTCAAAGCTTGCAGCAGAGCTATTTCATGTGTTCTCATTTGTATGAAATATTGTTTCCCATTTAATTTCAGAAAATATGTAACAGTAATGCAGAAGAAACGTAAATTCGCTCACTAGCATTTTAAATAAAATGTCCTATTCCTTCACAAATGAAGTACTGTAAACATAGAAGAGCTTGCTCAGAAAATAATTCTGGGACATTTTGCCCTATCTACAAAAAAACCCAAACCAAATATATAATTAGAAAAGAGTTACTACAATTAAGTCAGTAATTTGGTACTTTAGTGATAAATTTATGCCAGATATGTTCTTTTCTTGTCAATCAAGGTTTATGCTAAACAGTCAGTATATTTTTCAGAATTTGGTCCAGCATATTTCAGCTTTAAACACCTCAAGAACTTGATCTTCCATTCCTTTCCTTAGGAAATAATTCCATAATCTTGTCAAGAGATGGTTTACCACTACCAAGTGACAATGCTTGCAAGTAGAACATGGTGCTCTTTTTTAAGACCTGAAACAATCTCTACAGAAAGATAATTGAGAAAAAAAAACCTCTTAAATTTAGTCTTTGATGGTCAGCCAAATAAAGAAGCTGAGAGCGGAAACTCAAGACGTTTATCATGGCTGTCTTACAGCTTGAGACCAACCATAGTGCAGTCATGCTTATTCACTCCAGTTTAGCTTTTCAATTTACTTTGCATTCAGCATCCAGCAAACTTGGACAATTTAGAGCTAAAGACCAGATGAATTATATCAATTTTCTTTACATTTACCTTATTTACCTAACATTTATATTTAACTTCTTTATAGGCTATGTGAAATATCATATGCAGTACCCTATTTATGACGAAGTTGCTTCATAGTTATGGAAAGAATTTGAACAAATATAAAAGTACAGGCTGTCTGTATGTCACAAATTACATGACATATGAAGAAGGCCCTAGCCAGTAGTTTGTTTTCTTTTCAAATCGCTGATATGGGAATGAAACCTGTTTGGCTGCACTCGCATGTAAGATTATTCTTGAGTATCAGACTTTGTCAGGTGGGATTCCTGGACATGAAATAACAGACATTCTCATCTGAATAGCTAGCAGTGAAGGGCAATGTATTTATACATTTTATATATGTTCATTTACATGCATTGTAAATGGATGCTGTATCAGAATAAACATCTTTATAAGATCTTTGTGAAAATTTTGTACTGGTTTCTGACTGTTCACATAGTAGAATAATCAAAAGTGACAGCTTTCTGGCAGCTATGTTGTTAGCTTTTTCTGTTGATAGTCAAAATAAACCTCCAGATCATTTCATCTTCAACCTGTGGTCTTTAGAAACTAAAAAACTGACAGCTGTTTGGCACCTGAGGGATCTCCATCTACCTGAGAGATTCTAAGTCCTCCTTTATGGTTAATAGCATTAAAAAAAATATATTATATTTACTCATGAGACATTTCCAAATCCACAGGAACATTTCTCAGTTTTTGTGGTGGTGCCATTTAACTACTGGGGGAGGACTCAGGAGGGACCCAGGAGAGGAGGGTGGTCATGGGACCAGCCTCCCTTGAGCAGAACTCTGTTCTGCAGCACTCAGCAAGGGAGCAGGGCTGGAATGGGGATGGTGACTGAATAGTTGAGACCCAGTCTAGCCCCAGGGTCAGAACACCCTCAGGGCCTGACACATAGGGCTGAAAGAGACTTGTAACAGTCATTCCTGATGACAAACCTTCAGAAGCATTTTTTTTATCACCGATGACTGCTTTCTGGCTAACCTGCCCTTCGAGACCTGCAGGAGATAATAAATCTTTTTCAGACAATCCACTTTAATGAGGTCTTGGGGCTTTTCTATTTAATTTTTATTTTTTATTTTTTTTTAGTTTTTATAGGGTCTAACTTGGATCTTCCTTGCTGCTAGTTAAAACATCTACTTCTTGTCCTGATCATATTGCTACACAGAAAAGAGACTATTCTTTTTCCTGTTTGAAACAGCCTGTCACATATTTAAAGATAGGCATCCCTTCAAACTCGTGTATTTCACTATTTTGCTTTATTGCAGGGTTACTGGCCTTCTGCTATCTTTTTTTGACTTATTCCTGTTTATGGTACCAGAATCCAGCCTCCACCAAAAACCTAGCAAGTGATGAGCAAGGTGAAAGAGTCCCTCAATACATCTTGCAAGGCTGAATTCCATTTATACATGTTAATATGGTGGTTATATTTTTTAATTTGGTTTATATATTTTCTTTGGCATTTCTATATACATCTTGACATCCAGCATGCAATTAATTGCAGACTTGCTTTGTACCTGATCCTCTTGCACAGTTGTTTTCATTCCAGCATTAAGAATGAAGATACACAACCAGACTGAGCTCTGATCGAGCCGATCAAACCCTTCCCCACCTCCATAGAAGGTTGTGGTCATACATCAATAGAATAAAAATAATAAGAATAGAAATAATTCAAAGATGTAAAAATGTAAACTTGTATGAGAAGAAAACATGTTTAAATGTTCTATAAGGAAAATAAATAGTAATGCTTATTAAAAAGCATGATGAAAAATAACAAAATTACAAGTGAGATTCAGAAACAAACAATATTTTTCTTTAGTTTGAACTGATATAGAAAGAATTTTCACAGTTTCAAAACAAATTCCTGCTTTTTTGTTTGTTTGTTTGGTTTTTGTTTTATTTCAAGGAGTGAACCTATTTTCAAACACATTTGAATATTAGCTGATGAAATCTAATACAATTGAGATGTTATTTTCCCAGTTTCAAACATGTCATGTTTCTTGATAACCTTTTCTACTGTCAATTTTCTTTAATTTAAAATGATGTCAGTTTATCTGAGTTGAAAACATTACATTCTATGTTATGTGGTCAGCAACACTATTTCTATTAAAATTCTATTCAATAAGGGGGTTTGTATTCCAGACTTCCCTAATAAAAAAAAAAAATAAAAAATCATTAGCTATAATAGTGTTAATAGAATAATTTTCCTAAATAATGTGAGTGTTGTTCTTTATGTCTTTCCATATGCATCATTATAGGACACAGAAACACTTTTTACATCTTTTGTGAATGAGATCTTGTAACTGGATCTGCCAGTTGCCAAGTAAGTGTTCAATAAACATGAAAAACAGTTATTTAAACTTTTTAAAATTCCAAATTAAGTAACTTTTTGGTAGATGATTTAACAAAATTATTTAAATGGTAATTAACTAATTAAATAAAAAAAGTTTGGATTATGTGATTTTCTTCCCTATGTATGAGATATAATTTGAAGTTATTAATGATTCAAAGAAAAACTGTCCTATTAAAGCAGGTCAGATTTTTTTCTTGAAAACAAGAATTTAAAAGCATTAAAGCCCCCCCCCCCGCTTACTTTTCATCTAATTAATGAGAAATTAATAACGAGGATTAGAAAATAACAAAAAAAAAATCGCATTTTTCCTGAGATTAAAAGTGAGGAACCATTTATAATTGCTGCAGATGCACTGTATAGCACTCTACTATAAACCACATTATAAAAAATATTTTCTATTTCCTCTGTTGAACTGAAGATGATTTTCAAAGATTTTTGTATTTTTAATTAGTATTGTTTTGTTCTTATACTTGCAGGGTGTATATATTTATAAAACTGACTTCTGTGATTATACTTAATTATATAATAATTGTAACCCAGTGAAGGTTACTTAAATTTTATATATGTGTGTGTGTATATACTTTATGTATATGTAAGATAGATTTTAGCAATAAAGTGAGTATATTTTCTTATAAATTAATTCTAATTTAAAAAAAAAAACTAAGACAGTAGTCTTAGTAGACTTAGTAGACAAAGGATACAGCCCAGTTGATGGTAGGAAGAATCCTACAGTGTTAGTAAGACTTTCTAATATTTATCATAGAAAAAGAAGTTCCTCACTCTTTTAGGTACAACAGAAGTTTACAAGATTTCTACAGTCAGTTGACTGAAAAAAAGTATTAGACCTGGAGAAGGATGGGGTACTGTTTGGAATTTTGTAACCTATAGGGAAGTTAACACTGAAACATAACTATGATTAACATTTTGAAAGCATTCATAACTCTCCTGCTAGTATGTTCCTTCTTTCCCAAATAAAGAAATATAAGGAAATTTAAAATAAAGTTGGAGTGTTATTTCAGTATTCCAATCTTTCATTATGCAGATGGTTATGTAGATAATTCGCCAATCATGTATACCAGAAGACTGTCATTAATTAACTTTGTCCTCACCAGACTCTATGTTATGAGTTTCTTTGTGAGTTGACATTTGTGCCTCAATGCATAACAGTACTGTTTTAATTCTGATCAAAATTAACCAGTTTGAAAATCAAAGCAAATTGGTACATTTGTATTTGTCAAGCTAAATAGTTTGACAAAGCACAGTTTTTTCCTTCTCAATTACTTTTTTTTTTTCCTCTAAAAGACCATGTTCCTTCAGTCCCAAGAAGGAGAGAATTGCTTTTAGGGCTGGGAACTTACATGCAACATTTCACAACATTCATTCTATGTCGTATATTTATCTATGTGCATGTTCATATATGACCACTATAAATTTTTGTTTAATCAGATCTTTGTTTCTACTGCCAGCTATTACAGATTATATTCATCTCATGATTTCTGTAATGAAATCCACTGATTTGCTCTTTAAGTAATCCCTCATCTAGTGTACATGCGGTATTATGGGATAGCATCCTGTGGTGTGTATTCCATATGGTCCAAATAACCTTCTCAAATTATTTTGCTTTTTGTGTTTTCGATTATTTTGGATTTTTGTTTGGTTTTTTTATTGGCCTGCAACTGCAAATTAGAGAAAAAAATTAAATTCCTTAGCTACTTTAAATATCCTATTTGTTAACAGCCAGAGTTTACCTTTATTTACAGTTGATGAACTTCCAGAACATTGCATGGAAAGAGAGATGGCCAACATCTATGCATGGGCAGAGAGACACTGGTAACTTGTTACTTCTGGCTAGACAAGAAAGACTTTTTCCACTGCAGATGTACACTTACAGAAAAGGTGTAGTGCCCTGGCGACAGCTGGGAAGGAACAGTTTCCATCAGGGTAGGCCAGCTGAGCCTGATCCACATATTCCAGCCAGTCCCACAGCAACTACAATCCTTCCAGGATGAAAAAGACATGGTAATAGAGCTCAAGTAACTGAAGTGCTGCCATGGATGGATACAGGTGGCAGAAACGCTGGGAAATTGGGGCTATATCTTACACAGAAAAACAATCTGAAAGCATGGACCTTTGTTCTAGTAAAGGTTGTGAGCTGAAAATATGGATTTAAAATAGAGGACAGACCAGTATCAGTTAAATATTGGCAGGTCCCTCCAAAAAAGAGGAGGAATATTTTTTTCAAAAGCCAGTATAAGCCTCATAATTACAGGCCCTGGCACTCATAAACACTTTAAGTACTTTGGCATTTACTGGGTGGGCAAAATATTAGGGTGCAAGCAAGGTGGTAGATATCTGTGAGATGACTAAGAAAAGACTTCTGCTAGTTAGGAATAGTCACTAACAGCCTCAGCTACAGTAACATTGGCTACAGCAGGGTCATTGAATTTAAGATCATGAGGTAAATTAAGAGAGCAAGCAGAATTACAATCCCCAACCTCAAGATGAAATTTGTTTTTCCAGGGAACCAGGTGTTGGAATCCCATGGAAGGCTGCCTGCAGAGTGAAAGGACATAGGAAACCTGCCTGATCTTCCTGGAAAGCCTCCTCAGAGCACAGAAAGGGACTATTCTGATATGTGGAAGTTGAGCACAAGTAGCAGAATGTGGGTGGAATAGGGAACTCTTGACTGAGCTTAGATGTGAAAAGGGAGTTCATAGAAGGTGGAATCTGGGAGGTGCCACCTGAGAGGAACACAGAGACTTTACTCGGGTGTGCAGAGATGGAGTTAGGTTTGGTATGGAATGTGACAGTCTGCAAGAATGGCACTAGTAAATAGACCAGCAGAAAAGGAAGACCAAAGTAACTAGGCTAAAGCTCAGTAGGATGGAGAAAGCAGTGATAAGAGACTCAGAAAATTACTTTTTTCATAAAACTACAGAAAATTCCAGGGAAGCCCTAGTTTAGAAGGGACCTATGGAAATCTTGTAATACAAATCTTGGCTGGAAACGGCCTTGAGTAACCTGATGTAACGCTGAATCTAACTGTCTTTCATACAAAGTTGGCTAGATGACCTGCAGAGGTTCCTTCTAGCCTATATCTCCATTCTACTTTTACTCCCTAAATTATGTTCTTTTGTGTTTTGGATATTTTGTAAGTAAACAAAGCTTCCAGAGATTCTGTATGTGCAGTTGGCTTCACATGGATTGACTACTTCCTTGATGTCTTTGCCAAACTCTTCTTTGTTAGAATCAGTGCTTCTCCATACAAGTTTCTTCTTTTATTTCTGGCTGCAACATGTAACTGTGAGATATCTTTTCTTTTAACATTCAAATAAGAACTTATTTTCTTATTGCATTGTCTAAAGGGGTTGAATAAAAAGGTTGCTATAGCCTAATAGAAATTTACTTCCTGAGAAAATAAATTAGCACGTCTCTTGGCTCACAATTACATAACAGGGTTTATCCTTGTCCTTTCTCAGACAGGTCTTTACTAACATTAATATCAGGTCCTCAACACAGCAAGGTCAGATCTTTTTAAATAAAGAGTGGTGGGGAAAGCAGCAGTATTCCCTAAGCTATTTTAGTAGTCTATCTTCTGTGCATGGTATTTTGAAAGCAAAAGCAATTTCTAAATTAATGCTAATGTTACTGAACCATTCAATGGTCTAAGAATCCCCATGAATTCCAATTACTTCTCTTTCACAACCTTATACCATAGCTGTTAGTATGGGATCAGTACAGTGAAGTTCACTGCAATCACAGTAAGATAAGGTTTATCTTTGTTTATCTTTGTCATTTATGAATTGTATAGATTCATCTGACTGTAATCTCTTTGTGGGAAAGGAGTGCTGCTACATTAGTTGAAATATATGCCAACTCAGGCTGAGATGTATGTCAGTGAATGGAGGCAGGACCCTTACTTATACATCAAAGCCTACAAAGGCAAATGGATTTAGAAATGTTTTCTTTTATAATAACTTAAATTTTTAACCTGCAGATAATTACATATTTGTAATTCACTGTAAAAAACCCCAACCCCCTTTCATCAGCACAACCTTGGTTGTTGTGAGAAGGCATTCTGTCCTTTTTCTCTATACCATTTTTATTCCTATTCTAATATCTCACAAACTGGTGGAGGAATCAAATACCAAAATAAACAAAACCACTCTTTGTGGTCGATTTGTTCTGAGGAGTCCCATTTGTAATAATTTCTCAATGGAGATCCTCACCTGGAAGACCATGTCTAGATGTACAAGCTAAAGGACAGGTTGAACTGAATTCATTGCACTGAATCTCTTTTGATTGTGTTGGAAAGGAGTCAGACTTCTGAGAGAAGGTCTTTGAGAGATGAATTAGATCCTTTCTGGAAAAGTACCGGACTGTCAGGTAAAGAAAGACAACACTGAGTTCCATCTGAAACTGGAATCGTTGCTCAGTTTTCACAATATGTATGTGAAACCTATGAGAAGCTTGCTGTTCCACGAGAGGGGAGAATGTGTTTTGCCCTGACCTATCCATATCTTGTTCATTTTTTTCATATACTAATGAGCATAATGGGAAGAGTAAGCCATTCTATTTAATGTTAACTTATTGGGCACTTCAAAATAAAACAGTTCTGTGCTGCTGAGAACAATACAACATACCACTTAGAGTGCACAAGTCCTGCAATTAAAATGCTAATTAACACTTTTATTTATAAAGAACAAGGTTATTTGATTATAATCCCATTTTCCCTGCTCCTTTCAGCAACAGAGATTGATCAGTCACAGGAAAAACAACCCATCCCAGTTGCCTGAGGAATGATTTTATTTTGCTCTCTCCATGCAGATCTGATATACACCACAAGGAAGACATTAGCCAAATTAGGCAGAAATAACTCAGAAGAAGTTTTTTTCTTTCTTTGCTTTGAAACTGCAGTTGAATTTGGCTTTTGCTCGCTGCAGCCTGTGGGGAGCTTAATTGGAGTCAGATCATTTGGTTAGTTACTGAAATCAGGGTATATCTTTCCAGACCAAGAGTAAGAAAATAGTAATTCATAATGTTCAGTTACATAGCAATTAAATAGAATGTAGAATCATAGAATGTTTTGGGTTGTAAGGGACCTTAAAGACCATCTTGTTCCAATCCCCCTACCATGGACAGGGATACCACACACCAGGCATTCTTCACCTGTCTAGAGCATTAAAAGGGAGAAAATGGGAGAAAGAAGCTAAATACTTATGCATGTGCATACATATATGTATACACACATTATATAAACATTACACACACCCTCATATATGTGGTTGTATAAAGGTGCCAGTGTAATATAATCATTCTAAAATTTGTATCTCAGGTACCTATAAGCTGTAGAACTATTTCTATATCAATTTATAGCTGAAGTTAGCAAGATATGGGATGGAATTCCTAGCTGATTTTTTACATTCCTGTTTCAAAATACAGTAAGAGGAAATAAAAAATATATTTTTTTAATGTATATGCATATGCGTTTTAGCCATAGCAGAGTGTATCTTTCATGCAGAAGCTTAAAAACATATGATAAGATTGCTTTTGAGAAGTTTCTAATAATCCAGTTTCAGTACTGCCAAAGCTTGAATTTGTGTCACTACAATTTAGAATACTTATGCATAATAACTGTGATATTTTAATTTTATATTGTTAAATATTCTCCTTCATTGTTCAAGCTGTGGCCACCACTATCTGTGGACTGGAAATATATGGGTGTAGAAGATTTAACATATTTTTATAACTATTTTTGGTTAAAAAAAGTAATTCAGGAATATAATATGTGTAGTTTTCTTAGAAAGCTCCATGAATATTTGGCCTATATAATGCCACACTGAAATGGTTATGTCTCTTATTTGCAAAGCTTTCTGTTCTAATAGCCTTTTATCCATGCCTCTCCTCATTCCCTTTGTAAATAATAGCTTTTGCTTTGAATTAAAATAGGAAATAAATTCCATTCTACTGTAACTAATTAAGATGAATTCATAAAGCTGTCTAAAAGTGCAAATGTATCTGGCTCTGTAAGATTCAGGTCTGTTTGAAATCATCTGCATAACTTCACTGATTTCAGTGCTGTGGGAGTATGCTTTTTACTGCGATTTGTGATGACTAGTTTTAGTTGTTGCTATTTTGTACCATTTAATACCTTTAGTTTTTCCTAAATTTCCCTCAGCAGATGATCCCTAGGTAGAGTTCAGAGGGCCACAACTAAATAAAATAATTTGAAAAGTAACTCTCAGTTAGAAACTTTAGCAAGATCTCTAGTGAGATGATCTTCACCTCCTGACTGAAATGTTGGGAAAGTGTAGTGCTGAACAATTACAACCAAGCAGCTGAATGAATTTCCTTTAGAATAGTATACACGTATATGTATACCAAATGGCATGAACCTGAAGATGCAGAGGGAACTGGCTGCTATCACTGAAAGGGGTTTTTTTCTGTCTTTGTAATGTCACAGCTGTCAGGATAGATTCCTGGCAACAGCAGGTAGACAAATGTACTGGTCTTCAGAAAAGGACATGAAGGTCAGCCTGGGGAGCTACAGGCTGTTCAGCTTCACTTCAGCCCTTGAGAAAGTTATGTCAAGAATCGTCTTGGAGCACATTTCTGAGCACACAAGGGAGAAGGTGACTGGGAAGAACTAGCATAGATGTATCAAGGCTAAATGAAACCTAACCAGCCCGACTGCGTTCCATGACGAAATGATTGAATCTGTGAATAAAGAGAGTCATGGATGTCATTTACGTTCACTTTAGAAACACTCGCAAGTCTCTAGTCATGTGTGGAGTTCCTCAGAAGTCTTATCCTCTGACTTCTTCTGTTGTCTTTATCAATGATCTGGAAGAAGAAATGCAGTGCATGCTGATTAGGTTTGTGGATAACACCATATTGGGAGAAACCACTTATACACTAAAGGTCAGGGTTAATTTTCAATGTCACACAGGCAAATTCGAGGAATAAGTCAACAGAAACCTTAGAGAATTCAATGAGAAGTTCTGAATTTGGAATGGACTAACTCCTTCTAGTGGAACAGGCTGAGGAGTGACGGACTGGGGAGCAGCTCCGCTGAAAAAAACCTTGGAGTCAAAGTGTCAGCAGCATGGCCTGGCAGTAAAGAAAGCTGACAGCATCCTAGTTGCTATCAACAGGAACACAGTACAACAATGGAACTGATCATTCCCCTTTACCTATGATGTGTTAGACATCTGAAATGCAATATCCAGTTCCAAGCCCACTAATGCAAGATGGATGCTGGTAAATTTTAGCTAGCTCAGCTGGGAACCATCAAGCAGTTACAGTATGTGACCCATGAGGAGAGGCTGATGGAGCTAGGCTTGTTCAACCTGGAGAAGAGACGGCTTTGGGACTACCAAACAGCGGCTCCTCAGCATCTTTAAAGGGGGTCATTAAGATGGATTTGGCTCTTTACTGAAATTTATGGCGAAAGGATGAGAGACAAGTCATGCATTAAAATAGAGTTTATTTATCTGGATGTAAGGGAGAAAAACATCACTGTTAAGATAATTGAGCACTGGAACATCTCAGCCCTTGAAAGGCTGTGCATTTTCTATCCTCTGAGCTTTTCAAGACTCATCTGGACAAAGCCCTGAGCAACTTAATCTGACCCTAGAGTTGCCTGGGCTGGGGGTGGATTAGAGAATTTCTGAGGTCCCTTCCAAATTGAATTATCCTATGATGCTACATGAAAGAAGAGAAGAAATGTCATATATTGCATTTTTCACAGCACTTGTGTTACAACAGGCTTGTCTAGGAAAAATAAAGTTTTCTTTTAAACAATTTATGCTAGATGTCCATAATGACCAACAATCCATTAGGTCTTCCTCTAAAGTACTTAATTAATTTGACCTGTAAATATTTGTGCTGGCTTTGTAGTGGAGAATTTAGAGTGCAGCTAAGACATAATAACAAAAATATGATAAGCAATTGCCATTACTGCCTTAGACAAGTTTTCAGAATTTGTAGTCCTTACTACTTACAGGACTTGTAAAACTTTTTAGTTCTGGATTAATAGTCTCCAGCTATGTGAGATGAATGCTGAATGACAACTCATTGTCTTGACACCTGGACAAAAAACCAAAGAGATTTCTCTTGGCTGTAAGAGATACAGATGAACAGTAAATGTAGCAGCTGGAGAGGTGTTACAAAGTATGTGCACAACTGAAAAAACAAATTGCTGTTCCTTACTGGAGAAGAACTTCTCACCTGAGTAACATATCTTGGGATCAGGTGTCCCGTTATTCCTCTGGAAGAACCAGCAGGCCATCTCTACGTTGCATTCAAATAGATTATTTTTTTTATTTTCGTACTCTTATAGGTATCTTTCCCCTTATTGATCCCATATGCTGAAAAATGGTGGGAAGAATAAGAGTCAACAGGATACTTGGTAGTAATTTTTAGGCATCTAGAAAAATTCTGTCTTATGGTAGCAGAAAACCTCATGTACTTTTGGTACAGGAAAATGGTAATTTAGTTGAGAGGTTAAGTTATGGCGTTTTGTCTTACATACAATACCTGTGCAAAATAAATTGCTTTGAATGTGATTTGAACTGTATTATTATCTTAGGTGAACAGTTTCAACACACACAAAAAATGACATTTCTTTTACATTCTTTTAAATGTAAAATTAACTTCAGCATATTCTTTACTATAAGATCCAAATATCTATATTTTTAAAAGCCTTTAATACATATAAATTGATGTTAAATTGCCTGTACTACATGTGACTATAGCGTTGCTAATATCCTAGTCTCCTCTGTGAATTGCTGGATTTATTTGGTTTCCTTGAAGATATGAATCACAAGAGGAGACTTGTCTTCCTGCCAGGAGTTTTCCTGCAAATAGCTTTCCTCTTTTTGCAATTTTTTATCAATGTCACCTAGCATCGCTGAGGAACTCTGTTTCTATTGGGGAAAAAGATAGTTCATCTTTGCAACTTCTCTCTGTAAAAACACATTTAAAATAATTTTGAAAGTACACAGTTCCTTGCTTTGAGTTTAAAGTCTCTGCCTCTACAGAAAATGCCATATATCTAATGAGACACAAGAGGAGGTGAAAAACAATGAGGAAGAGTGAGAGAAAAAAAAATGATGACCACAAAAAAAAACCCCCAAAAAACCAGCATTATCTCAATAAAAGTGTTTACAAAACCCTAAAATATTGAGTAAAAATTATCACTTCAGAGAAGATGAGAGGTTAAGGAGAAAGATTTAAATCTCACAGGCTTTGTGTTGACAGTAATTAGATTATGTTACCTCAAGCAACAGAAGAAAGATATCTCAGCATATCGGAATTGCACCCACATTAGGTGCTATGAGTGACTTAAAACTTTAGCTGCAATTAAATCCTTTCTAGTAGGACATTTAGGACAGAGATTGACTATAAAGAGGAGGCTTAAGGGACTGCTGGCTTGCCTATAGGCAAAATGTGTGTGTTGATAAATCATATTGATTTTCTCAGTATGAACTGATTATAAAACTCTGAGCTACAGGTCATATTATAACAGCAATAATAACATACCTGAAGTTAAAGACTGAGCTTAGCTGAACATCTGTAACACTGCTAGAATTGCAGTGCAGAGTTACTATCCCTCCACTGCCTTCAAATGCATGGCAGATTTGGAACTCTGTCTTGAACAAATTTGCTAATGATTTGCCAAGAATCCTTCATTTGTTAGTTGCTTCATAATATATCCACGACAAGGCTTTAGGACACATCTTTGTAAATAGTAGCTCATTTATTGAATATATTCTAACATCTATTGACCACATTTCTTACTTACTACTCTTCTTTAGAAAATTGTTGATATATTTTTGAAAATAAAACTCCCTGGACTCCCTTAACATCCCTCCACTAAGTATTGTATGTTCTTAGAGAATTCTTATTTAAAAAATGCAGGCAAGACCTTTCTCTGCTATGAATTGTTGTGGATCTTTTTAGTTAGTGGAACTCTGCTGGGTTTTGTCAAGCTGCAGTGCAGATCTGAAAGTTTTCTCCATGAACATGAGAAACTTTTAAAAGAAACAATTTTCTCTTAAGCACGTTACCTGCTTGGGGCTACTTTCATAACAAAAATTAATGGTACATGAACAGGTAAATATTAGATTGCTGACCAACTGAACATGATAATAACTGACATACAAATTTAAATCATCATTCAAGAATGATGTATTAACAGAATTTTGTTGCTTTTTTTTTAAAGGCAGAACTGATTTTGCAATTAATAGTTTAAAATCTTTAGTATACTTATCATACTGTAGGCTACAAGTAATGTAACTGGAATCTATTACAGTGAGTTAAGTAAAGGAAATATAAGTTTTGCTCTGCCTTGACATGTGTTGTATAGCTACATGGTGTACATGACAAAACATAATTTAGCCCTAGCAAATTAAAACAGTGTGTCATTTTTGCCAGAAAAATTCACCTAGCAGGGGTCAAATCCTCTACTATTTCTTCAAAGCTTAAAAAACCATATTTTGAGATCAAGTGTTGTAGCTTATTACAGAAAATGAAATAAAATAAAATAAAAGTGAAGTACAATGGGCACATTCAGCATTTGGTGGAATAATAATTAGTATTTATATAGTGTTTTGAATATTCAGAGCATATTACCAAGATTAACCAATTACTCTACTAATTTTTTGGTTTGTTTGGTTTTGGGTTTTTGTTTTTGTTTTCATTTTGTTTTGTTTTCGGTTTTTGTTTGGTTTTTTTTTTCTTTTTTTACAAGAGCTCCAAATGTTTTAGACATCAAGCCTTGAAATTACTTGCTTTTTACTGACCCTGAGGTAATAATTACATTCTTTCTTTGTTGTTTCAATTTAATTCTCTATAATACATGAAAGTATTTTTCATAATCTTTTTCAGTTATTCCAAACTGATCCAGGTGTGAAGTTCAAGAGAAAATGCCCTCCTTAGACCTTTCCACAAATGATGACCTGTCTCTTTTAGTTTTACTTCCAGTGAGATTTGACTGGCCTGCCTGGATTCTACATCTTCCTTTTGATGAGATTTCATTGCTAAATTGAGTGGGTATTCCTTAACCACACACTGTAATCAGATCTTTCTTTTTTGGTGATGTGGAGTGCTTACTGAATTTTGATGATGCAACGTACAAGCCAGCCCCTTTGCCCCCTAGGTTTTGAGGATCTGCTAGATCTACTAGACCTAAACAGTCCTTCTTGGTGGCAATTATGTGTGAGGACCTCCTTTGGTCCTTAGAACATTTTTCAGAATTGAAATTGAGTGGTCTGAATTTTGGTGACCCTGTAAGAGCTGTTTATAACCAAACACGAATTGGCTTGCATAAAAGAAAACAAATGCACAAAATTATTTCTTCACCATGACTAAACCTGGAACTAAGCTTTTATATAACCTGGAAATATGTTTTCTGAGTGTTTTGCTTTTAGCTGGAACTAAGGGGTTAGCAACAAAAACAGTATAAAAGGGTTACTTTTATACTATAGTTGTCCTACTCTGAGACTTCATGGTTGGGAAGATTACCCAGAAGCACTGTTGAGAGAAGTGAGACCTTGACTACATCTACCCAGCTCTAACCCACTAAATGATTCTGATATGTGTTGGGAAAACAAACAAAACACAAGTAATGGTTATAGGTGAGGCTTACGCAAAAACACTAGACCACATTTTCTAGGCATGCATAGGAAAGAAACAAAGAAGCACAAATGAACTTCTAACAACTTTAATCCTTATAAAACTGGGTGTGGAAGACCAAAAGTTTATAGTAACCTATGTAGCAACACCTAATATATATAAAAAAAAATATGCTAATAGTCAAAAAGATTAGCCAGGGATGACATGAAAAAATAAAAAGGCCGTTGGTGGCTTATGCCAATGATTTAACTTAAAAAGGAATAAACAGCGAGAGCAACAGTCTCTTGGGGAAACATATCCACAAATATCTGCCAGTTTGTAAAGGCCAGGTGGGCAGACAGGAGATAAACACTGGGACCTGCTGAAGTCTTCTGCCCAAACAGGGCTCCTGCAGCTGGAGTGGCCTGGAGGCTGTGGTTGGTACCAGCATGTTTTCTGCAGGACACGTGTCTGTGTGTCTGTTTGCATGTTTATGGCAGAAAAGGAGTGTGGTTCTGCCCTTGTGGTTACCTCATCTCTAAATTCCCCTGTGACAAGATTGAAAGAAGCTGGTTTCCTTTTTCAAATTTTGTATGTGAATTGATTTAGTGGCTCTCATTCTGTAGGACCAGAATCTGCATTAATTTTTATTCATGTAAACATTATGTACCCATTCAATTCTGCATGCTCACCTAAGCCTCACTTATATGCAAATCCAAGCAGACTTAGTGCAGTTATGATTTATTGTAGTCATCCTACTTCATTTAATACACCATATCTATGGACATGTTAAACTCATATTTATTGCTAAACTGGTCAAACTGTTACAACAGTTAGCTGAATAGACATCTTGTGTTTAAAACATGTTTTTGATTTAAATGCAAGAAAAAAATGTTATGAAATTAGAAGTGTTATTTATTTTCTAGATAGATTGTTAGAAATATACAAGATTATCACTATATATATATCAGATCTGCTTATTGTTTAATGAAAGTAAACATAAAAATAGAATTCATTGTTCATTTATGCCGTCAATCATCTCTTCTTTTAACTTACTTTATGAACTATGATTGTTGGACCAATGAACAGTGGTCAGAACCCAGCACAGCAGCACTTTTATTCTCTTTTTCTTTAAAAGAAAGAAGCATATATAAAATGCAGCAATAGATTTACACCTTAACAATCTTCATCCTGATTCCAGTCCTTGTCTTTTAGGTATCTGTCCTATGTACACTCCTGAACTTCCAACAGAGGGCTCCTGTGGAATTAACTGCCTAAGCCAAGCCACTGTCTAAATCATCACAGTCAAAGTACCAGCTGAATCTGTAGGTTGACTGATACAAAATACCCTGATGGCTCTCAAGGAGGCTTGTTATGGTTTTTTGAGCTTTGTTACCAACAGAGAATGTCTCCTTCCTGTCAGGGTATACTGTAGGTTGTCAGCTTGCTTCCTGCTTGTCCCTACACCGTATTTAAACTGCTCTTTTAAAAATGTGATTGTTCAGTATATTTTTTTTTCTCTTTTCCTAGATCTGGGGAGGTCAGAGGGTAAAATTTCATTTCAAGACACCTTTCTTTTGCTCAAATAACATATACTTGGTTCACAACCTTTACTGGTTGCGAATTGTGCATGCACAATGATGTATTACATATTTGAACTCCCTTTCCTTAATCACCTTTCATAAACACCTTAGAATTATTTCATGGGTACCTAAAGGTTACTAAACCACTGAAAGAAAGAAACTGTAGGTATGTTATCAACACTTGTGGAACAAAATATCTTCCTCTCTGATGCTAAAGAGTCATGTATCTTGAAAATCTTAGGTTCTCAAGAAAAAAAACATGATACTCCACCCTTGTGCTTGAAGCACTCATCTATGAAGAAAACTTGGATTCCCATTCATATTTGTGGGATATTTTCTCTGCAGAAAACATTCTTGAATACAATATAATCCAAATTACAAAGCATTAAAATCCAGAACTATCTTTGGACAAGAAGTAACTGAAATTAAGATTGCTTCAACCCTTAGTTGTTGCTTCCAGCATGTATCACAGAGAACTGCTTGCTGGTTTACGACATGGTGTAAAGTAAAATAGTCCAGGGAGGAAGTTGTGAATGTTCCCTTTTATGATATTGGAAGGTAGGAGTGTTTTGCATGCTCAGAAATGTCCCAGCTGCATTTCCATTTGGGCATTCTGCACCAACCTTGCTCTTAAAATACATATGCTGAGGGATTGCTTGTCCCTGTACAAAGAGTTAGGAGAGTTTGACTCTGCGGGCCTGTGACTGAGTGGCAGAATGGACTTACTGTATCTGGCATTAGTTGAAGATTAACATATGATCTTTTTCGGACTATGTCTGCTGGTTTTTATGTTAGGACAACTCTACCTTCCCTTCTTCCTCCCCCAGGTGGATGTCATTCACCTGGGATGAGAAATGTGAATTTATTACATTGTTCAGAGAAGAAAACTGAGCTGAGATCTGGCTAAAGTAGGTACAGTATTAAATTAGTGTAGCAGTATTCACAGCTGCTATCAGCTTTTGTTAGAAATTGATCTGCTAGATTTGTTGAAACCAGATAGATTAACTGTATCAAGGAAGATAAGATAAATGATTCTGGAAAAGTTTGTAGGATCAAAGTACTTATTAGTACTCAGATGCTACTTAAAAACTTATGTTTAAAACGAAGGAATTTTTTAAGTGATATCTACACAAGGGTTTTGAGGCTTACAGTTCTAAAGATAGCAATTCTTTCATTAGGTTCCATTTTTTTGTATACATGCTTTTTAGCTAGTGGCTTTAGCTGTCTTTTGCTTCTTGTAGAGTAGTATTTTTTTGATTGATGTGAATTGCTTAGCACTGTAAATAATATTAGGACATCAACATTTTCTTGACATTACAGTTATTGACGATTTATGAAAAAAACTGTGTTGTCCTACAATCACGAAACTTGTTTTTTGACATCAGTGTATCTTTTGCCCCAAAACATCTTTCCCCTTACTCTTTGAGACAACTTCAATTCCCCTTTCACTAGGATATTTCCTTTGGATGAAACAGAATTAGAGCAGTAGCTGATCATTATTCATGTACTTCTATTTCTTAGACTAGAAAGAAAGACTTGAATTTCTATTTCTTAGACTTAGACTAGTTGTATTATGTTGACTCAGTGAAGACACGCATTATGACTCAGTGAGGATAATACTTTGGGTTTATGTCCTCTAATGAGAAGCCATATCTAACAGGAGGAGGGTGGAGGGAGAGATGGGGATATGGTTGAAATGTGTTCCAAAAAGGTGACAGATATTTGGCAAATTTTTTTAAGGAAAAAAGTATTCTAGAGAAGTACTGAAAGACAGGCTAAATGCAATCCCTTAAGAAAACCAGTCAAAAACTCCATATATGCTTAACCTTATTTTTGGTTGGAGTTTTTTGTCCAGGGGGTTTTTTGCTTGGTTTTTTTGTGGGGTTTTCTGGGTTTTTTTTGTTGAACTCTTTCTGAAATAGACTACTATCAGCAAAAAATTATTCTAAAAATGTATAAGGAATAGGTCAAAATTTTCGCCAGAAGTTATTATCTCCTACAATATCACATTTCATGTAGAGAACAATAAACTCCGTGTTGCTCAAACAAAAATAGCAATGTAGTAGTTGAAATATCTAGGACATGATGTAAATTTAGGTGCTGAAGCCTGCTGTTTTGAAGAAATATGACTGTGTTACTCTGCCAGAAATATCCTGATAGTGAGTTTTTAGGTACCTAATGCCTTACACACACTTATACCTGTGGAAACAACTAGTGGAAAGCTATTGAAATTTTCCAAAATAGATGCATCTATGGTTGTTTTAAATCCACTGATGATTAAACTTGACTAGCCAGCCAGCATAAATGTCAGCAACTTTGCAGAGATAAGCAAGGAAAGAAGAAATGTTGGCTCACTTCTCTGTTCCTGTAGTTTTCAGTTGCTTCAAACTGCAGATTTCAAATAAACAGGGCATGAATGTAGGGCAGGCTCTTCATTGCCTCTTCCAAGTCTACAAGAAATTATGATGTGTTGCTTACAGAGTATTCTTTTTATATTCACAGATACATTAAAAATTGGTTGCTGTCTGTGTGATCTGTGAATAAATGATATTTCTTGAAGAAGGTTCACCACAGGTTCTGACATCATTATTTTTCTGTGATAAAATGCAGGCAGATCAGAGTGCTGCAGCCATCCCATTCACTTCAAAAGCTGCTTTGTTTTTTTTTTAGTTTAAGAATGATCTGTTGCTTTGATTATGAGTTCATTATAGCCCCTATGCCCTGTGACAAAATCTCCAATTTGATAAGCTAGTCAGAATGGTACACAGTCAGAATAGCACAGTAGTCACAAAGACCTCTATAATTTTCAGAACTCTCCAGTCAAAAAATATATTGGAATTTTGTATTATTTCTCTCTCTGTTTCCTAATCTGCAGGCAAAAGTAGTTACCATGTTGCCATGAACACAACCTACAGAGTTTCCATGAAGGAGTTGCCTTTATACTTACTGAAGTGGAGTTTATCTGTTTTTTTGAGGTGTAACAATTGTGGTACAGATTACACTTAGGTCCTGGCAGATAGAGATCGTGAAGTTTCCATGAAAAAGTAATCTTACCTACATTGAATGTCGAACAGCTGACCTTAGTTTGTCACACTTTGCAGTCAGTGGAGAAGTAGGCACCTCTGTGGAATCGCACAAAGCTGATGTCCAAAGTAGCTTACACGAGTCATTCCCTAAAATTCCCAGTTTCTCTCCATTCCCTCTAATGAAATACTAAGCTAACTTTCTCAGAGATACATGTAGACTCACTATTGACTTCTGGGTATCATTCAGTTGCCAAAATGCAAGAATCTAAGGTCATTTTTTGTAAAATTAATTTTTCCTACATTGCCTCTAACTGACCTCCAAACTCTACCCACTGCCCTGAGATACCTGCATTTTGGATGCGCAGGTATTACACACAACCTAGGAGAAATCCTTTTTCTTGTTGAGGAACAACTAGAAGCTAGGCAGACCCTACAGCGCCTAAAATGCCACTGGTAACAAATCTTTAGGCAAGGGAATTACCCCCATGAAATTAGGTGAGATAAATCCCTGGCAGGATTTATTTAAATGAGAAGGTTTTGATGATGTTGGAATTATTACAGAAGCATAGCAAGTTCCTAGCAGACACATGTTAAAAGCACTCTGTCAGGCTTTATACCCTTGCTGTGGAACAAGGGAAGACATTTTGAAGAGATTTATGATCTTCTCTCTTAAGAATCCTTTTAGGTTTATAAGAAACCTGTAAGCACACTTACATAAGAGATGTGATTCAGTACTGGTATTTCATTCTCTGCCAGCACCTCTAGTCAGCTCCCTGCTGTGCAGAATGAAGCAAGCAGGCAGGTAATAGATATTTTGGAGACATACAGACATTTTTGGCAACTGTTTTTTACCATTTTTCTTTTTCTGACTTGGGGAAGGGGGCTTTTTTTGGTAGCTTTTTGTATTTCTCCCCTCCTTTCTTGAATGTATGCATGGGTGGTTGTTTTGGGGGCAGTTATTTATTTTTTTATATTTCCTGGGCTGGCAAAGGTTTGGGAGAGGAACCTAACAGTAATCTCCCACTGCCTACAAGAGGTCATCGAGGAGATGGACCCAGGACCAGTGATGTGTGGTGGAGAAAGGAGACAAAAATAAATTGGTGTTCCAACTGGTTATAAGAGGGTGTATGGTGTGGGAATTCAGCATGAGTTTTATTAACCATTGGAATAGGCTGCAGAAACAGCTTGTGGAGTACCTGTCCTCAGACATTTTCTAGACTCAGAAGGACAGAGCCCTGAACAACCTTGTCTGAATTCAACGTTGACCTTGTTTTGAGTAGAAGGTTGAGATTGCTTCCTACTTGAGTGTTTCTAGATGTTTTGTCACTTAATGGGCATTTATATTCATAGTTAATAGCTTGTGTGGTAATATAGCTCCGTGTGCAGGCTTCATGAAAATAGAAAATATTTATTTTGGAGTACCTGAAAATTAAACATTACATCTTCAAAATTATTACTGGACCTTACTAATTTGGGAATTCACTGGTAGGATCACATGAAAATAAGGAGAACAAAACCAGTATGGTTCAAGATTCTTTTTGCATATTCTTGTGAAAGCTGAATGAAAGGAACTGAACTGTCATTTTCTAACTGCACTGTTGATTGACTCTTTCACGAACACTAGGGCCACAAGCACAAAGGAACAAGTGGTCCTTCAGTAATAACAAATCAATATTTCCTCACTGCATCATAGCTGCAGACAGGAGAGAACTCAAACCCAGAGATTTACAAGCTGTTAAGTTTTTCAAAAACATAAATTTTGCAAGATTCCCCTATCCCTTCTTCTTTATTCCAAGACCATTTCTATCAGCACTTTTAAATCCAGGAATTGTGTGTGCAGTAAGTATCACAAAATTTGGAACTACCCATAAACAACAGACAATTTATGCAGATGGTTGCACTCTGATGTTGTCACTTACAGTGAAGGAAAAGTTGCTCATTCTGTTCAGTATTCATCTTGTTATTGTTTATTTTGTTTGTTTTGTTTTTCTGAATGCAAATGAAATCTTAGACTTTTTTCTTTTTGTCTCCCCAAAATATTTTTCAGCTAACAATCAAAAAGTTCATAGCAGATTTTAATGTACTGTTTATTTACTTTTTTTGAGCCAATATATAATTTTGTCCATTATAATTTTATTGCTTTTTTGGTCATATTTCCCCTGTTCATGGGCTTAAAAATTTTTGTGTTTTCCAAACATACCTAATTTAACTGGATCCGAGTCCCTCACTGCTGTATTCATGTCTACAGTACTATTCTTAAATAACAAGGTATGCTGGTGTACCTGTTCATGTAGCAAAAAATTACAATAAAATATTTAAAAGAAATTTTATTATTGAGACTGAATGGTTGGTGACACTATTCTTCACTCTTTTCCAGTGCTGCTAAATGTTATCACATATAGAAAACTGTGATTTCTACCAGTGGGAGGGAGGAGTAAAATCATGGAATCACAGAATCTTCATGGTTGGGAAGGACCTCTGAGATCACTGAGTCCAACCATACACACACAAAAGGCCCCTACAGTCTCAGCCACTAGAGCATGCCCTGAAGTGCCACATCTACACGCTTCTTAAATGACCCCAGGGTATTTAAGTATACTTATTCTACTGAAGCAGATACTAAGGAGACACCACCTGAAAGGATGAGAGAAAGAATGCACAGAAGCTTTTATGTGAAATGATTTGGATGTCAAAGAG
>JAOXJK010000001.1:136652637-136691127 GCA_025774025.1 Xenus cinereus
CTCTGCACTGGTGAGGCCACAACTGGAATACTGTGTCCAGTTCTGGGCTCCCCAGTCCAAGAGAGACAGGGAATTACTGGAGAGAGTGCAATGTAGGGCAACTAGGATGATTAAGGGATTAGAGCAGCTCCCTTACGAGGAAAGGCTGAAAGAGCTGGGGCTCTTTAGCCTGGAGAAGCGAAGGCTGAGGGGAGACCTTATCTATGTCTACAAGGACCTAAAGGGTGGGTTGAAGGATGATGGAGCCAGACACTTTTCAGTGGTTTCCAGCGATAGGATGAGGGGCCTGAGTAATGTGCTATAGGCAATTCTGCTTAGCAGCAGTTGGACTAGATGATCTCTAGAGGTCCCTTCCAACTCTGACAATTCCGTGATTCCGTGTTTATACGAAATGGGGAAAAAATGGACTTCTAGAGAGAATTAATCTGATCTACTTTATGCATTTACTTCCAGATCAGAAGATCTAATATCTGATACACCATTTTCATTAGCTTCAAAGGTATTTTAGTATGACTGACTCATGTCTGGACCATAATTACCTCCAGTGTGTACATCTCAAGATAAACAAGATGGATCCTTTTAAAAGTAACATGATGCTGTAAGCCAACAGTTAAAAATAAGGTTTTAGAAAATTTAATAGGTAGTTGCCTCCTTTCAGATGAACATCTGACTAGATTCACTACATCTAGTTTTAATCTAAACTAGATGGTACACCTATAGGTCTGCTATTTTTTATATTAATGGTTACTGAGAAGAATACCACACACACGCAGAGTTTTAGCATTTTCTTGTTTCACATTGGGTTTTGCAGTTAACCCATTTTCAAAAGACTGATTTTTCACCACTAACTATAGACAATGGAGGTACTTTACTCAGCGTTATATATTGCAGCACAGAACAAGGAATCTGATTTTTAGTCAGGTGGTATAGGGCATCACAGCGAAAAATTCACTTATTTTTATTTAAATCTCAGAAAATACAATGTGTTAGAATTACAGCAGCTTTGTTAGGTGAGCCATAGCATGTGCAAAAATGGTGATGGCATAACAAATGTCTCATTTTTTTGTTTAGAAAACCATATTCAGAGGAGCAAAAAGGATATAATACCAGGGAATTAGAAGGGGAAAAAAATGTTAAGGGAAAGGCAGTCAATGAGTGAACTGAAGAAAAAGAAAGTTTTCAGAGGAAGGAATTTACCATTAGAAGAAGATGTGCTGGTAAAGCTAAGATTCCCTGAAACTATTCATGCCAAACCAATTTGTCATTAGAAGCTGAACTGTTTTCAGGCACAAGAAATCTAAGTATAGTGAGGAAATGTTAACAGGAACTGATCTTCCCTGCTATTATTGATTGTGGTAATGACTCTAAATATTGCTGTTCAGGCTGATGCAAAGTGGGTGAAAAGGGGACAGTAAGTCCTAGTGCAGCCAGCAGATAAGACATCCCCCATTCATTGAGGTGGCTTAGTATGTACTTTCTGATTCTATCGTAAAAGTCAGCTTTCACAGGGACTAAAATGAACAAGAATATTTCTAATGTTTGTATTCACTTCTCTGTCATTGTCTCATAGATTAAATCAAACCTGCTGCTTACTGAACAAGGTCATTTTTTGCCAGCTTAGTGCCACATTACATTAAAGTCAACAAATACATTACAACAATTTTAAGTTGTAGTACTAGCTGTGTCAGAGTTTCACAGCTAAACCCGCACTTTTAATGGCTAGTTCAAAGGCTATTGGTCAAATTTTGCTTCTAGTTTTAACTTGGCACATGAAAGGCACAGTCCTGGAGCATTGTTTTCTAAGACATCAAAATAATAATTTGTATGGTTATAGATATTACCCTAATGAAGACTAAAATTTTTTCCTTCCAGGTGTCATTTTCTTCTACATCTATTTTTATTCATAGAAATTGAAATTTAATGTAAATGTCAGGGTTTGGATCAACCTAAACCTGTTTGAACACAAGCTTAATTCTTCATATAGAGGAAAAACTGGGGAAAAATAAATCTGAAAGCTTTCATATAAGTATGATATTTACATTACTTTAAGATTTTAGTATTTTCAGGATTATTAATTTCATCTCATGCTACAACTGACATCTGTTTCAAGAGACCTAGTGAACAAGAATAATAATGAAAAAGATCTGAAAACTGCAATTTCACAAGATTTTTTCACCATATTTATTGAATATTTTTCATATTTAGGTTGTTATTCATATTCATAATCTTTTAGTGGCATGTTTCTAATGTTTACTTCCAGTTCATGTAGACAGAAGTCTGTATAAAAATTATCAGAACTCCTATTTCAATGAACACCATTTCAATGAGAAATCACATAAAAATATTTCTGATCATGTGGTTTATGCTTCTTTCCAGAGCAATAGAGGTTGGAAGTAATTTTGGCAACGTGCAAATGCTTAATGATCATGCGGAAAGTTTCAGCAATAATTCAGGTCTCTATGCTCCAGAAAGTACTAGGAGTTTAGATATATCTCCATGCTTCAACTTTCCATATTGGCTAGCTCTAGGTTTCACCTGATATTTGAGTTGTCTAAAGTGGAGGAATTGATCAATGAATACAGGAATAGAAATGCTTCTTTCTCCTGTTTTGAGATAGGCATCCATAATACTGTTCCAACCTATATGTTAGCTTCATTGTATACTAAAATGCTTTGGAGCTTAGTTTCTCATTTCTAATTGGCCTGGAATTCATAGTGAGTGAACATACACCACTATGAGCCTGTCCATGCAGCTGGGTGCCTGGATTTGACTCTCTGTGCTTAAGAGTCTTCTACCCTGAATATATCTGGTGTAAAACAAGGGTAATAGGACTGCCTGACCTACACTTGAGGATTATGTCAGAATAGATCCCTGTAATGGCAATCAATGTGAACATCTAGACAGGTGGACCCTCTTTAGTCATTCTTTAGTTGCGGTCGCTTTAGTCATATATTGCTAAATGGAAATGTCTTATCAGAAACACGGAGACGGGAAGCTTCCTTTTGCTTCCACAATTCAGAGAGACTTTTATATCGTAAATTTTCTTCATCCTTACTTTTATGGAGAAAATACTATGACTTTAACAAGTCTTTCAAAATAGTATCCCAAAACATTCCTAATGACAAACAGTGGAAATATGAACTTCATAAATAGACAAGTGAGATGGAATAAAAACTGTTTGAACAGACAAACTTTAAGTGGCACAAAGTCAAAATCAGTGGCACAAAGTCCAGCTGGAGGCCAATCACTATTAGTGTACTGCAGTTTAAATATCTTCATTAGTGACCTGGATAATAAGACAGTGTAACCTCAACAAAATTGCATAGGACACAAAACTGACAGGAGTGGCTGATAGGCCAGAGCATCATGCTGTCATCCAGAGGGACCTCTAAGGGTTGGAGACATAAGCTGACAAGAAACTCATGAAGTTCAGCAAGGGGAAGTGTAAAGTCTTGCACTTTGAGAGAAACAACCCAAAGCATCAGTGCATGTTTGGGCAGCTCCTCTGGAAAGTCCTTGAGAGCTCTGATGGATAAAATGCTGACCATGAGCCAGCAATGCACCCTCATGACAGTGGTGACCAACAGTCTCCTGAGCTGCAATAAGCAGAGCATTGCCAGCAGCTCGAGGCAGGGGATCTTTTCTCTCAGTTCAACCCTGGTGAGAAATATCCATACTGCTGGGTCCAGTACTGGGATTCATAGATGAACCGGTGTCCATAAAAGAGCAATAAAGACTATTAAGGGACTGGAGCACCTGACATAGGAGGGGAGATGGAGACAGGTGGGCTTTTCAGCTTGGAGAAGAGAAGGCTCAGGGGGATATCCTATCTGTGTGTATAAATACATCATAGAAAGGAGCAAAGAATGGAGTCAGCCTCTTCTCAGGGGAGTCCAGAGACAGGACAAGAGGGCACAAACTGAAAGACAAGAAATTCCATAAGCAAAAGCTCTATTACTGTGAGGGCAATCAAACACTGGAATGGGATGCCCAAAGAGGCTGTGGACTCTGCTTCCTTAGAAATATGCAAGATCTGGCTGGACATGGTCTTGAGCAATCTACTCTAACTGGTCCTGCACTGGGCAGTCAGGTTGGACTTGATGAGCTCCAGAAGTGTCCTCTAACCTCAACCACTGTGTTTCTGTGAGAATATTTTCCCTTCAAATATATTTACCATTTTATTCACTTACGTGAATCTAATAAATTCTTCTTGAATTCGTTGTGGTCATATGCACAGTTCATAAAGGAGTTTTTCTCCCGTTGATAGCTCCCAGTTAACTTTTGTCTGGATATTTTCCCATGTAGTATGCTTATATGGTGCTGCAAAGAAGAACACAAACTTTGAAATCAGATCAGCTATTCTTATGACTTTTTGATCCTTCACAACTGTATGGACATAACTATTTGGTTCATTATCAAACATCTGAGCTTTTAGTGGCAATCTATAGTTTGCCATTACTCTGTGTTAAACAGTTATACCATCAGAGTTACACATACTATGAAAAAAATCTGCCATATAAGAGCATAATGAAGCTTAGCAGTTTGAAAAAATAAAATTAAATGAGAAAGAAAATTGTTTTTTTCACATACAGAAATAAATGATTTAATTGCAAAAATTTACTGTTAGGAAGGGTTCCCATAGGTATCCAGTAGACAATTTGGTATGATTTTTTCTTAAATCATTCCTATACAGAGCAAAATAAAAACATTTTTTTAATTATTTAAAGGCAAAAGGAAGAATTAAGGAGAGAAAATGTAATGAGGCGTCAAAGATATTAACACTAAAGAAGCATTTTTGTGCTGTTGCACCTCTTTTACTGACGGTGTGCTTCTGTGTCCATCAGTCCACTTTGATTAGAAAAGCTGAAGCTAATTGCATGTGAAATGAATCTGAGCCAACATCCAGAGATCCTTCTTTATGACAGGAGCAAAGCAGCATCACACATTAATGCTTTCAAGAGGAAATGGAAGTTATGAACTTTGAGACAAGACAGGATGCCTTAGAAAGTCTGATTATATTTATTCCTGGATTATGTTCCCCACATGATATTTTACTGCTAGTAAATAGTTCTCTGTGGATTTTTTCCTCCTCTTCTACGTATTTGAATACAGAGAGCTTGAACTCAGGTTACAGCTAGAAAAGTATAAAAAGAAAATAGTGTTTAGCTGATGTCACAAATACATTTCTTAGCCATTTTTACTTTCATTGATACCTTCATCACTCTGGATTTTAGTGAAGAAGTTTCCTGTTTAATCTATGCACATGTGTGTATATAAGCAAACTTACACACATAAATATACCCCTATATATGACAGCTTATACAGTATGTGTTTTATATATATACTTATGCATGCATATATATTATTTACACCTGTTTATGGATCTATAGAGTTATTTTAACTTTTAATTAATTTAATGACTGAGTTAAAAAATAATTATAGCATCCATTATTCCAATACAAATGGAAAATGCAGTGCAAAACCCATAATTTCCTGTAAATAGGGTAGATTATATCTTGAAAATAGAAATAATCAGAATAATAAAACTTGCATTTGTTTTTTGACTGTGCCATTGTTTAATGTTTTTATCTTTGTCAATCTTTATGTCTCAGTGTGACATGACGGGGTATAGGAAAACAAATATAATTTTTTTTTTAGTTTATTTTCTTATGAAATAGAAGATCATTGTTCATTTACTCCTATATTTATTTTATTTTGGGAAGAAAAATGTGATAGCATAGATGCATTTTATTAATGATCAGTCAAAAACATATGACATTCCAAACTGTAAATAAGGAAAGGCAAAAAAAAAAATTAAAAAAAATTGTCATTGATAATTATAAACCTCCAATAAACAAATAGCTAAATAATTTGTTACATCAAACTGTGGTAATGTCAGACAAATACGTTCTTAGTAACTCATGGCCCAAATAAAATGTGATTTCAGTCCCAGAAGCTGAGTTTGGTCATAGTACTGTGCTTTGAAATGGATATCACACTGAACCAACTTCATCGTATTTAACCTCATATGAAACAAAGCTGTGCTTCTATTAGCTATTTGAGATTCTGTTAGCTCCCTTGACTTCAGTCGGAGCTGACAGTATCCCAGTGAAGTAATTATCCTCACTCTGCTGAAAGAACAGAAGCAACTGACTGGGGAGAGATGCTGCTGCTGGGGCTTAGCATTGTTCACACAGCAGGAGTGGGGATGAAAGGCACCAGGAAACATCAGAGATGCCACTCAGCCACCAGGTCAAGATAAGAAAAGAAAAACTGTTGCCAGCAATTCCACCTTTCCCAGAGGAATAAAAGAGCAGTCCTAGATAGCTGAGGAAGTATGACAAAAAAATGGGGGAAATGAAGACTGTAGAATACCTGCACCCAAACTAGGAAGAAGAGGAAAAGCTGAATATGTATGTGTTCGAACCAAGTGGTAATCTACTTCCTCAGGGTGCCAGGCTTGTAAACTGCACAATAAAACTGTTAAGTGTATATATATATGTTATTTTAAAGACAATATGAAAGAAAGGTTAAAAATGAGGAAGCCATGCTGTATATTTTCAGGGACAACTATAATCCTAGTAAACATACTTTAAAATGTGTGTAAAACATAATCTATAAAAATTCTACAGAGGAAAAAAAAGATGTGCCTTTTTTTAAATACCTAACGGATTTATTTATCAAAATTCCCTAAAAGTGTTATGGTAGTGCCATATAGAAAATTTACAATTAAATCAATAAATATTGATAATTTTTGTTTAGGAAATATTGAACTGAAAATATATATTGAATAACAGTACAGTAAATTTTATCATTTGCAGCATTAGGAATTAATAAAACCCCTGTAATCTAGTAGAGAGGAAACTTAAGACTGAGTGGTATAAAAGGTACTTTAAAACATCACTAGTTACACAGAATTTTACACAGAAAGTAATAATGACTCAATAATTACTGTGAAAGGAAATGCCAGGTCCTGCCCCTGGGGAGGAATAACCTCTTGCTCCAGCACAGGCCAGAGACTGACTGGCTGGAAAGGAGCTCTGCAGAGAAGGACCTGGGAGTTGAACAAGTTGAACATAAACCAGCAATGTGCCTTCCTGGCAAAGGTGGCCAACAGCCTCCTGGGCTACGGTAGGCAGAACATTCCCATCAGGTGAAGGCAAGTGATCCTTCCCCTCTGCTCAGTTCCAGGGAGACACATCTGGGTTGCTGGGCCTAGTTCAGGGCTCAACACTACAAAAAAGATGTGGACCAACTGAAGTGAGTTCAGCTAAGGGCTACAAGGATGATTAAGGGATTAGAACATCTGACATCGGAGGAGAGGTTGAGACAGTTGGGGCTGTTCAGCCTGGAGAAGACTCAGGGGGGTCTTGTTCATGTGTACAAGCACCTGACAGGAGGGAAAAAAACCGTGTATATCCTTACTAGGGGTTAATTCACCTTTGGGATGCAGCTCGAACAGAATCACATGTTTATTTTCCTCTAAAAGGCAACTAAATTCCTGAAAAAGGAATATACTTAGCTTTCATCAAAACCACTCTGTACATTGAGTCTATAGAAATCACAGATGGATTCATTCCAAAACCAAATTACAGTTCCAAATTAAAATAATACTGTAAATGCAGCTTCATGGTGTTCAGTTTATACTATGATCCAGAGTGAATGTCAACATGTAATAGTCATTAAAAAATGCAGAACAAGAAGCTCATTTGTCACAGAAAAGGTGTGACTGTCAGAAGATGACATCAGTATAGAACATTCCAAAACTGCCTGAGATTCTTGAATGAAATCCTAGTTAAAAACAGCAAATGTGACACTTTCATGAAAGAAAAACAGACAAAATTTCACTTCCCCTATGGGAAGACAGAACTGGAGCGTATATGTACCCTGAAGTGTGATACAAAGACAACTAAGCTGTCAGCAAAGTAGGGCTAAATACTCAAAGCATAGCATCATGCTCAGAATGAACTAATTTTGGGTCAAAACTCTCCCACTAGTCACTGCAACATTACCAATGATTAATTAACAGGCTTGCAGAATAGGCTTGCAGAACCTATGTGTCTTGCAGAATTGAAGTTAGTCTACAGATAAACAACAGGAAGCCCTGGTCCCTCAGGTTTGGCCCATCTCAGTCCACAGCTGTACCTGACAGCAGTAGCATATTCCCTGACTCCACAAGGTAGAAGGGACGGAAGGTCCACCTGCTGCTCCCACGAACCATCTACCTCCCTTTCTTACCCACTCTACTGCAGTACACAGTACTGCATAGTACACATTTACCCAGCAGATAAGGGTGAAGTCGGGTGCAGAGCTGGGCTGGGGATATTGGTCTGATTGAAAAACAGAGAAGAAATTCTGCTGCTGCAGTGACTTCACCACTATTATCAATTCGCTACCAAAGACAATGCAGTATAGACGTGCCAGTGATGACGTTGAACTTCTTCTGGATGGCAGTCAAGAGTGCAGCATGTGCTGACCACTGCTGATGGTTCATTACACCCAGATACTATGCAAGGGCAACTTACCTTAAAATGAGTTCATACACGTTTGCCCATTCCTTGCCTGTTGTGTCTTATTGTTGAGACTATAAATGTCTTTGAGGCAGCAATCATCTTTTGTCATACTTCTATGTAACACTAAGCACAGTGGAGTCCCAGGCACTTAGGAGCTCAACAATGACAATTAGAAGTTAATGCACACTCCTTTATTCCACCGTTTTTTCCCACAGGGTTGAATTTGATCCTAATATTAAAGAACAAAGAAGAATAAAAACAGCAGGGAACAAGCAGCAGCTACTTTTTGTTCCACTACCTATTTCAGCAGCAGATCTCTTAGATGTTACTTTATTCCTCCCATCTCGATATCATGATCCTGGGCAGGAAGCATCAAGAGCTGCAGAGGGCATAAATGATTTACTAACAATGGAGAAAAAAGTCATTATCACTCCTTCATCTCCATTATCTCCTTCAAAAGAAGTAGCAAAGTCAGAAGAGAGTAGATTTATATTTTTTCTTTTCCTGTGCTTCTATTTTCACCTTTCCCTCCTCTATTTTCATTCCTAAGACTGGCCTTTGAATGAGTTTTTCAACCTTTTGAAGGATTAAAGTAATGTTGAACACACTAAGCCTCACACAAGAAAAGTCCCAGTAGCAGCACAGGAAAATTATTATGCAAAATTGCTAAGGACTGCAGTAAGAAAAGAAAGTACCCGGTGAGAGTGACAAGCCAAAGTACCAGGGGATGAGGAAAATACAGGATAGGCAATGCTTATCAACCTTCATTTAAAAGGAGAGAAAAGTGATTAGTCTGCAGAGATAAGCATTTTGAAATTAAAAAAACAGCTGGTGTAATAATCAATCTGGATGAAATTCACAGTACTCAGCTGAATTACTTAAGGAAAGGCCTTTAGAAGTGTCAGTGAAGGGTTAATGACAGAAATACATGTGAAAAACAAACAAATAAATAAATGTACAAAACAGATTTCATTTGGAATTATTTGTTTTAAAAAATTCTCATAGAAAAAAAAGGAAGCTGGTGTCCTTAGTTTTCTGATCCTGTCAGAGGAAGGAAAAGGAAAGGTGAAATCAGGCTAACTGGTCAAAATAGGTTGAATTTAAGGAGTATAGAACTAACAGAAACCATGTTTTTAAGTACATAGTAAGAAAATATTTAGCATAAAAAAGTCTCATAAACTTTTTGAAAATATAGTAGAATTAAAATCTATGAAAAGAAAGATTTTTTGGGTGTTTAAAACAACCTTATTGCTGAAGCAACACAGTTTGATACTGAAGGACTTGAAGATACTTCTTTAGGTCATTGCAATATCACATGTCCTTTTTGCCCACTGCTGCCTCTGTCTCCCTGGCCCAGCATCCTCCGCAGCCTCCCGAATGACAGAAGCTGTAGTGGCAACAGCAGCTGGAGAGGTTGAAAGGTGGTTATGACACTTCATTTCCACTCTTGCTTTTCTTACCGCTTATTCAGCTTTCCATTATTGGATCAACTCCAATTTAAGCTAAACCATTTTAAGATACTACCAAGAGTAGGGCAATGACCCCACAAGACCTGATCGCACTTAGGGGAGGCTCAAGTTACTACAAAGCCCAGGTTGCAATCCACGGGTGGGCGTCTTTTTGTTGTTGTTATGAAGTACAATGTGCTGGAAAGGTTAAATCATTGACAAAATTGGATTCATGAACATGTTAGTAATAGGAAAATGCTGTTAAAATTATACATAGTCTAAAGGCTTCTGGGATTCAGGTCCTGCATATTGTCTTTTGAAGGCAGCTGCTCTAAACTACTTTCCCTCAGGTTAATAAAATACTCATTTGCCAATCACAAAAGGAAGTAGATACATGCATGAAGGGGAATGTGTCTGTCCAGACTGTTTCAGTGCTGGAGAAACCCAGCGACGAGAGCTGCTCCTGCTGTGCCTGGGATTGTAAGCACAAGTTTCCTCCTCAGTATTGCTGACTATTAGCTTTTAAAAGTTCTCGTGGTTCTCTTACCCACCATTTTTCTAAGCACAGAGTTAGCAATGCAAGCAAATACAGTTTCTTTTTTTTTTTTGTTAAGCCAGATCCCTCAGTGCGTATTGCATTTCCAGTGTTTCTCTGGAATCCTGAGGAGAAGAAAAAAAGAAAAGAGGAAACACGAAAATAAGATAAAAACAGCCCCACCCTGAAAAGGTAGGAAAGCAAATGCATATCATACTCATGTAAGAACAGGATCTCAGGAAAACACTCAAACGTCATGAAATAAGTGATAACATAGAGACACCAAATGCGGGATACATAGGAAGTCCATATTGATATCAATTACTTGAATTATTTCTGCTATGATCTTCAGTCTACTGATCTTGAAACCTGAAGAAAATTTCTGTATATACAGTTAATACAACTATAAATGCAACTACATTTGAGGGTAATATTTTTGGTGATTTATTTTCTAACTAAATTAGGGGAAAATTTCAGTGTAGGTATTTTATTTTTTCCCAATAAAAATAAACTTTCTCTTGACAGGATACATGTATGAACAAATGGTTTCATTTGTTTGGTTTCCTTTATTTTTAATTAAGAATAAATATTGTGAACATCTTGGGTTTGCTTTGGTTTGGGTTTGGGTGTTTTGTTTTATTTTTAAAGGGAAAGGCTTAGAAGAAGACTAGAAACTACACAGCCTTGAATACAAATTCATGTACAGTTTCATTTGAACAGGTAACTGAGGAGGGAGAGGGGAGAAAAAGTTTTATTTTCTCCCCTAGGAAGAATTCTGGTCAGCACACAGTATCCTGGCTGGTAAGCATTTATGGATATGCTGCCAGTATTAAATAATGACAGTGATCTAATCTAGGATCCCAGGAACCCACAAATTGCAAGCATCAGAACTACCTCCAGAAGCCAAGAAAATTAAGTGCCTAATTTTACTTATTCTTTTCTCTGCTGAGAATAAGGTGTCCAACATAGCCAAAATACCAGCCAATGTCTAAGACATATCCAGTTTCTTCTGGTAGTCTAAGGAACTACAGTCCAAACATTGCTTTTGACACACAGGCAAGGTCTGTTATCAAAGAGAATGTGATACAGTCGTGTACAGCCACAAGGAACTTACAGAAATATTGCAATACTGCTGAGAGAATGTTAAAGTGAGCCGATGGGGAACAATTATTCCTACATTTCTTAGGATTTTCAGTCTTACCTTCAGGTAATCCCAAAGTTTGTTGCAATTTATTTAAACTGATAAAATTAACTGCATACATTTGTATACTGATTCTTTTCCTATAATTATTTCATATTCCTTATGATTCTGATGCAATGAATTTTTATTTCTTAAAGGCCATTTTCCTTACACGGAGTACTCAGTTCACAGAATGACAGTGTTCAAGGCGTTCCTGATATTTGCCAGATGCTACAAAATCAAGATGATGCTGTGGATCTTTTCAGGATTCTGTACTCTAGGCAGCAGCTGATCTTTATCTTAATAACCTTCCAGGATTTCTACTAAGCCCCAAATCCCTTCTGAATAAGGGTGCTTATACAAAACCTCAGCAGTCACTTCGGTGTTTCGGCTTAGAGTGTACAAAACCTTATGTGCAAATCCATGTACAATTCTTACTGCCATTCATTAACTTTCTTTCCTTGGCACCATTATCACTAAAAGAAAATGTCTGAACTGTTCTCTGGTTCCACCTCCCAGACTGAAACAATCTGTTTCAAACACAGAGCTAACTGAATGCCACAGGAGTCATTTAGCAGGGGCAGAATGGCCGGATTTGGATCTCTGCTTGCCTCAAGACATTTAGTGTAATCTCACTGTTTGCATTTACCAGACAGTATTGTAAGGAATGGCCTTTCAAAAGGAATGTTATTGTGCTGAAATTAGAGAATTCAAAATACATTTTAAAGTTGATGATTTTTTTTTTTTAATACAGAGGTAAGGATTTGCACAGAATGCAAGTTATAGGTAGTGTTTGTACCCATCATATACCTAAAAAGAGAAAATGAGTTGGATTTGTGTTTTTCAGCTTATTTATATACATTTATAAACTATTTTATTTTCATATAATAATTATGAATTCCATTTTGTTCTTCGGCTTCATGCAGAAATTTTTACAGCTATACTTTTTAATTTATAGCATCCTTTTACAGGTTAGCTCTCTTCAAATGATCATCAATAATAAAAGTGTCCTTAAAGAAGAATCTGTGCTGGTTTGGAAGATATCATGCTGGCATAGCACTTGTATATTAACCTATGGTTAAAGTTAGAATTGCAAACTGCATTTTAACTTTGCGGATTCATTTCCCTCCACTCCATAAACCCGAAAGCTGTACTTGGAGGCTGATATGAGTTTCCATCAATGCTTTGTGGAGTACCGAAGGTCTGAAAACTTCCAAATTTTTCACTCTATGGAACTCAGGATTTGGTAGGGGATCTTCAGAAAAGCCAAATTACAAGGTAAGTAGTCTCTCCTTTCCTAAGTGACTTCAGTATCTTTAAATCACATTCTACTCAGCAGCCCCACTGTGAAAGCCTATTATTCTTTCTGTGAAAGAATGTTCCCTCTCACGGTGTGCACTCAACCTGAACTGCTCTTATACTTTTTTGTTTTACATTGTGTTATCCCTTTTCCTTTCTCCTGTGTGGTGCATAAAATTATCATCCACCCTGGCATTACCGATATCCTTTAAGCATTTTATGTTTCCATTAAATCATAGCATCTTACATTTTATCCCTTGGGCAGTATGAATAAAGGCTGTGTCAAGTTTCTAATTGGAGATTATCCTTGATACCTTGATGAAACACAGAATAGGAAAAGTGGTTTGCCCCCACAGCTCAGTGTTGTGACAGGGGGGTCTACTCATTAAATCACATTCTGGTTGTGAAGGTAGTTGTTTGTTTTTCATGTTAATTTTCTTTTAGGAACAGTATAGTGTGTAGGACTCAGGAGGTGATTGTCTCCCTGTACTTGGCACTGGTGAGGCCTCACCTTGAGTACTGTGTCCAGTTTTGGGCCCCTTACCACAAAAAAGACATTGAGGTGTTGGAGCAGGTCCAGAGAAGGGCAAAAAAGCTGGTGAGGGGTCTGGAGTCTTATGAGGAGAGGCTGAGGGAGCTGAGGTTGTTCAGCCTGGAGAAAAGGCAGCATACAGAATTCAATTATGATCACATATTTAACACAAAACGAGGACCTATAAAATATGTTGAATAAAATAGCAATTAAAATATGGGGTTTTTTTAAAGCATTACCTCAAATGTCTGTTAATATTATATAACAGAACAAATAATTCTAAATACTGTTATATGCTATTTGTACTAATAATAACTAAATAATAGAGTGTCTGAGAACCAAACAATTTTTTTTTTCACTGTGTAGGTGGAATAAAATTTTGTTACTGCTGTAACATATAAACAAATTAGATGAGGCAGAAGAAGAGAGGCCACTCAGACAAAACCAGACAACAGACAATAATAAGTTATTTTTCTGGATCTTCTCTCTTCTAAGCCTAATTAGGAAGACAAAAACTAAATAGCAGAAAGAAACATAAGAAAAAAAAAAAGGTTGAGTTAGTGATGTCAAATGGGAAACGAAAATAAGAAGGGAAGAAAACTGCTCATGAAGAAGAAAGAACTAAAACATAAAAAATTTTTAAAGAATATAGTAAAAGAACAGATTGATATAGTAATGAAACAAGAATGGCATTTTCTGCAGTTTCAGAAATTATTAACAGAATACCTCACCTTAATAGTGGTTGCATTTACTGATCTGGCTTGTATTCATTGCTAACAGTGCTGGTGGTATTTATCTTCAGACTGAGATATATAAATTTAAGTTTATAACAAAAAGTGCCCACATACCCATTATTCAGTTGCTTAATCACTGATTTCTGCTGCCATTCCACATGCCCAAGGTTATCTGAGACTTCAAAATGTGACAAATATGTTGCAGACTTTATAGGTTAAGATTTTGATTACTCATAAATGTCCTATGTCCTTTTTCATGTTGTAGAATCATAGAATAGTCTGGATTGGAAGGCAACCTTAAAGGTCATCAAGTCCAAACTCATTGCCATGATGAAGGACACCTATCTCTAAATTAGGTTGCTCAAAGCCCCATCCAACCTGACCTTGAACACCTTATTTCTAATGATGGAGCATCCACAACTTCTCAGGCAACCTGTTCCAGTATCTCACCATCCTCATTGTAAAAAATGTTTTCCTTATGTCCAATCTAAATCTACCCTCTTTCAGGTTAAAACCATTGCCCCTTTTCCTATCACTACAGGCCTTTGTAAAAAGTTTCTCTCCATGTTTCTTATAAGCCCCCTTTATATATTGAAGGGCTGCAACAAGGTCTCTCCAGAATCTTCCCTTCTCCAGGCTGAACAACCCCAACTCTCTCAGCCTGCCCTCATAGGAGAAGTGCTTCATCTCTGACCATTTTTGTGCCCCCCTCTGAACTTTATCTGACAATTGCATGTATTTCTTGTACTGAGGACTCTAGAGCTGGATGCAGTACTCCAGGTGGGGTCCCACCAGAGCAGAGTAGAAGGGGAGAATCACCTTCCTTGACATGCTGGCCACACTTCTTTTTATACAGCCCAGGATATGAATGGCTTTCTGGGCTGTACACGCATTGTTGTCTCATGTCCAACTTGTCAGCCACCAATATCCTTGAGTCATTCTCCTCCGGGCTGCTCTGAATCCATTCGTCCTTCAGTCTCTATTGATATTGGGTATTACCTGGACTCAGGTGCAGAACCTTGCACTTGGTCTCATTGAATTTCATAAAGTTCACATGGTCCCACTCCTCAAGGCTATCAAGGACTTTCTGGGTGGCATCCCTTCCTTCAAGTGAGCCAGCTGCACCAATCAGCTTGGTGTCATCTGCACACTTGCTGAAGTTGTGCTCAGTCTCACTGTCTGTGTCATTCCATTAAACAGGCTGAATTCATAGAAATCCCATATTTTGTCTATGCCTCTATTGCCTGCATATAATACCTTTAGTTTAGATGTCTTCATTTAGCTAGAGCTTTTTGCAAGTAATGAGGACTTGAATTAGATGGAAACTGTTGGGATTTGATTGTGTTTTTTTAAGTTGCTAAGGATGAAAAGTTGCCAGTGATGTGAAGGAACAGTGAAATATCTTTAACCATTATTTAATCAAAATGTATTGTAATCTGTCCAAAGTTTTTTATTCTTCAAAGTTCAGCAAAATTTTAATGGTAAATTCTGAATTAAGTATCCATTATCTTCATACGAGTTATGTAATCTTAGATTTTCTGAGCCTATTTCAGTTTATACCTTTTAAAATGCTTTACATTATATTCTAGCAAATAACTGAGCTGATCCACAGATAACAGGTCTTTTTGATTGTTGGGTTTTTTGTTTTTTTTATTTTAATGCCAGCCTCCATTAATCTGCTGACTCGCTATTGTGAGTTTAATTTTGTGATTAGCATAAGATATATCTTCCTAGCCATTCACATAAATTTCATGATGAAAGACTGACATATTTTAATTTATATTCTCAGTAAGGACTACTTAGTTCAAAAAGTAAGGAACTTCTAAAAGTGAGATTTAACAGTGAAAAAAAAAAAAAACCCTGACCCCAAATCAACCCTAAAGCACTTAGCTTCTCATTTATGAAGAAAAGACAAGCTGAAAACACAACCCCTATCTTTAACAATAGATATGTTAATTACTAACATGTAATTAGACTGGTTGTACTGTACTGTAATGATCTGCACTGCTAAACTAGCCAAAAAAACTCCCTCTACATCCTCTAAAATCTGTCACTTCCAATGATTTTCTATAAGTTTACATGCAATACTGGCAAGTACAATTTTAATAACTCAAAACACTGTTTCATACTTCTTTACTGAGTTGTATTCTAAATGAAGACTAATCAATACCAGGTAGAAATATAGATTGCTGTAAAAAGTTTAAACAACTTGTATGGTGCTGCACACAGAAATAAAGCTGAGGACGAATATTCTGCTTTTTAAGTCTGCTGCCACCAAGTTTTCTTGGTGAAGACCAGAAGAGAAAAGTATACAAAGATTGCAGGAAAACAATGAACTGTGATGTATTTCGAAAGCTTTTTGCTGCAGTATATAAATATGGTGATATATCCACAAGCATTACCCCACATGTAGTTTAATACTGAACACATTAATATCAAACATTGCAGTCTCATATAAATCTTTACTGCTGAAATCTGAAAGTGTTTTGCATATATTTAAAAGCTCAGACTTTTCAAATAAATTTTTATAAAGAGGTCTGATTTTTTTTTGTTTTGTTTTGATTTGCTTTCTCCTGTAGAGTCAACACTAACAGAATGCACACAACTTTTAGAATCGTAGAATCATTTAGGCTGAAAAAGTCCAATGATAAACCTAACATTGCCTACTCCACCACTAAACCATGTCCCTAAGCACTACATCTACCCATCTTTTAAACACCTCCAGGGATGGTGACTCAAGCACTTCCCTGGGCAGCACGCTTCAATGCTTCACAACCGTTTCAGCAAAGAAATGCTTCCTAATATTCAGTCTAAACCTCCCCTGGTGCAACTTGAGGATGTTTCACCTCATCCTATCACTTGTTACTTGGGAAAAGAGACTGACCCCCACCTCTCTGCAACCTCCTTTCAGGTAGTTGTAGGGTGATAAGGTCTTCCTTCAGCCTCCTTTTCTCCAGGCTAATCATCCCCAGTTCCCTCTGCCCCTTCTCAGAAAACCTGTGTTCTAGACCCTGCACCAGCTTTTCTGCTCTTCTTCGGACACACTCCAGCTCCTCAATGTCTTTGTTGTAGTGAGGGACCCAAAGCTGGACCCAGTATTTGAGGTGCAGCTTCACCAGTGTTGAGCACCAGGGGATGATCATTTCCAGAGTCCTGCTCACCACACTATTTCTAATAAAAGGCAGGATGCAGCTGACCTTCTTGACCAGCTGGGAACACTGCCGGCTCATATTCAGTCGGCAGTCAACCAACAGATCCTTTTCTGCTGTGCGTCCCTCCAGCCACTCTTCCCCAAGCCTGTAATATTGCACGGTGTTGTTTTGACCCAAGTACAGGACCCAGCACTTGGCCTTGTTGAACTTCATACAATTGGCCTTGGCCCGTCAATCCAGCCTGTCCCACCCAACTTGGAGTCACCTGCAAACTTACTCGATCCCGTCATCCAAATCACTGAAAAAGATATTAAAGAGAACAGGCCACAGTACTGAGTCCTGGAGAACATCAGTTGTGACTGGCCACCACCTAGATTTAACTCCGTTCACCACAACTCTTTGGGCCCAGACATTCAGCTGGTTTTTTTTACCTAGAGAAGAGTATGCCCATCAATGCCATGAGCAGGCAGTTTGTGCAGGAAAATGCTGTTGGAAATGCTATGAATGTCTTTACTAGAGTCCAGGTAAACAACGTACACAGCCTTTCCCTCCTCCACCAAGCATGTTATCTTCTCATAGAAAGAGATCAGGTTAGTCAAGCAGGACTTTCCATTTCATAAGCCCATGCTGACTGGACCTGATCGCCTGGTTGTCCTCTACATGCTGTGTAATGTCACTCAAGATTATCTGCTCCATAAGACTGATGGGCTTGTAGGTGCCTGGATATTTCTTCTGGCCCTTCTTGTAGGTGGGCATCACAATTGCTAGACACCAGTCAACTAAGATCTCCTCTGTTAGCCGGGAATGATGATATATGGATTGAAAGTAGCCTGGTGAGCAGTTCCACCAGCTTCCTCAGTATCCTTGGGTGCATCCCATCCAGTCCTGTAGACTTACATACGTCTAAATGATGTAGTAGGTCACTATTTCCCCTTGGATGATAGGGGCTTCATTGTGCTCCCTGTCCCTGTCTTCCAGCTCAGGGGGTGAGTACCTCAAGAACAATTGGTCTTAATTTTAAAGGCTGAGGCAAAGAAGGCATTAAGTACATCGGACTTTGTAAATATGCTTCCCCCAGCATCCAACAAAAGATGGAGAGTCTCCTTGGCTCTCCATTTGCTGGTAATATATTTATAGATTATTTTTTTTTATCGTCTTCTACTGCAGTAGCCAGACTAAGTTCTAGTTGGGCTTTGGCCCTTCTAATTTTGTCTGTGTATAACCTTATGCTATAACTATGATTATAGTCCTTCTCAGTGTCCTGCCTCTTCTTCCGAAGGTCATAAACTCTCTTTTTTTCCGTGAGTTCCATCCAAAGCTTTCTATTTAGCCAGGCCAGTCTTCTTCCCCACTGGCTCTTCCTTTGTCACATATGGACAGTCTGCTCCTGAGCTTGGTATCATTCTTATCCCACTTGGTAGATCTAAGATTAATGAGTAGTTACATGCATTTTTTAGGAACTATTGAGTAAGTAATTTTACTTAGTGATAAGCATACCTGAGAATACAGAAGTTATACAATCTTCTGAAGTACTTGGTTCTTCCTAACCTTTCATCAGGTACCTATCCTAAGACAGAAAGCAATTTGGTGCTAGTCGCTATTTTTATGTAGTATTACTCTCATATTTAAACTCTCGCTTTACTGTAAACTCAACCTGTGCACTCACTGAACAGAGGGAAAGCTAGATTTTTTGTTCATGAATAATATTCCAGACACACACCATATCTATGGATTAGTAGTAAACAGAAAAACAGTTTTTACCCTCAAGGTACAATGAAAATGCAAAGGAGACACCTAAACATACTTGACGAGTGCCAATTTGGATGATGCAAGGCATCCAAGACAAGCCTAGGGCTGGCAGGTGAAACACAGGACTGTGAGACATTGGCATTTTTCTGGAGTGGCAGCTCAGGGCCAGGCAGGATACTCCAAAGTATCTTATCTGTTACTATATATGTAGACCCCTGAATTCCTCTCCTAGAGTGTTTGCCTGTGGTTTAGAGGCAGTAGGTTTCTTGTTTCATTTGAACAGTGAGAATCAAAGGTGACTGGAAAAAATTATGGGTACATTATATTTGTACTTCCCATCTTGTAGGCCTTTGACGGCAGCTAGCTGTAAACAGGTATAAATGAGTTTTTAATGCTCCAGTTGGCAACGCCTGACCCTTCAGATGGTTGTATAATATGCTTTCAAATAATCTCTATAAGACTATAATTTGAAAGGGAGGTTTGCCATGGCCTGATAGCAACTTGTGATTTATGAATTTCTCTGAATGGGATTTACAAAGAAATTGGACGTCATTAAGAAGCAGCTGTTTTTACCAGATCCGACCTAGGTCAGAGTGGCTTCAGAGTGTTAATGATTATGTTTGCCTGTCTCGAGTAAATTGCTTGTGAATGACTTTGTGAGGCAAAATTGCTTTAAAATAGACACTGGTGATAGCATGCTGCAAGTTGTTAGCATGTTTGCTGATGGCAAAACCATACAAGGTGTTAAATATAAATCCTGAATGAAAACAGACAAACAAATAAAAAAGATAAAGTTATGCAACACAGATATTTTTCTTTTTTATATTAATTTTATAGGGAAAATAAAGACTGACAATAGGCATGAGACTACCTTTGAGCATTAGACTACCTTATAGTCCAATGTCTAAGTAGAGAAATTAATATATGGTAATCGTCTCATCTGATGCAGTAGTCAAAAGAAATATGATGAAGATATTTTTCTGCATGTCAAAGCATTTGGTTTCAGACAACGATTTTATTTTGTCCAATATGTAACTTCTATCAGACATCAATTTTAATGATAGAAATTCTAGATTTATCAAAACAAATGGGATTATTTTGGTTTCACATGAATAATTCTTTAAAATCTGGAAGTGTGTCTTCATTTTTAAAAAAATACGATATACACGAATGTGTATGTGCGTGTATAGTTATATGTAGTTAGGTATATTTCAGAACTGCACATTTCACATAGTTGGGTTTGATTTTAAAAACAGCTAAATCATTTATTGGGCAGTAAATAGATGTACTACAATCTACTGTAAAAAAATCCCCATAAAACCATAAAATAGTACCAGGTGGTTTGGAACATGATTACTGAATGTGACATTTATTGCGAAGGAATATTTGCAAATATGTCTCAACAGTCTTATCTTTTCTACTAAAAAATATTAATTGATATTATTCTCCACATTTGCCAGTATTAAAGGTCATTGCACAAAAATTCAACACCCTGAGCATTCAGTTTATTTGTTTTCACCTGAGCTTTACTTCTTTCTATTCTTTCATAATGATGTATGAAATCTTTCTCAATATTTCCTTTGTATACCACCAGAGAGAGATATACAGTTTGTAGAAAACTGTAGAAATTATAGTGTTCTAACCTCCTAGTCACTGCTGGTTTTATTAGAGGGGTGGAAGTTGAGATCACCAGGGGATCCCAGTACAGACAATGGACTTCCATGGAGACCTACTGTTCCACAGCACTATAATTTCTTCATTAATTCTGAAGTCTTGAACTTAAATGCACTTATCTGCTGAATGCTTCCTTGATTAAAGATTTTGAAATCATAAAATGCCCACATGATATCATGAAAATGCTGTATTTAGATACTATGTATTGAATACTCATACTGTAGTCTGGGCTAAGTCTGGAGTTTCTCCTGATTGTGGAGAATTGGGTTAGAGATCATTTAGGAAAACTTAACACCCACAAATCGATGGGCCCTGATGGGATCCACCCACGAGTGCCAAGGAAACTTGCAGATCTTATTGCGAAGCTGCTCTCCATCATCTTTGAAAGGTCACGGAGAACAGAAAGGTGTCTAAGGACTGGAGGAGAGACAGCGTCACTCCGGTTTTCAAAAAGGGCGAGAAGGAGGACCCAGGAAACTGTAGCCCAGTCATCCTCACCTCCCCCCCTGGAAAGGTGATGGAACAGCTGATTCTGGATGCCTTCTCTAAGCATGTGGAGAAAATGAAGGTTATCAGGAGTGGTCAAAATGGATTCACCAAGGGGAAATCATGCTTGACCAATCTGATAGCCTTCTATGATGGCTTAACTGGCTGGGTGGATAAAGGAACAACAGCGGACGTTGCCTAGTGTGACTTCAGCAAGGCTTTCGACACCGTTTCCCATAACATCCTCATAGGTAAGCTTAGGAAGTGTGGGTTAGAAGAGTGGACAGTGAGGTGTATTGAGAACTGCCTGAGTGGCAGAGCTCAGAGGGTTGTGGTGGATCGGAGTCAAGTTGGGGCCTTGTAACTAGCAGTGTTCCTCAGGAATCAGTACTGGGTCCAGTCTTGTTCAACATATTCATCTGTGACCTGGATGAGGTGACAGAGTATACCCTCAGCAAGTTTGCTGATAACCAAAACTGGGAGGAATGGCTACCACACCAGAAGGCTGCCATTCAGGGAGACCTAGAAAGGCTAGAGAGCTGGGCGGAGAGGAACCTTATGAAGTTCAACAAAAGAAAGTGTACGGTCCTGCACCTGGGAAGGAATAACCCCATGCAGCAATACAGGCTAGGGGTTGACCTACTGGAAAGCAACTCTGTGGAAAATGACCTGGGAATCCTGGTGGACAATAAGTTGACCATGAGGCAGCAATGTGCCCTTGCGGCCAAGAAGGCAAATGGTCTCCTGGGGTGCATTAAAAAGAGCATGGCCAGCAGGTCAAGAGAGGTCATCCTCCCCCTCTACTCTGCCCCAGTGAGGCCACATCTGGAGTACTGTGCCCATGTCTGGACTCCCCAGTTCATGAAGGACGGAGAACTACTGGAGAGAGTCTGGCAGAGGGCTACAAAGATGATCAAGGGACTGGAGAACCTCTCTGATGAGGAAAGGTTGAGAGACATGGGTCTGTTTAGCTTGAAGAACAGAAGACTGAGAGGGTACCTCATCAATGCTTATAAATGTCTGAGGGCTGGATGTCAAGAGGATGGGGCCAGACTCTTTTCAGTGGTGCCTGGCAACAGGACAAGGGGCAACGGGCACCAACTGGAATACAGGAAGTTCCATCTGAACATGAGGAAAATCTTCTTTACTTTAAGGGTGCTAGAGCACTGGAACAAGCTGCCCAGAGAGGTGGTGGAGTCTCCTTCTCTGGAGACATTCAAAACCTGCCTGGATATGTTCCTGTGCAACCTGCTGTAGGTGAACTTGTTTTGGCAGTGGAGTTGGACTAGATGGTCTCCAAAGGTCTCTTCCAACCCGTACCATTCTGTGATTCAATTTCAGCTGCAAACTTTCCAGCATTTACTCTTTAAGCCAGAATCTAAATTAAACTAAAACAAAGCTGTTGCTTTTATTTAATCTATTCTATTATCTAATCAGAATAAATGCAGCTTTATGTTGCATAGCCACTGACAAACTCTTTGCCAGGACGTTATGGAACTCTCTGATATCTATAAAGGGCCAGACTCTTGTTTGCTGTGATTTCCACCAATTCCTGCTGAAAGCTTATGCCACAAACAGAATGAAATGTTACTCATCCCAAATAATAGGTTTACAATTCAACTTAATTAATTTTTTTTCCAAGTCTGCAAACTTTAGCAGGTTGTAGTAACTAAAAAAATAGTTTTCTTTTCTTCAGCTCTTCCCTAATGAAAGTAGGTCTAAATTGTATTAATGTTACATATTGCTACAGTTGCTGTTAGTTCAACAGGTGGGCAAAGATTCATGGGTCTAAACCAAAAACTCTTCAAAAATCAAATGAAGTGTTTTCATCAGGCCTCCAAATGGTTTTGGTTGAGGCATTGTCTAAAAGATTTAAAGCAAATTCCTGTTCAACTAAACATTGCTGTCTAAACCTCTTAGTATTACTTTTATGATATTTTTTATAATATATAAAATAATAAAATATATAATATTATATAATATTATAATAATAATATTTTTAACATAAATTCTTTCATTAGCTTACCTTACCCTTAACTACAGTTATACAAGATTATACCTTCTCTCTCTCTTGAGTTATGTGGCTCTCTGTTTATTAGTATTTTCATTTCTGAATAAACACTCAAAATAATACTTTCAAACAGCTGATTTGATAATTGCGTTCCTCCTTACAACACATGTGACATAGATTCAAAAGGAAAGGTGTGCAGAGAAGTCCAGAGCAAACTCAGGTGTTTATCACCAACAAAGTGGTTGTATTCGTCTCCATTTCCAACAGCTGGTAGAAGTCAGTGCTTCATACTCACTGCTTAACCCCTTCTTTTGGGCAGGTCCTCCTTTATTCTGCAGTAACAGAGATTTCTAGCCAAAGCAGTTGGGGTTTTTTTGTGATTTTAATAGCATTTATTCTGACATGAGGGAATAAGAAAAGGCTTTATATTATTTTGACTTTTTTTTTTCTGTTGTTTCCTCCTATTTCTTTGCAGCAAGTGCAAAGAAGAAAGAGAGCTGGTTATTTTATATACTATCATTCTTTTCTACCTTTGTTTCAGTAGGAGTTGAGTACAGAGTTTAAGAGCTAACTGATGGACACTTAGTTTTCAAAATGGCAGATAATTAAATGTCAGCAATAGGATACAAAGATATGGTACAAAGAGAACATAAAAGAATATTCTTCTTTGTCTCTATTTCTGTACTTCTCTGAAGAACATTCTCGACCTATCAAGCATCATTTATCTCACAAGGAGATCATGCATTGTTAGCTTAATATCACTAATGCACTTTGATAGTATTTTTCTTTTATTGTTCAAAATTGTAGTGATTCCAGTGATTTAATCTAAAATAATGCATTACTGAAGAGATTATTTTTTGAGCAATTGCATTTTTTAAAGACTGTGTGTTTCCATGTTATTTCCCATACTACTGAAAAACAATGGTTCATTTTCTGAGTATGTTCTAAACTCCAGGGAAAAAAAGTACTATACTGTAACAGAAAGCAAATTTTGTCACTATTTTTAATAGGAGTATTTTCAAAAGTAAAAGAAGGCATTGTTGGCCTTTACTGTCAAAGAATTTTTGCCATGAAATGCAGAAAGGCCCCCTTGTGACAAACCTCCTTGCAGGACAGTGCAGAACCCTCCATGCAGTGCATCAGTTGCTACCAGCCAAAGCAGAGTCACTGATCTATCCATCTCTCATTCTCAGGTCTGCTCTGGAGGGACAGCACCAGAAAGTCTTGTCCAGAATTTAATAATCACACTTTTATCTTGTGTCTGTGTCTTTTTCTATTGATATTTTATTGTGAGTTGTTAGAAATGTAAGGAAATGCTCTATTGGTGAATTCATAGTCCAAATAATTTATGCAAAACCACTCCGTCATTTTTCCTTGTAATTTGTCTGTCTTCAAAGAGTGTTTTTAAAATACCTCCAGCCTAGTGTGTGTTTGTTTGTTTGTTTCTTTGTTTCTTTGTTTTCAGGCAGAGTGTAAAATAATTTGTTGAAATAATAGGTGTTTTAATTAGTTGTAATTTCTTATACTCTACCCTTCCCATATCATCAAAAAAACCCACGTGCAATACTCAGTAGCTATGAGTAAAATAATTTCACCTATCTATTTTTGGATACCAATGCAGAATGACATGCACAATTTGATTACATGACAGTGGATATCATTCTATGTTGCTGAAATTTTTCTAAAGAGGCATTCAGGTATTAGATCATGCATGTAATAATAGTATATTTGTTAAAAATGGGGTTATGATTGTGACAAGTGTCCAACAGGTAGTCTTTCTGTTATTTTATCTATTTCTGCTATTTATTTAAAGCAGATATTATTTTTTTTTTCTGCTCAGGGATTTCATTGCCAAAATTAATCCAAGGGACAGTTTTTACAAAGACAATATTTCAAGGTAATTAAATCACTTTATATCGGTTTATTTTGCAAGAAAAAAGGTGCTCTTAAGGGTGAAAAATAGATAGTCTTCTCTTTAATTAAATTGAAATTTGAACAAGCTATATATTATTAAGAAACAGACTGAGAACATATTCATTGTTTTGTGAGTGCTTTGCTTTAAACAAAAATAATGAACTAAATTCAACAAAATGAGTAGCACATGAAATATTAGTATATGTGTGTATGCAAAATCATCTCCTTAGACATGCTGTGTAAATCTAAACATTTTATAGTTCAAATTTCTAATTCACTAAAAGTTGATTATGTTCATTGAGAATCATCTTCTAATGGTCCAGACCTTAGGAGGTTTAGATGTATAAGGTATACTATATTTCGCCTAAATATTTTGCTTCTGAAATGAATACAATGGTTTCTTAAGACAAATAAAAAAAAATTAAAAAATAAAATAAATAAAATCGTTGTTCAGATATTCAGAATATTGAACAGATCTTAATAAATAACAGGAATAACAAAATGTTATCAGTCTTTCTCAGTCTGTCTTATTATTTCTAAATCTTTTTATTTATCATTAAAATTCAGTATCACACAACATCCTGAACCTAAGTTGCTGAAGGCAAGTTATTTGATAGCTCACTGTTGCTGTAGCATAACTGCACACAATTAAGATGTACAAAATGGTTGTAGGTGGGTTTGTTTGTTTGTTTGTTTTTGGCTTTTAAATTAACTGTGCAGAATTTACTCTTTTGCTGAGTCATGGCCAATTAAGAGAAATCTTCTAAGAACCTTCATTTTAGAGATACAAAACTGTCAAGAAAAAGCGTACTCAATTTCATTTTGATCAAAAAGCAGCTTTCTGCATCCTGAGCCAACTTCTCCATCTGCTTGCACCTTGAATTAATTCAAAATCCTTTGTTTATGAAAGCGCAAGCTGTTGCTATTGGAAGGGTGGCATTGTAACATATTAATAATTACAAATTCACTGAAGATTCAAGCAGGAGGAAAAGGTTGGCTGGATTGGCAAAATTTCTTCATCATTATCATCATCATATTTTATAAATTAAAACAGATCATCATATTTTATGAATTAAAAAAGATCTTGATAACCTGCAAATGTAGGGTAGATGATACAGGCTGATATACAAGATGTATATAACACTTTGCTTCTTATGGGAATATACTAGATAAAAATTGGAAAGGCACTGATGGTGAAGCAATAGATTTCTTCTTCCATCAGTTACCACTGTGTACATTAATATTCAAAATTTTACAGTGTTATTTAAATATAATTTAATGAATGCCATACAAACAGGAATTACCACTTGTATCTATGTCAAAATCAGGTTTGGATTTTCAGAGCTGGGAGGTTGGTCTAATGATATCTGGGATACAACATACAGTCTTTAATTGTTTTTACTATCAAGTTCTTGTTGGTTATGTCAATTTAGTCTCAATGTCTTTTCCTATAGATTTTAATACCTCGTATCCACTTCCCTGTACCCAGACCTTTTACTCAAAATGCCTTTAGTTTCACAGCTTTCATGAAGGTTGCAAAATTGATAATTTGGAAGTAAGAAGGAAGATTTACTGAATCCAGTGATGGAGTTTCAGAAGGGTTGAAGACATTTTCTTTTCTTTATTTCTTAGCTTCAGAAATCTTGAAGAGTCTTTTAAAGATTTGATTTCAATTTAGCATTAGACTGTGCAACATTTTTCGTGTACACACAGTCTATCTGCATATTTGTCACAATTTTCATTTACTACATCCCAGTTCTCTGACAGTCCTTGCAGCTCTCTTCACCTTCTTTGCCTTATGATCCATTCTCAACCAGTTTAGGCTCAGAAAGTCATGAAAAACAGGAGACAGAGATGCTTTATGAATAATATTCATCTTCATTTACTTGTGCTGCTGGCTACATCACTTAATAAAAACTTGATTTTTCCAAGGTCCTGCTGCATTTAGACCCAGCAAGCATTTAATAGTTTCAGCAGCTCCTGATGTCAGTACTCTGTAATACAAAACTGGAGCTATTACCCCCAAGAAATATCTTATGAAAAGTACTGGCAGTAAATTACAGCAAAAGGAGGTCCTGGCAAAACTCTAAAATAAGAAGCTTCAGTTCTAACAACATTATTCTTACAAAGACCAGAAAGGGAATAGGTTAAGAGACAATAGCAACGTCACTCAGTTCTGGAAGGGACTCTAGTTTAAACAGTTGCCTGCCCTTAACTGCCAGTGAAAAAATCAGAGATGGAGTTCACCTGAGTGAGTTCTAGTTGACTAAAAGTCTAGGGTGGATATCCAGCCCTCCTGAGCCGTTAGAGAGCACAGGCGGGTTGCTCCAGACTGTGTCTCTTCTTATCTATAAGTGAGTATTGTGTCCTATTCACCTTAGCTATCTGCCTTAAGAAGGAATCATTTGCCTATGGAAGATTCCTTCCCCTTGTTCACACACAGAGCTTAGATCATTAAACAGTTAACAGCCAGTTTGGCAAAATCAAGCAACTGTAAGATAAAAACCAGGAATTAGGACAAAACGATTCCTTGTTTTCCAGCTCCCTTTTTTTTTTTTGCCCCCTTTCCATGACTTTTTTTTTTAATCAGAAGAAAATATTTTGAGGGCATTTAAATATCAAAAATCAAGATAAGCCAAATCAATGCAGTAATATTTAATTGAATTTATATATATTTCTCTCAAATACTTGTTGAAATATGTGATTGTCACTTTTATGCCTTGGAATTAAAGACTCTATAAAAATTTAAATTCATATCATTATACAGCAAATATGTTTACACATTTCACTGTATCTGAAAACTATAAAAAAGCTAAAAAGTGGCTGGAAAAAGGAATGGGTTCAGGATCCTGAAGCTGACAAATTATATAAATCTACTGTATATGCAAACTTCATGTTCTTCCAAAACCATGACTAATAACTTGTTGTTTGTTTGATTCTCAGTGTCCCTATGTGAATTCATAATTTCAAATGTTCTCTCCCACTGGCAGAGTCTAAAAAAAGTCCATATCCTGCACCTGCACCACTTTGCATCTTTAAAATCTTTTTTAATTTAACTATGATTAAAGAGTATGACTTTCCACTGATTCTCATGGACACTTAATCATATGCTAACAGTTCCTCTCATATTTTTCTAGATGTTGAAGTCTCTGCACCTATGGAGATGCCTATAATTACCTTGGTGCCACCTGCTTAACTGAATGGTAAGAAAAACAATTTGTGTTTTCTTTCATTGTGTGAAAAGCACAATCTGGAAAAAAGTTTTAAAAGTGGGAAACTGGAAATATAATGTCTTTGAGTGTTTGTATTTGGCCTGATACAGAGCTAAAAGTAGAAATCAAAAATGAAAAAAAGACATTTTGTTGCTTCAGCTAGTTCTTTTTTCCAAACATAAACTAAATCCTCCTTGAGGAAAAGGCAAACATCACTTTTTATGCATTTGAGAAGGAAAAAAAATAAAAGAAAAGAACAGAGCAAAGAGGGACCGTCAATGCTTCATAAGTAAACCTGGCAGCTTTTGTCACAGTGAAAACGTGAAGAATATAGACATATATTATGACATATAGAAAGGTCAGGCTTGATAATCTAATTGCCTTCAGGCCTCTAGCTCTGTGAGTGCAGGAAAACAATGTGCTTGATTTATACAGACCAATGTAGCTTTCCATGCTGGAAATGCATACGTATGACCCAGATACCTTATACTTCTGTAGTTAATGCAGAGAAATGAGAGTCTTCTTGTCCTAAGGTAGACTTATAAGTCAGATGATGTGCTCCCAACTCTGTGAACTACTAGCTCTAATAATCACATGATTTTCTACTCTGTAAATGACAAGTTTGACAAACTTCTGAAAAATATGGGATGAGAGTATAAAATACAGCATCTGTTTCAGATGCTAAGCCTTGGAGGAGTGGTGAAGAGGCTGCAGTTCCATGAAGTACTCAGCTGATTGGGTGGCTTGAAGCTTCCAAAATAAAAAATGGATGTCCCTGCTTTTCTTCCCACCTTTCCAGATTTTACTTTTTTCCACCTTTTTTTTTTTTTGTTTCCCCATGGAGATGTGTGTTCTCCATTATGCTACTTCATTGCATGAGGAAATGAAGACAACTAACCCGTGAAAACCATCTTTCTGGTTTTTTGGCCACATCAGTTTTCTGCAAGGATTACAACTAAACCAGTTCACAGTGGTATCTCATTAGAGCCAGGAATTACTCCTGGGACACAGTGGGATTATGAATCTGAGATTAAGGATGGAAAAGATGCTTGAGGGTAAAAAGGCTTTGCAGAGGGATCTGGACAGGCTGGATCGATGGACTGAGGCCAATGGGATGAGATTCACAACAACCCCAGGCAGCACTACAGGTTGGGGAAGAGTGGTTGGAGAGCTGCCTGGCAGAAAAGGACCTGGGGGTGTTGGTCAACTGTCGGTTGAAGATGAGCCAGCAGTGTGCCCAGGTGTCCAAGAAGGCCAACAGCATCCTGGCCTGTGTCAGGAACAGCATGGTGAGTAGGACTTGGGAAGTGATTGTCCCCCTGTACTTGGAACTGGTGAGGCCCCACCTTGAGTACTGTGTCCAGTTTTGGGCCCCTTACCACAAAAAAGACATTGAGGTGTTGGAGCGGGTCCAGAGAAGGGCAACAAAGTTGGTGAGGGGTCTGGAGAATAAGGCTTATGAGGAGAGGCTAGGAGAGCTGGGGTTGTTCAGCCTGGAGAAAAGGCAGCTGAGGTTAGACCTTATTGCTCTCTACAACTACCTGGAAGGAGATTGTAGCGAAATGGGGGTTGGTCTCTTCTCCTAAGTCACAGGCGACAGGACAAAGAAATGGCCTCATGTTGCGCCAGGGGAGGTTCGGATCGGATATTAGGAAAAATTTTTACACTGAAAGAATTATTAAGCATTGGAATGGGCTGCCCAGGGAAGCGGTTGAGGCACCATCCCTGGAGGTATTCAAAAGAGAGGTAGACATAGTGTTTAGAGACATGGTTTAGTGATGGTTTTTTATCAGAGTTGGGCTGGTGGTTGGACTAGATGGTCTTAAAGGTCCCTTCCAACCTAGACAATTCTATGATTCTGTGAAGGAAAGAGTGAGACTTTTCTCTTTGGGCAGTGTCAAGCTCGGTAAAGCAGCTTCATCCTGTGAAACGATCTGAAAAAGTTAGATATCAAAATAGGTCTAAAGAAACTCCATATTGTGAAACTACAGATGAAAGACCACGGGTGCTATAGAAGAACCTAAACAATATTAGCAAATTTTTTTTTTAGTCACCAGTATAATGGGAGAAATGACATAGAGATTTTTGACATATTTGAGTGCAAAGTCCTATAAAGACCAGGATTTAAATTGTACAACAGGCTCATGAGCCCGATAAGAATACTTAAGACTTTGAAAAAGCTGTCCTTTGACATAGATTTGAATCACTAGCAGTCACTCTGAATTTCACTTTGGATGTACATTTCTGCCTACTTTTTAGACTTCCAGATGATTTTGCATGTATTCTTTAAGAATAAAATTATGAATTTAAAAACAAACTCTTCTTGTTGCTGTCATTTTTCTGTCAGAATATGCCATTATGATTATTCATGAATTCCCCACCTATTTTGTGCCAATGCAAATAGCTTGAACTTTTACAAGTCATATTTTTCCTCACAAAAATTCTGTAATTTGATAAGATTATAATAAGAAATCCATAATTGTTTTACCTGGATGCAAACATATATAAACCATCATTTATATCTTAAATTAAGCATGTCAATAGGCTGGTAAATGTTGCAGGCAGCAGAAAAACCTGTGAAACATACCCTGAATTCCATTCCCCAGTTGTTGTCAGCTAAGTTGAAGGAACTTGGTAAGGTGACTTTAAATTTTTGTTTTATCTTCATTTAGCAGGGACATTTTTCCTCTGGAAGTTTACAGTATTTGCATTATGACAAAACCATCCTTGCTCTATTAGCAAGAGGTTTGCCAATGTGTATTCTATATAAACACCTGTATGCACCTTATATACATTCTTTTAACAAATGAAATGGTATTGCTCTAAATGTTTGTATTCTTTTAATATTTTGCAGGTACTCCTTGTCTATTATTAATCCTGTAAGGCTGGACTTGACCCTTGCAACTTAGGCAGTATAAGAAATAATGGATAACTATGTTTCCCCAGGACAGAAGGAATGTAAAACTTAATCTTTATAGTGTGTTAGTGTGGATTTCGTGGAAACAGTTGTTTTTCTCCATATTCCTTAAATAGGATAGATTTTGTTTTGTTTTGTTTTGTTTTGTTTTGTTTTGAAATACCACCCTTTATACTTTATACTTTTTACCTTTGTTGGTAGGTGATGGTTTAGTGATAGTTTTTGTCAGTGTTGACGGTTGGACTAGATGATCTGAAAGGTCCCTTCCAACCTAGACAATTCTACAATCCTATGATTCTTTGATTCACCATTTCCATTCCTTATCACAACCCTTCCCACTTAATACAATTAGTTGTGACTCTTCTTTATCTTTCTAGTTGTTCTGTTATTTCAATGTCAAATATATTGGGAAAGTGAATGGAAAACTAAGGACACTTTTCATACAGCCATTATGGTGTAGATTTTATTGTGATTCTTTAGGACATAAATTATGGTAATTAAAAACTCAGAAATTCAGACATAAGCTTACAAGTTTCTCCTTCCTGAAAAATTCAGAGAAGCACTTGATGTTCTGTGGTTTTTTGTTAGGTTGTTTGGTTTGGTTGTTTTTTTCCCCAATGATTATGATAAGAATTAAACCACCTAGATTTAATGTCATTACTGACAATGTAAACAGACAGCTCAAAGAACTTTCTATGCAAAATTTTTTCAGATGCTGACTGTAATGTATGAAAACAATCTTAGATATAGAATTTAATTATGATATTTTGAAAGCAAGAAAAATATGGGTATGATGGCATCATTTGATCTGGTAATGTTGTTATATAATTTGCTTCCAAGTAACTGCTTATGATCTACCTGTTAATTATAACTGCATCTTACCATATGCTATGCAAATGTATAACAAATATTTACATGAGGGTGGTTTTAGAGCTATTGATGTAAACATGTGTATGTAATGACATAGCAATTTTAAATCCTAGTATAATCATTTTTTTGTATTTCCATTTGCTGATGATGCCAGTACCCTTGTTCAAGATGCAGTATTACTTACAGTATACATGTGACTGTAATACATTATTGTGTATATCAACACATAGATCATGTGCCTTTATGCAGAATATGTGCAATTTCTATACATATATAGTAAGACTAAATTTTAGGTATGTTTTATATCAGAATATTGAGTTTAAACATTTTTGTCATGAAATAATTGAGTGATACCTCAGCAAGTTTGCAGACAACGCCAGGCTGAGTGGTGTGGTTGACATGCCTGGGGGACAGGATGTCATCCAGATGGACCTGGACAAGCTCAAGAAGTGTGCCCATGTGAAACTCATGAAGTTCAGCAAGGCCAAGTGCAAGTTCTGCACCTGGGTTGGGATGACCCCTGGTATCAATACAGACTTGGGGGTGAAGGGATTGAGAACAGACAAGAAAGACTTGGGGTTACTGGTAGATTAAAAGCTGAACATCAGCCAACAATGTGCACTCACATCCCAGAAGACCAACTGTATGCTGGGCTGCATCAAAAGAAGTGTGGTCAGCAGGTTGAGGGAGGTGATTCTGCCCCTCTACTCCTCTTGACTTAGTGAGACTTGACCTGGAGTACTGTGACCAGCTCTGAAGTTCTCAGCACAAGAAAGCAATGGATCTCTTGGAGCAGGTCCAAAGGAGGGTCACGAAGATGATCAGAGGGCTGGAGCACCTCTCCCACGAGGACAGGCTGAGAGAGCTGGGGTTGTTCAACCTGGAGAAGAGAAGGCTCTGGAGATACCTTATTGTGGCCTTTTAGTACTTAAAGGGAGCTTATAAGAAAGATGGCGACAAACTTTTTAGCAGCGCCTGTTGTTATAGGACAAGGGATAATGGTTTTAAACTAAAAAAGATTAGATACAGACTAGCTATAAGGAAGAAATTATTTATGATAAGGGTGGTGAAATACTGGAACAGGTTGCCCAGAGAGGTGGTAGATGCCCCATCTCTAGAAACATTCAAGGTTAGGTTGCATGGGGCTTGGGGCATCTGGACTTACTTGAAGATGTCCCTGCTCGTTGAAGGGGATTGGACTAGATCACCTTTAAAGATCCTTTCTAACCCAAGCTATTCTATGTTTCTATAATTCTATGAAGTAAAACCTTTTTGTGCATAAATTCTTTGGTGTTTTCTCAGTATCTTAACTGAACCAATCTGGTACTGAATTAATCTGAATTTCTAAAAAGGAGGATGGTTTATGTTGCGATGTATTTTTTAGTGTATTTCTTTGTATTTCTTGCTTGAAACAGCCCGTGTATATTCTGTACATTATTCTGTATATTCTGTTTTCCCATGAGGAAAAGTGAGAAAATGTATTTTAAAACATTTTTCAAAGTGTTTATTTTCCATATTGTTGGATCATGGGCTGATTTTTATTTTGGATTACTAACATAACTTTTAGTTGCATGAGATTTTGTATCTCCACATAAATTACTGATGCTCAAGTAGTGTAAACAGCAGATGGGGGAAACAATTAAGAGACAAAGCAAAAGAATTGACTGGTTGGAGCAGAAAAAAGTTTGTTTGTACAACCACACATGCATACAAGTGCACATGCACACACATATACAGATGTTTTAAAGAAACACATTTGTTTGCTTCGTATCATCATCCCTCAAGGATTCAAGTGTATTAGAGGCAGTATGGATAAGAAATACAGATTCCTGAGACAGTCTAAATTCACAAGTAGTGAGTGAGTGTTCCTCTTGGTCTGCTAAGAATAAAACATAGATCCAGCTGTCATGATTCATACAGATAGTAAATCTCTGTATAAAAAAGAGTTTTGAAAATAAACAAACAAATACCAATACAAACTGAAAGAAGGTAGTGCAAAAATAATTAGTGACCAAGAAAATGACAATTTGAGAAACATATTAAGAAATCAGATTTATAGAAGTCTTAATTCATGCTTTAGAGAACATATTACCCATTGGAATATCAGTTGTATTTATTTTCTTCCTTTGTGGAAAAGAAGAAAATAAATCTCTATGCTAAGAAAAAGAGACTATGACAAAAGGAATGGGACACAGAGAAAAAACTATAGTCATTTTCAGTATGATTTAATAGTCATACTCTTAGCTTACCTTTTGAGCTGAATTTTATTTTTCATATTCTTCACATTCATAATTTGTTTGTATAGGTAATGCATCTGAGGATGAATAACCTAAGATTCATATATTCAACACGGATGCATCACATCATCTTAATGCATTCTTCAGTGGAATTTGGCTCAGCTAATTCCTGATTATGCCTCTGCATGGAGTCACCTCTTTCCTCTTTTCTCACCTTTCAGGTGGTATTATTTGATGTTGTCCACTCCAGAAAATAGGGAAAAGACACTGGAAGTTGTACCTGGAAATTAGTATTCAAATTCTTACCTAAATATTAATTTCCTTGTTTTCCAGACAATCAAACTCACTTTACCAGATTTAATGGTGTGAAACAAAGGCAGAGTTATGTATGGAAGGAAACCCCAAAGCATTACCATCTTCTTAGTTTTCTCTGGGCTTTTAGAGTAATATTTCCAAGCTTATCTCACTGGTCAGGGACAAATCTAGGGCAGTGCAACTGCAAGGACAGAACCACACCTCTCAATCACATAACGCCTTTTTTTAAAGCAGGATGGGTACAGATGCTGGATAAGTGATTTCTATTCTAATGTTTCTGTTCTACCACATATTCCTTGTAGAGCACACACACACACATGCACCCATTTGCGTATGCTGTCTCCCACCGTCTGAGGCCCCAACCCCTTCATGTAGTTTAGGTGGGCACCGCAGGCCCAAGGGAAGGAGGGTGACTTTTGACTGCTTGCTGTGCCAGGTTCCAGCTGATGTCTAGTCCTGATATGCAGCAGTTCTACTGTGGGCTCCACCTGCAGCACAGCCTAGGTCCTCTGCGCAAGGATGCTCCCCACAAGGGGCTTTTGTATTCACTATTGCCTTCTGAGTTGGTGATCATAAGCCACTCAAGGCTTCATTGGTCACATCACTCCAGGCTAATCTTTCTGACATTTTTTTTCAAGTTTCTAAAGCTAATAAGCAATTGTTACTTGCATTTCTATTACTTTGTGGACTCCAGATGTGGTAAAAATACAAAAAACTCAACGAAAGTTCATCTGTACTTCTTTGTTTCTTTGCTGCACGTGCCTAAAGCATCTTTTGGTGACCTCAATTGCCTATGCTCGCTTTGTTTTCCTGGCAGATGCCAGAATCATGTACTGGGTTAGAGCTGGGTAGACATGGTCATGGTGTCACGTGTCTAAGAGATGCTTTCAGGTAGGCTTTACATGACAATATCACCATACAATTCCAAATTAAGGAAAAAGATGTCTTACTTTTCTCTGATCATCCATATTTATATTTCCTGGTCTCTCGGTCTTTTTGATAACATACCGAGAAAATTAAGACACAAACAGTCTTCGCAGCTGGAAACTATGTTTGTTTGTTTGTTTTCTGTCCTCTGATTTATATATTATTCTACTTCTAAGAGTGGTTTTCGAGATTATTTAAAACTATGAACATAATAAACATATCTGTTATCTTAACTAAGTTCTGTCACACTTTCACATACTTAAGTAACACGCTTGTAGCAACAGGTGACATTAGCAACAAGGTTTTTTTTAAAGATGACTTTGGAGGACACCCTTATATGAAAACAAGACTATACTTTAGCTACACATCATTAGTGTAGCTACTGATATATTATTATATCTTAATACTGTAACATTTGATGTCAATACTGCACAATGTAAAAGATTCTTTAAAGAACAGAAGAGAGACGGCAATATAACGAAATAACACCAGAGGTAGTTATAAATGGAATAACTTGGATCCCAGTTCCTTAGGTTCATGAAGGCAGGATGGTCATCAGCACAGGCCATTTTGCTCTTTTTGTTGAAGAATTACATGCTGCTGAGGCTAGGTTCTGAACGGAACCAAGGCTCAGGGAATAGCCCAGTTTTTATACACCTGGGATACTAATGACTAAGTGGAGAAATGAAAAATAGCTGAAAAATCCAAAATACAAATTTCTTCTAATCCTTAATTCAACTACATTCCAGACATGTAGGTTGATATGGTATATGGTGAGCAGACATGTACATATTTGGGTTAGGCACAGAATCATATATATGAATTCCAGTCCAGTTATGTTTGGGGTTAAGTCAAAACTAATACAGTCATGCTTTCGATAAGGCTTATTAGGCAGATTCTGACAAGTTGCCACTTACATATACTTATATTAATTTTGGTTGCTCTAAAGCACAAGTAGTTGCACTTTGTGCTTGTCTACAACATGGCATAAACATACCAAATTTTTCATCTGTTAATTTTTTATTTCAAATACATATTATAAAATATTGCTATAAAACATTCAGTAGCCCCATAGTCTATGTCTATGAAGTTTGTTTTTGTGTATCCTTAAGAGCTGCTAAGAAACATATTCTATTATACCTTGCTATATATTTTCTTTATATTTTTCTTTATAGGGCCATCACGCTGACCTAAAAAAGGTGGTCTACCTAGCGCTATTTTATAACACTATTATGCCTGTAGGGGTTATTAGAGCATCCAGTTTCTCTTGTCTTTGCCTGGAGGACATTTGCAACCTCCATCTAATCAAATGCTGTGTGCACACATTTTAAACTGCAGGCAAAATTGAGCTCATTGACCTCATTTGGAATACATTAAGATATAGCAGTGATGACCAAGGAAGCTGTCAGCTGCCCTGGTTTGTAAACTGCCTGCTATTCAGATATGTAAATATGGATTGTAGAAAATGAAATAAAGCCTTTAATTATTTTTGGTTTTAATTCAGCCAGTGTAAGCCAATATGCACAAAAAACCTAAATTACCTTTGTGGGAAAATACTTTTAAACTGTGAAATTTCAGACTGATATGCTATCTCTAGGATTCAGCTTTTAATAAAGGAGACAGCTATGATTTATGTACAAATGTTCTGGTAATTGGAATGTTAACAGATACATTACAAAGGCAAGAAATGACAATTTAATGGGCTTTTTACTACTCTTTTGCTATATTTTAATGCAAAGCTGTTATTTGTGAAAGCAGAATAAAGTTAAATGTGTTTCTAAAATACTTTTCAAAATTAAGCTTGCATTTAAATTACAAATTTAGCAGGCAGTTATGGAAAAATCCAATTAAAAGCATAGGACTCTAGAAATTAGTTACCTGTCTTTTATAGTGAAAAAAAAATTTTCTGCCAGTGTCCAAAGTGTACCATGCATAACCTGAGCAGAATGCCTCCAAGTGCAAATTCTCTATTGCACTATACTAAATGGAGACTGTAGATTTCTTTTGACCAGATTAAGGCATCTACAGAACGGATTCTTATGTTTGGCCTTGTCACCCAAGTAACTTAGGATGTGCTTTCCACAGATAATTCTGAATTGCATGGATGTTATTTCCGATTGTTAGCTTGAGACACCTGTATTGCTATTAGTCTGTCCACTCACTAAAGCAGTGATGATGAAAATGAGTTAATGTAATTAAAGGTTATATTTTAGTGCACACATTCACATAGCTTTCTCTGGCATTGTCGTGTTCAAGTCCTGGATTGTACTACTTAAATATCAAAGGATTTTCTAAGCATTTTATTGTTATATTGATTTTGTTACTACTATTTTGTTTTTATGTTTACAGGGTAGCCTGCATTACTGAAGGTCTTACGTTAGAAAACAAGCAATCCTAAGAGTTGACCTTTTACAGAATTCTGCCTTTGAACTGACATAATTGAGCAAAATTCAGGCAAGTTAAATAGAAAAAAAACTAAGACAGTAGCATGCATAACAATAGAAAATCTTATCAGATCATGTTTTTTGCTCTTCCTCATACTTAAGAGGAAAAGTAAATCATTAAGAACTACTGTATATCAACATGTTCTAGAAATTTTAGAAATATAATGAATTACAAAGAAATGTAATTTTAAAATGTAATTCCTATATGTCTCATTACTTAATAAATCTACCTCAGTTTTCTAAAAAAACCAATAAAAATATTTTTAATATAATTAAACATTTTAATTATATATTTTATACATTAATTATAATTATACGTGACATATTCTTTAAATATTGGG
>JAOXJK010000001.1:136711087-136729917 GCA_025774025.1 Xenus cinereus
CCCCCCAGACCAGAAGAAAATAAATAATAATAATAAAAAAAAAAGCTACTTTCATTCCCAGTCTTAGAGACCTACCCCAAGCTCTTATGAATTTCTGATATTTTGTTGACTTCAATGGGCTTTGGATACCTTGCTTGCATTTAATTCTTACTGCAGCCTTCTAAAACCAAATCTCAGTCTTTTGTATACCTAATCAACAGAATTATCCTGTGAAAGGTAAAAAGAAAGAAAAGATCTTAATAGGAGTCCAGAAAGTTGAGGAGGGCAAACCATTGACACTTTCATTCATGGTAAACTGATTCTTTTTTCCCCGTATTTAATTAATATCTATAGTTTTCAAAGCAAGTAATGATGGAATGAACATAATGATGGAATGGAAATGCTAAGGAAATAAACTGCCACTGTTACGTTACCCCTACTGAAAAATATTGCTACTGACAGGAATGTCATAATTTTAGTTATGGCATAATGCAATGTATTGATTTAGATAGCCCCTAAGGGGAAAAAATAACCAAACCACCAAACAAAAAACCCCTCCAAAAAACCAACAAAAAATAGCATTCCAGGCAAAGTGCTAGGCGCTTACATGCACATACATTTTTTTTTGTCAGTCTTTTATGAGACAGTCAAGTATGAACTTTCATTTTGGAACTTTTGTTGAACTTCTAGGATGAAAAAAAAGAAGCTTTGTTAAGTTATGGTTTGATTTAGGTAGAACTGATATTTTTGATCCTTTTCCTTCCCCTTCCCACAGTGACTTTAGGTTGAGGAAAACTTTAATTGACTTACAATAAAAACCTATATTGATAAACGAAAATGTAAGACTAAATTGAGTAATAAAAAGTAGAATGACCTAACAGTACCCGAATTCTACCTATTCAAAGAGTTCTAGCAGTAATTACAACAATATGAAACCAGCAGCATTTTTTTAACAACTCATTGTACAAGGAGCCGATATATATATATATATATGTGTAGCTACTGATAATATGGAGTAGATACAGAAGTAATTTGATGCCATGACATACACTTTTACATATTCAATGTACATTACCAAACTTAGCTGTCTTCCCCCAACAAAGTTGTCAGTACTGCAAACACTTTTTTACTGTCAGGGAGTGCTGTATTTAGAAGATAATTTTAGCTGGCCTATTTAAGATGTCTAGTTTAAGAGACAAATTCGGCTTTGGAAATGTATTCTTCCTCTTCCTATCAAGGGACTTTAAGTAAGCATCCAAATTTCAGACATCTGTATGGGGAAAAAACCTCTATTTGGTCAGATAAATCTCATGTTCTTATTGAAGATCATTAATGCAGCAGAACATCTACATAGGAACAAATGGAAATTGGAATCAAACAGCCTGTTGTTTTTAAATCAATACTCTTTTTTTTTTTTTAAAGGTAATTCACAATTTTGAATACTTGCTTTAGAGTGATTAATACAAAATCTGATTGCTAAATTTGAAGGAAGAAGACTTAAATATGTTTTGGATTAATTAAGATAGAAAGCCTCTGTTTCACGGCAGTGTTACTTGAGCATAAATTGAGCAATTCACAGCATTAAACATATAAATACCTGTAGCTAGCTGAGCCAATTAATGTGCATTAATCATGATGATGAACTAAATTCAATGCTTTCATTAAAGGTCTTGATGCTCCTACCTCATCAATCAAATGACTATGTTTAGGAAACTAGGAATTAGGTAAAATAAAAAGATATAGAATAGAAGGTAAAGAAGAACTAAACGGAGGAAAATAGTAGGTTTAGATGAGAGCTATCAGTTTGCTTTTCAAGCATAAGTTTTGTGGATTACATTATTTAATATTTTCAGTGATGAACAAAAACAGCAAAAGGTAAAATTCTAATGAAATGCATTGACGATGTGAGTCTTGAAGTCATCAACATGGAAAAGAAGTAGCGTACTCTCAGAGGAGCAACTGGATGACCATAGGGTATGAAGAATCAGAAATGGGAAGACAAAATAAGGTCCAGCCAGTCAGAGATTTCTCTATAAAACATGAGGCCCATACTGTGAGATGATAAAAAAAAGAAGAGCTGAGGCAGCAATGAGAGAGAGGAAAGAACTAGATGACTGTCAGCATATTGCCACAAAGAAGTGGTAAATGTAATCCTGTGGTGAATGTACTATAATATATAGAGACAAACTATGGTAATATTAATTATAGATAAGAGACAGTGGTGAAACTGCATCTGTAAACCTATGGCTATTTTTATTTTCCCACATTTCAGGAAGTCTGAAACTGCTGCAGAGAAATCCAATAAAAGTTGTCAGCGAAGTAAGAGAAAAAAAAATATGAAAGAACTTGCGTTTTCACCTTGGAGAAATGGTAGTGAAGAGGTAATATGATTACACTCATCTGAAATACCATGAATGAGTAAAAATAAATTAAGTGAAAAAAAAATTGGAACACATGTTAAAGATTCATTCAGGATTCAGGAATGAATGGAAAAAGATTTAGCAGGCAAAAAATTTAAGTTTGAAATTAGACTTTTAAGCTCTAGATCAGTGAGTTTCTTTAACAATGTTCCATGGAGGTAAAGTGAAGCCAGAAAGCTAGAGACTAAAATAAGTTTATGTCAGGAATTTCATCAAACAAGCTCTCTGCAATAAAAGAAATGGTGGTTTACTGGGTCCCTTCCAATCCTGTGTTTCAAGATCTATTAAAACCATTTTGCCTTATCCATGTGGGTTTTTTGTTTTTATTTACGGGGTTTTATGTTTTCTATTTAATGTAGGAGGGCAGCGATGAATCAAAAATCATGCTATCATGCTGGCAAATTGTATAAGTGTCCTGAGTTACTGTCCTTCCTCTCAGGTTCTTGGTTATTTATTCACAGAGCAATCAGAAATAAAAACTTGTTCTAGAAAATATATTGTAAATAGAAGCATCAAGCACTTGAAGACAAATGTATTTGACAAAAGAATTGCATATAACTTAAAAAATCATCAGTAAAAATCAAAATTGCCTAAGCCTGATTTGAAGTTTTAATGAATTAGTAAGATTTGCTTTTCCCTTAGCAAAAGGCATTGTTCCTTAACTTTGCTAGTTATAGTTAAACTGTTAAGGCTTATTTATCACAAGATTTTTGATGATTTTTTTTTCTCTGTTACAATACAGAATACTGTGCATAAAATCAGAATGATTTATAGATTAGGTAAAAATATTAAAGCTCCATAGCGTCTTTAAGATTTGCTTATGAAAACTCAGTTTCTTTCTGTTGCTTGCACCGGTAGTCAAACTATACTTTTTGTTTTCCTTTCAATCATCTCTAAGGACAAAACCTGTGGTTACTCACTGGAGCACCAGAAGTGATGTAGGGGGTATGACATGTTTATACTGACTTGGACATGAAACACAGAGGAGCAGCAAGGCAATGCTTTGAACATGTGGAAATAGTTTTACAAAATTAATTTGAAAATGTATACTTATTTAGTATTCTTGAGGCACAAAGTAGCTCTTAGACAGAGAGAGTACAATTACCTTAAACTTAATATGGCTTCTACGAACTTTATTTGATTCAATTTTGGTTTATTAGGTTCTCAAGTCCTTCAGTTATCTAGTTCATTTGAAGTCTGTTTTCATCTGATAGCAACTTAGCTTTCAAAATCTAAAACTTGTCCAATTATGTTCATATATACACAAGTTCACATTCATCATTATGGCATTAAGAGTGTGTTCACATTCTAAAAACCTGAAAGCTTTTTCAGAATTTTCTAGATCTTGACAGCAGAGTGTAAGCAAGTCATATTTTTCCCATTTAGTGCCATAAACATTAAGCAACATGCTAGAGGTATTAAGTTCCTCAGTTTTCCTTTATAATGCATGTAAAAATTTATGAGTCATTGGTCCTAATATTTTAGGCAGAATACATGATTAGTTTGAATCATTCCACTGAGGTCATGAGAATTGTTTACAAAATAAGAGACTACTCAGCGTAGCTAATGGTGGCAAAACCCTGAAGCCTATGAGAACTGATTTTTATAAAATAAGGGACATATCACTGAGTTTTCATTTGTTGGAAAGTACTTTGGGGTGCAGCAGGAGAAATACATGAAGGCCTTTCTTCAGTCATTATTGTAGTGATTCCAAATGAACTGATATAAAGAATTGAACTAAAGTATTAAAAAAAATAAAGAGGCATATTATAAGTAATATATATATATTGTTTTTACTATTCGTGCCTTCATATTTCAGTTAATAAAACAGAAATAAGTTATCCATAGCCAATAAATGAAAAGTCCTTTTTTTCATTAGATCATGCCCACATTGCTCAGTGCAGCTCTGGGGAAAGCTGTGTCAGTGGAAAGGGAAGAGTGCTGGGTGTGTAGACAGTTTACATGCACAGTGAATACCTAAGGGTAAACCAGGCAGCTAATCAAACATCTTTAAGGCCTACATTTTATCTGATTGAGTCAACATCCATAGAAAAGAGTTTGGCAGGTGAAAATTAGGGAGAATAGCTAGCTGTCCAAAGAAAATTGCTTTTTCAATTCTCAGTAAATTGTTGTGCTATAGAACAGTATTAGAAGCAGACATTCGAGCTGAATCTAAAAGTGGTTTGAGTTTTTTAAAAAGGGCAAGAAAGTGAGCAGTAAAAAGAGTCTTCATACACTATTATTGTACACTACTGAATATTAGATATCCATGAAAACCACTTCATAAATAAGATACATAATATACACTGATTATACCAATTGTACAAGTGTAAGTAGTGTAATACGTAAGTCTTCTCTTTAAAATAAATATCTTCCTGTTGCATATTACTGTATGCCTATTTGTACCCTTATTTACACAATCCAGGTAGTTAAGTATTCATTAACAACCCTAACTGCATAAAGTTTGTAAGACAATACATACCTGTCAACATTATTATACTTTGTCTTCAGCTGCATAAATCAGCAAAGATTCAGTAAGTAAATGGAGCTGTAAGACTATATATCAACTGACTATCTAACCTAATCACATACCCAGACTGAGAATAGTCTTATGGCAAGGGCTTGAGACAGTTTTTTCTTTTATTTTCTTAGTTTGGGAATACCAGATAAAGGTCAAAGACAAAATAAGAAATTGAGCTAACATATAAACTGCTATGTCATAACTGTAATAGTTCAGAAGTCAGTGATGTAGCTAACTGTGCATTTGGCTGCCTTTTTGAATCTTTAGCTGAAATGACCATGTACCTATTTACAGTTCTGGCAGAAAATAAAGCCATTCCAATTTCCCTTTCACCCACCAAGATAATCATATATTTGGAAACAGTTAAAGAGGTCTGGCGATGCATTTGGCTGCATCAGAGTTGAAATGACAGACAAGAGAGAGAAGAAAATTTGAAGTGATTGGCTCCCATCTATAAAACACACATCAAGTCCCTGTACTAACATAAATAAATAAATTTAGACTGATACTTGTAGAAGATGGTCATCTGACTAATAGGGATGAAGAAAAAGAGGAAGAATTAAGTGATTTTTTTTTCCTCAGTCTTCGATAATACTGATCGACCTTGGGCTGCCCGGTCCCCTGAATTGGAGGACCACGGGGGTGGGAACAGCGACTTTCTTTTTGTTGACACTGAAATTGTAAGGGACCAGCTTTATCAGCTGAATTCCTGATGGAATTCATCCCAGAGTACTGAAGGAGCTTGCAAATATTATAACAGGACCCCTCTCAATCATCTACCAAGGTCTTGGGAGTCTAAGGAGGTCCCTGATGACTGGAAGCTAGTTAATGTTATTCTAATTTACAGAAAGGGCATGAGGGAAGACTGAACTACAGATCTTCTAATCTAACCTCAGAAACTGGAAAAATTATGAGATTATACTGCATACTGTTGGAAGACATATAAAGAATGCAATCATCAGGAACAGTAAACATGGGTGCACAAGGGGAAAGTCCTATTTAACTAATTTGATACCCTTCTGTGATAAGGTCACCTGCCGAGTAGCTGAAGGGAAGGCAGTATATGTAGTTTTTCTGGATTTTAGTAAGGCTTTTGATACATTATTCTCCTGATACATTATTCACAGTACTCTCCTGAACATGTTCTCCAACTGTGGGATGAGCAGGTTCATGGTGCACTGGGTGAAGAACTGGCTGAAGGGCAGAGCTCAAAGGGTGGCAGTGACTGGGGCTTTATTTGGCTGGTGACTGGTCACCAGTGCTGTTCCTTGGGGTTCAGTTCTAGGGCCGGTTTTGTTCAATATATTTATCAATGATCTGGACGTAGGAGTTAAATGCACCATTAGCAAGTTTTCTGATGATGCCAAACTGGGAGGTGCTGTTGACTCTCTTGAGGGACTAGATGCCTTGCAGAGGAATCTAGATAGATTGGAGCATTGGGTAATGATTAATGGGATAAATTTTCACAAGTTCAAATGCTGAACCTTTGACCTAGGACAGAGTAATGCTAGGCACAAGTATAAATTGGGAAAGGAGTGGCTGGAGAGCAGCCCTGCAGAAAGGGATCTGGGAGTGCTGGTTTACAGCAGGCTCAACAGGAGTCAAGGGTGTGCCCTGGCAGTCAACAGGGCAAACTGCACCCTGGGGTGCATCAAACACAGTATAACCAGCTGGTCAAAAGAGACGGTTGATTATTCTGCTGTATTTAGTGTTGATGCAGTCTCACCTTGAGTACCATATGCAGTTCTGGGCCCCAAAATTTAAGAAGCATGTGAAGGTCCTTGAACATGTACAGAGGAGGGCAACAAAGCTGGTGAAAGGCCTTGAAGGAATGTCCTGTGAGGAGCAGCTAAGGACTTTGGGTTTATCTGATTTGGAGAGAAGGAGTCTGAGGGGCAACCTTATTGCCTTCTACACGTTCCTGAGGAGGAGAAGTGGAGAGGGAGGTGCTGATCTTTTCTCTCTAGGATCCAGTGATAGAACATGTGGAAATGGTTCAAAGCTGTGCCAGGGGAAGTTTAGGCTGGATATTAGGAAGCATTTCTTACTGAGAGGGTGGTCCAACACTGGAACAGGCTTCCTAGAGAGGTGGTCGATGCTACAGGTCTGTCAGCGTTTAAGAGGCATTAGGACAATGCCCTTAATTACATGCTTTTAGTCAGCCCTGAATTGGTCAGGCAGTTGGGCTAGATGATCGTTGTAGTCCCTTCCAACTGCAATATTCTGTTCTATTCTAAATAAATAGATAGATAAACAAATAAATGTATATTGAGACGCTTATTATGTGCTATCATGATAGAGATTATTTGGATTGTTACAGGTATATCTGTTAGCATACAAACTTTGTCAGATATAAACTGCTTTGAATTATCTAAGCAAAATTTCTGCCATGACAGATCAGAGGAAAATGGACAAGTTACTGGATGTTTTTCTCACTCAATAAAGAACCAAATCAGTTTTGATTTCACAACAAAGTAGTTACTGTTGAATTCTGTTTGTGTAAATGTTGCATCAAAAAGGCACTAAAGCAACTAGAGAAGAGAAGACTTCCTTGGTTCTCCTCTTTCTTTTGTCTTATTGAGGAGGATTACAGATCTTTCTGGGTTTTTTTTTTCTTTTTTAAGGACTTTGCTTCTTTCCACTGTCTGAAAATAGAATCTCATTAGTTATACTCTTGTTATTAAAGTACTTGCAACTGGCATATTTTCCCTAAACAAAGCTTCCTTCCAGAGGGAATGGAAGGCAAAAGGGATGATTTTCACCCTCACTATGAGCACACACATGAAAAATCAATTAGCAAAATACCTTATTGCTGTCTAGTTTTAGACCCTAGAAAGGCAGCAATATATTATAGATAAATGAAGCTCACATAGCTCAAATGGTAAAGATCTAGAGGAAATAAAATTTACAATATTCAGGTCAATATACATTAAAATGTTAATAAGATGTTTTTCAAAATATTATTTTTACAGTAGATTTTATGTAGTATATGTGAAAGCTCAATACCTTCATGAAGTTAATTGTATTTTATTGTTCAAATATTAAAAAGTGTCATGTTTTGTCTATTCAGTGCAAGCCTAATTTTGCTTTCATCTCAGAAGGCAGCAATAGTGGTTCGGGGTCTTTTTTATCTTTGTTTTTAATTTTGTTTCCTTCATAGTTACTAATACTCTTTAGGGTTCCTGACCGATATCTCTGGGAGTGGATCAAGCGAATCTGTAGGGAAACAGCATTCATTTGTAGCAGAAGTTAGTGTGTCATGATAAGGCAAGTGAAGCTCTAGAGGTGATTTCTGTTGCTGAGGCACCTGACTTATGCCCTGAAAATCTGATCAATGTATATGTTTAGGCATGTATATGTACTTGTACGTATCTTTGTCTTTGGAACATGATTTTGTGACTCTTAAGTGATGTCAGGTAAGTCCCTTGAACTGTGTACCTTATATTCTTATTCAAAATCTGAGGTCATGTTTGCAGATGTTTGAAGACTGGAAATCACAGCTGAAGTTAAAGGAAGCAGTGGTTTGAGAACAAAGTACTATTTAATATCAGTCACACTAAAAGTAAACTTCCACTAAAACAGTCATTCTCAATCTTTTTGAGACATAAAATTGGACTGACACGTGCCCTAAAATAATTAGTGCAAAAGAATTTATTTAATATTTGTGAAGTATTTAAGTATGGTGAATGAAAAATACCATAAAATGCAAAAAGTAATTAATTTTGTTTCCAGAGCATAGAATAAAGACTAACTCTTACAAATAATAATGGAAAAATAACAGTACATCAAATAGCCCATCATTGCATGAATGTTGCTTATGTTGTACCCTGATAAGGTGAGAGTACTGGAAGTAAAAACTGCATAAGATCTGTTGTAATTAAAGACTGTCACATAACTCAAACCTGAAAATCTTACCTTTTTGAGAAGCTAGAATTAATCTAGTCACAATTTCATGCTACCTGGTCATTCAGCCCAAATTTCATCTAAGTAGAAAACCGTTACATACATGAAAATATGAAAAATGGCCACATGGATGATTTTTTTCTTTTTTTTTTTTTTTTTTCTGATTGAAACACAATCACACAGAATCCAGTGGCAACAAGAGATACCGTTCAAGCACACACCTTGGACTCCTCTTTTAATACTCCCTCAGCTAATAGTTATTTATATTCTAGTTTGATTAAGATTATTCCCCTTTCACTGTATTCTACTAAATAAAGTGGGATGTGAGGGATACCTACCCAAGACTGTAAAATTTAATTTGCTGCCCTCTTCTCATTTAGCTGCTACTTTTTATCTTCATCTGGGTACCCCCTGCACTTTGAATTATACAGACAACCTTGCCAAAGCTTTTGACATTCCCCTAAAAAGATAGCTAATAAGCAAATAGAGTGACTTCAGTCACCCTTGAAAATTTCCAAATCTTTGTGTTTGAAGGCAGTATGTACTTCAATATAGGATGCAAGAGAGAAAACGCTGAAGAACCAGCCTTTTAATGGTTCCAGCATAGTCTGTTGTATTAGGATGGACAATTACGTCAGAAGACTGTTATGCTTGCACAGGGACCTGTAGAGGTAGGTAAATTAGAAAAATAGAAAGCCGGTGAACAAATTGAAGTATTGTTGCCATATCATGCAGGTTTCTTGCTGTATACTGCAAGATTCTAAGTGTTCAAACAAGAATAATTTGTTGACAGGGCTGCTAATGTCTTTGACTTGTAAAGGATAGACGTTACCTGTGTTTCAGAGCTATGTTATGTTTAAGGTATGGGTATGTGTGGTAAGGATAGAAGGAGTTTAAGATTGAAACATCTTTGTGAATATTGTAACACCCATACAATGAAGATGATGACTGATGTTGAAAAATACCAATTTTTTTATTGTTTAAGAGACCATAATCAGAATCAGAGTGCTAGTACTCAACCCAAATTTAGATTTACAATTGGGAAGAGATTAAGATCTAGGCTACTAGTAGATTCTAACTATACAACTGTTTAAATGAGCTTTCTTCAGTAACCTAATGCCTTAAGGTCAATCAAGGATTGGTAGGCTCTTGGTTGGCTAGGTTTTATTGTTGGGGATATTATACCAGAAATGATGGGTTAAGTAGCTAAATTCATTCACAGATTATGTTAAGTGCTAGAGAAAGAAAATGTATTCTGATGACACAAAGGTATAATTATTGAGGTATTCTTAAAATAGGGTTAGCACTATGGTTTAAGTTTATGAAAAAAAGAGGGGTCTTTTGGGCCGCAGCCTGCAAGTTACAGAGAACTAAAGTAAGAATTGTTATTGGCTGGGATGAATGGCTTCTTTTTAGTAATTCCTGGATTTACTTGACTGTACTTAAGAGTAGAGACTTGGGAAAGATTTGGGAAAGTAGTGGATGAAAAGCAAGATTTATAGTTGACTCTAGAAATACTGTAAGCTAAAATGAGGGCACGTATAGCCTCTGACTCACATCAGCTTGGTGGTGAATTAGACTACCAGGAGCTATTAGATTTTTAAAGACAGTAAGTGGGTTCTTCGCTCTAGTCCAAGCAACAGTGGCAGCCATGGGATATATACTTGTTGAAGAATCAGACTGGTCTGCTAGTGACAGTTTGAGAGAAGGAATTTCTTCTGCCAAGTGTTTGAGCTTCTGCCAAGACAGTTAAGATTAGTATTAGGGTAAGGCTGTGCTGGATTTCAGATAGGCTTATTCTTTGGATCAGTTGTAACTGAGCAGCAAGGTCTGTTCAAAGATCTGGTAAAACCCAGAAGAGCTTGGTAAAATCTCAAAAGTATCCTAAATTTTTGTTTAATATTAAAACACAGAGACTGAAGAGCTAGATTTTTTTCCCCTTTGTACAGTGCAAATTCATCAGGCTAGAAAGGATTGCGGGAAGTTTATGAGAAATGCAGAGCAGTGTTTAATTTCCAGGATAAATTTCCAGCTGGTTCTTTTCAAAGGGAGTTTGGAAAAGTAGGAACTGAAAATTAGATGAATGTTGACTTCTAAAAGATCCAGTGTGGATGTTAAGAAAAAGTTGTGGATCATGAGAAATGCTGTAATTGAGAGCAATGACTTAAGACAGAAGTTGGTAGGGTTCCCTGAATTACACTAAGCATAATTTAGAAGGCAGAAAATAGGAAGTAAAAAATAAATAAATAAAAAAATAACATAAACTAGATGTTATATTCTTTCCTACACTGTCCATTCTTGGACACTGTTATCAAATTGGAAACCATATGTTTAGTAAACATAGTAATGACATTTAAAATTTTTATTAGATAATTGACATATCAAAACATAGCTGTTATCTGTATGTAACTAATCCAACTGACTGTTAGGACATCCCTCTTCCATTCCCCATCCATGTGTATTCCTATAAACATACTTGAAAACAGTGGCCACTACAATGAGTACTGTAGTTTACTGATTTTACACGGGAATTGTCTGCTAAAGCACTCACAGAAATATTCCCCCTATTGCACCCCTATTCAGATGTAGTAGAATGAGTTTCAATGTAATTAATTTCTTAACACTCAGTAGGCTCTGAACAGTCAAGAAAACATTGTAAGATGTGGCATGAGGGAACGAGTGCTCCCCCACCAAAATCACTTAGGGATTTTGAGAATTTCTAGCCCTTAAGAAGGACCTAGCTTCAACCTGTCAGATGTCTGATCTCCAGAGAAAAAGACAAAAAATGCTCTTTTTTAATTCCCTTTTCCCCTCTCCCCCCCCCAAGTCACTGTGCAAACCTGAAGCAGGAGACCAGAGTGATTAGAACACATCACATCATTTAACTACTACGTTTACCTGAGGAGCTACTCTACAGAAGGGAAATTGCTGAGTTTCAAGACAACAAACTTTTTACTTTTTCTTCTACTTTTTGGTTTTCTCTGATTTTTTCTTCCAGAAATGTGGTTATGCTCACACTGAATAGCAAGTAAATGTCAGTAGAGCAACATGGATTTCTGGTTTTCAAAACATCTGGTTGCCAACACAGGGCCAGAAAAAAGGATAGTCCTCTGATTCATGTTTCAGCTTTCTTACTCTCTGCATTACACAAGGTTGTGTGGATCCCTGTTGAAGGATCATTTCTGGAACACAATGTTCCTTTCCACCTATGCCAGAGGAGAAAGCTCTTAATGAATGGACTTTCATGCAGTTCTGCCTGTCTTGATCTGAATCCATATTTTAAAAATAATTTCATCTTTAGTTTTTTTCTCCTATCCTCATTTTAGGATTTTATTGAGGTTTGGTTTGATTGGGTTTTGGGTTTTGGTTGGGTTTTTTTTTTTCTGTTTAGTTGGTTAGTTTTGGCACTTTGAAGTTGACTTAGTTTGCTTTACATGCTCTATATGAACACAAATAAGCCTTCTGCGGTCTATTTATCTGCATTTTAATTCCCTCCTTTTGAGGTTTTACTCTATCTATTTTCAGTATTAATCATGGAATCATAGAATCACAGAATTATTTGTGTTGGAAAAGACCTTTAAGATCTTTGAGTCCAACCGTAAACCTAACACTGCCAACTCCACCACTAAACCACATCCCCAAGTGCCACGTCTACACATCTTTTTAATCCCTTCACCTCAGTGCTTTGTCTGCACTGAGTTCTGCTCTCTTGTTGCTGTATCACTTGCATAACTGGTGTCTTGAGCATGTAATGTAACTTGCACAAAAGTATACCAGTGCTAGTGTTGTATGGATGGTTTGCTCTTCAGCACATTATTTTCATGTCAATAAGTCAGTGTCCAAAATACAAACTTTAATGACTTTACTCTGTAAAATTTATATGTAGCTGTACACAGAGTAGATACGTTTCAATAGACAGATTTCAGAGAAAACAGTTGTGATTGTTACAAGGTTAAGTGCAACTTTCAGAAAACAGACCTCAAGGAAAACTAATTAAAATTGTACCAAGGTAAAGAAAGGAGAATCTTTATAAAACAGGCATTCAAATAACTAACAGAAGTAATTTACAGGACGTTATTGAATTTACCCTTGAGATTTCCTTAGAAAGAAACGCTTCAGGTTCTCATCTGTGCTGAATTGCTGGAATGCGCTGTAGGTAATTAGATATTGATTTTAGCTGTCAATGGATATACCACCTATCGTCCATTTCCATGCAATGTGAAATGTATAAAGTCTGAATTAATCTTAAGCTATGTTTAAGTAGTTACATTTTAATTACATATTACTTGTCACTAAGAAAATTAATCCCATTAGAAATTGAGAGTATAAGAAATTTTTAATGGTTAAGTGACTCTAACAGTAAGAGCAGTAACAATTTTGCTTACTGCTGTTTTTCTGATATACATGTAATTGTAATGGTTTCTGATCTGAAAGTGTTTGATCTCATTTGTTAACAGCCATCTGTAGAGAAAATGTCAATAGTAATCACTAAGATCAATTTGAGTTTGATTGTTTTTCTTGAAAAGTTATTACAAGATCAATGTCTACTTCCATCTACAGTAAGTATTGTTTTTAGAGTTGTTAATGTAACCTTATAAATCTTTTGTTATCTTCCAGCCATTAAAGTGAGACTGTGTTCAACTTGATGACATTATCCATTTTTGTCTTGCTTAAATGTGATTTTTCTCTAATTTGGTCCGAATGAATAAAGTAAAACATCAAAGCTAAACAGAGTTGCTAGAAGAAACATACAAAGTTCTGCAGAACTAACTAATTATGTTATATTATACTGATGTATTGAATATTTTTCTGGTATTAACATAGACTAATTTTTTCAGTCTTGAATGAATGCCTGTCTGCACATCTGTCTACAGATGAAGAACTGAGCATGTAAGAGTAGAAGACTACAGCTTAAATGTATTTTTTTGCAAAGGTGTAGACCATATTGAATATAAAGCCAGAGATAATCAGCTTTCTTTTAAAGAAATAGCTTTTATTTATTTATATGGTGCTAAAAGCACTGATAAATTCTCAATCTGTTTCCTTGTTTATCATCACAGTGTTTCACTACCTGAATGGTTTAAGGGCTTTATTTTTCCTCTCTTAGCAAGTTTGAATCCTTTAACATATTTAAAGGTTCACAGCAGCAATGGCATTATATATATTATATAATGATGAACTCATTTGTCTGTGGATCTAGTACCTAATCTACATTATAAAAAGTAAAATAAAATAAAGTATTATAAAAGTTTTCTCCTATTATTAATTAATTTTTGTTGCATTTCTTAGTTAAGGAGCCTGCTGATGTGCATTTATAATACTAACATAACTGTACTATTCCCTGCAAAACTTGCCCCTCAAATTTTGCTTAAAGTAGTTAATTGGGAACTAGTAATTGAGTAAATCACTCTAATTACTTTGATGCATCTCCTAAATGACAGTCGATCAAATTATTGGAGCCATGAGTAATCTTCAGAAAACAGGCATTTTCTCTGTTATTCCCAAAGAACATGGACGGTATCTTAGTTTTTTTTCTCTCTGTCTTTCTGGAAGTAACAGTAGCACAAAACCAGAGCTTCCAGACAGGAAAACAGTGTGCAGTGTCTTGCTGTGCCGAAAACATACTTTCCAATAAATGGATGTCAATTAAAAAAACCCCTAACAAACAAACAAGAAAAAACCGAACTGTTGTGGTTTAAGCCCAGCTGGCAATTAAGCACTACACAGCCACTTGCTTACTCCCCTGCAGTGGGATGGGGAGTTGGAAGGGTGAAAGTGAGACAAGTTGTGGTTTGAGTTAAAGACAGTTTAACAGGTAAAGCAAAAACTGTGCATGCAAGTAAAGCAAAAAAGAACTTGTTCACTGCTTCCCATTGGCAGGGAGGTGTTTGGCCATCTGCAGGAAAGCAAGGTTCCATCACACGTAATGGTTACTTGAGAAGACAAATGCCATCACACCGAATGTTCCCTCCTTCCTTCTTCACCCAGCTTTATACACTGAGCATGACGTACATGGTATGGAATATCGCTTTGATCAGTTGGGGTCAGCTGTCCCAGCTGCGTCCCCTCCCAGATTCTTGTGCACCCCCAGCCTCCTGGGGGTGGGGTGTTGTGAGATGTTGACTCTGTGTAAGTACTGCTCAGCAATAACTAAAACATCCCTGTATTAGCAACACTATTTTCAGCACAAATCCAAAACGTAGTCCCATATTAGCTACTATGAAGAAAATGAAGTCTATCAAAGCCAAAACCAGCACACCAATTCAAACAACTATGACAAAATTCAAATGTTAGTAATTTAAGCAGGCCTGAATGAAGGAATTGCTCTCTTTTTGTCTCCATCCAGAGAAAATCAATTCATATTGCAATCTGCTCAAGGACAACTAACAGTTTTCTCCTCATGACAGCTGTTAGAACCAGTTAAAAAGGAGCTGTCAATTTCAACCTGGGAATATTCTTTAGATATTAACAGCAGTTGATTATTAGATATCTTCTCTTTTCAGAAAGTTCTCTTTTGGTGATGGTTATATTAATAGAAGAATTCAAGCTTTAATAAAAATTCCTGTAAAACATGCTATACAAATTTTTGCCTTTTTTTTTTAATAGGTTGTAAGAACAGAATCTCAACAGTTACTACAATCAATATCTTCAATAATTCCACTACTGCTGTCTTTGGAGGAATTAAACAAGATTGGATTGATGGTGTATCAAACAATGAGATCCTGTTTTGTAGTAATTTTCCTATTTTGAAGCCCTGTAGGAAAACCCCAATATAATATTTTATTTATATGATAAAATGAAAGATTCCCAGATGTCAAGCAAGGATTTTGTTACTGGCTTGCTAGTAGTACAAGAAGTCCTGGTGAAAAATGCACAATTTTATGGACAACCTCTCTTTTTCCCTTAAGACTTGTCAGACACGTCTGTAGCTGGGAGGTAGAGGGTTGGGTTGAGCTATTCAGAGGAAAATATAATAAGATACTGCCACAGTCTTTGAGACATTGAATCTTTGAGTAAACATCCCAACTGGAGGTCAGGTGAAAAAAAAAAAATCAAAACCAATTAATTATCAGCTTTTCCAGTGCCTACCAGTGCCGTGATATTGGTTGTATATATTATATATATTTCATTATTTTTGTATTAATATTATTATCTTTTTCTTTTTATTATTATTAATATTTTTAAGGTGGTTTAGTTTCTTTTCTCTCATTTAGTTTCTTTCTCTCTCATTTTCTCTCCTCTCCTTTGAAGGGAGATGCACTCCCTTCCCTGTGCAGCCAGCCCACCCCAAACCATGACGAATACAAAAAGCTCATTGAAACCTAACAAGTCAAATTCATAAAAACTATTTACTAACTTGATCTCCTTTTATGATAAGATGACCCACTTAGTGGAGGAGGGAAAGGCTGTGGATGTTGTTTACCTGAGCTTTAGTAAAGCCTTTGACACCATTTCCCACAGCATTCTCCTGGGAAAACTGGCAGCTCATGGCCTAGACGGGACTACACTTCACTGGGTAAAAAGCTGGCTGAGTGGCCAGGTCCAGAGAGTGGTGGTGAATAGAGTTAAATCCAACCAGCAACCAATCACACTGGGGCAAGTTCTGGGGTTTGATATCTTTTTCAATGATCGAGACAAGGGGACCATCTGTGCACACCCTCAGTAAGTTTGCAGAAGACACCAAATTGGGCAGGAGTGTTGATCTGCTTGAGGGTAGGAAGGCTCTATGGATGGATCTCGCCAGGCTGGATTGATGAGCCAAGGCAAATGGTATGAGGTTCAACAAGGCCAAGTTTCTGGGTCCTGAACATAAAGCTTTACTATGTTGATCCTGGAAAGATTTTTTTATTACAATACAGCTTTATTTTATTTAACTTTATTGAAAATGAATGTTAGTAAGTTCTTTTCTGAGTTCCTCTGTCTTCTCTCTCCCAGCTATTCTAATCCACTTTCTCACATTCTGATTAACTGTATATTCCTGGAGTCTTGTGTTCAAGACTGACATCAGCCCCCTTCATCACACATAAATGTCAAGTTCTCTGGATATGTATTCTGTTTCTTAATTTCAACCGTTCTTTGAGGTTTAACAGTTTGTATTGACAGTTTTGATAAGAAGCAGCTCTTGCACTTTTAAATTGTTTTTATTAGTTCTGTTTATGAACAGAATTCATAGAAAATCAGTTTGCAGCAACTTAGTCATACTTAGGTGTCTATCAAATAGAAATATGGGAATAATTATCAATGATTATCAAATGTAACATCTCAATTTTTTTATGCTGGTAGCTATTGTTGCCTAAAAGGAGTTGAATTTGAAAAGTACAAAGGGTGTTTTCTGACTGTATAAAAAAATAGATAAATTGAAGATGGAGATCATATTTTTTACTAAGGTAGTTAGGTTATTTATACATTGGTGTATATTCCTAATTTTTGAGTAACATCAGGAACAAATTGTGAACTGAGAATGTTTTCCTTTCTTTACTTCTTATCCAGCCTTGTCGATCATCTGCGTCAGTCAAAGATATAAAGAATAAAATAATAACAATACTATTACTATTAATAATAATAATAACAAGCAGCAACAGCAACAATTGATAAACCCCCCAACATTCCCTTATCAGGGAACATATTGTTTCCACAGTTGAGTGCCAAAACTCACTCTCAGATTTTCCAAACTTGTATTTCATACAGCTTTCTTTTGGTGTACTTTCCTTTAATGGAGCACCACATGGGTAAGTGTCTTTTGTTTTTCCAAATATATATATATATTTTTTTTTTTAAGTATACATTACTCTTTTGCAGTAATCTGTTGTATTGTAATGACAACATTTTCTGAATATCAATATATTAGGAAAAACGCTAAGCAATGGAAAAAGAACTAATTTCTTTTGTGAATTCACATATTTCATTACAAAATAAACCATAAGATTTTTTATTTTTTTTTTTTTAAACTTTGGGCTGGCAACTGAAAATTTAATTAAGCAGTTCTTCTGAGTGTCCAAAACTATCACAAATTAATGCTGTTCTCAATAGAGTAACCAATATCTAAATAAATGTGAAATCTGTTATATCTGTTATGGCAATGTAAGCTATAGGGAAAGAGAAAAATTCTTTTAGTTCTAATAGTTTTTGAAGCTTTCTCTTTTCATTACATTGGAAATATGTGGGGTTATTTGACACAACTATCTCACAGATACATCAGTAGTCAATTGAGTGATTTTTTTCTTACATTACATTATATTTCCCAGATGGTTGAGTATGGATATGAATATTTTGAGAAGCCTAAGTTTTTTATAAGATAATATTTAATCATTAAAAAAACCTCTCAAACTTCTCTTGCATCAAAGAACAGGCTTTCCTCCTTCCATCATTTCTGTGCAGCTAGGTACATCTATGACTATATGTTTCTGTTAATAGTATGTCTTTTTCATAATTAGGAAATAAACCCAAGAATATTTCATTATTAAAGTGGAAAATACCTATTTATATATTTGTTCTTTTCTTGCCACGTGATGGACTACATAATATGATCAAAAATAATAATTTAGCAACCAATATTTTTAAAAGCAGCTAAATAACTATTATTTTCTAGTCCTATAATTTTAGACATTTTTTTATATTTCTTTATACTTTTATCATCTGTTATTTATTTATTGAACTGCATATAATTCTTTTTATGAAAAGCTTACATAACCTGTTGATACTGTTTCTGTGATTAAACTAAGAAATGCATTCTTGAACAAGAATATCTTGATGTCTCAAAATAATTCTGTTTCAGTTGTCCATAAACAAGTAAATATTCTTCAAAAGGGTGGACTGAATCTCGACATCTCTCACCCATTGCCATAATGACCAAGCTCCTGAGTGATTTTCTTGCTGCTGTTCTCTCTGCAGTTCCATGAATAGTACTTTATAGTTCATATTCCCTTACAGACAGGTAGGATTGTTTTTTTAAAGGCTTACGTGGTTTTGAATGTGGGTATGTGTGTGGTGTCGTCTGCCGTGTCGCC
>JAOXJK010000001.1:136733947-136756231 GCA_025774025.1 Xenus cinereus
GCCTGAGTGGATTACCCTATCTGGGATATTTACCTCTGGTGGTGTGATAGCTAAGTCTCTGTTGCCAATTTTGTGATATCTAGCACTCAAAGTGACGGGAGTAGTGGTGGGATGGGACTCAGGGCATTTTGATTACTAAGGGAGCTAAGGTTCCAGTTGGTTTCGGTTCTTATTGTGATGCAATCTCGAGACAACCCCGGGCTGAGCCGTCTTGCAGCTCCCCCCAAGCTACCTCTGCATAGAGGAGGCAAGGCGGAGATGAAGCTGAGTTGGGCTTCAGTTGAGCTGACAACTCCCTGCATCTCACCTATTGTGCTCCAAAACCGGTTTGGCTGGGTGCTCCCATACAGGATTATACAGCTAAGTAAAATATTATTTCTGAGACTGAATGAAGTCCTCAATTATTCAGATTCGGTTTAGGCGACTGGAAGCTTTATTTAGTATTTTCACTTGTGGAGGCGAGATGGCAGTATTTGAAGCAGCCTTTTGTGTGTGCCTGTGTCTACCTACGTGGTTTATTGAAGATAAATGAAAGGAATTAAAAGAGTGGCTCAAAGTGCCTATTGGTGTTGACAGATCTGAATTTTAAGCAAGGAGCAATGCTCTTGAAAATTAAGATATTAAAATAGATCAAACTGGGAAAAAGGCCATAGGAAAGCTAAATAAATTTTCATGCAAATGGATAGGCCCAATTAAAACCATCGCAATTCATTAGAATTGTGCAGACAAGGCTTACAGCTTCTCTATCTATACCGGGATACTAGCTATGTGACTCAATTCTTTGCTATGTAGATGGAAAGAACAATTCTATAGAGGAAACCCACTAAGTCTAGAAAACATGGACATTCAAAGCTCTTTGGCATCAGAGCGCTTTGATTACCAAAACTAAATACAATATATGTACACAATATACAGATATATACACATACACATACAAATATATCTAATAGTATATGCATATATAATAATATAACTGTAAGTGTATGCATAACTATTTAGACAATTTGAATCTGAACTTTTTAGAATAGGAAAGGTTTTTTAGTTAAAGACTAGAGAAAAAAAATTATCACAGTTTGCCAGGACTGTGATTTGTACAGAAAATTTTGGCTTTATTGAAAGATACTTGTATTTTCAGACTTTCCAAATTGGTCACTTGGTCTCAGTAGAAGACTACCAAATCAGAAAGAGGATCAACTTTAGACTTCCCTCTTGACACTACCAATGTTCAATTTTATGAGAGAAAAGACAAAGCCTTGCAAAGTTTTTCTGTGTTAATGTCTTTGCTCTTTGCTCAACTAAGACAAACTGACCTCCAGGCCTCCACTGGCTTGTGTATAGCTTTGGCAATTGGCCAAAACCAGGGACTGGGCCACATGTTTTTAAGGGATGCCATGGGAGCTGACATTTACTTAAGGACATTGTTTAGCTTAGGTCTTGCATATGGCTGATATGACTAGATCCCAGAGATTAATGAAGACCTGAATAACTTCTACTCTACATTAATTCTCCTGGAAGAGATCAAACAATTCATCTGTTTGAAGCTAGATATACCGAGACCTTGTGAAAAATCCCAGTATACCTCAGCCATGTATATTATAAGAAGTAATTAGTAGATAGCAATCACAGCAAAACTCAGTTGTGCATAATCAGCCATATCAAGCTATTTTTGAGCTCTTTTAGTACTTGGCAGAACTTTCCTTTCAGTAGTGCTTCATGTTCCCTAAATCCAGCCAGTAATTCTTATGACTGTCAAACGCCTCAGTGAGGCTTTATAGAGCAACATGTTAAGTTTTGCACTTTATTAGCTCCAAAGAAACAGTGACTGTACAGCACTGGTGGGTGTTTTTTCACATAGTTGCAGTATAAAGAGTTTGTCTGTACCTGTTTGTTTTAATGGATACATCTGTTCCTTTTTGGTCTATAAATTTCAAAGTCATTCTAATGTTGAATTCAGATGCAAGCTGTGGTGTTTTAAAGTGATTGTGTGTGACAAGTTTATGTAATTTAACAGCAGATTTCATTCTTTACAACTGCTTTTGAGAAAATGATAGCTGCCATGGTGATATGTCATATACGGTTTAGCTCTTCTGTTGTTAACCCTGCTAAATCCTTACAATTACAATTTTAAAGATATCTGTGTTTCTTCTTTCAGCATATTGAAAATATTTCATCCAAGAGATCATTTTCCTATCATTTAGTAAAAAAGCTTTTGAAGACATCTGCTAGGGACGTTACCTAAACAAAAGAAATAAATTTTAATTTTCTCATAAATGTTAAGCAAAATTTGAAAATTTTATGTCACATTTACCCAACTACTTCTGTCCCACACATTTAGATTCTGCTAATCACAGAATCTTCTAGGTTGGAAGGGACCTTAAAGATCATGTTGTCCAACTGTCATAAGACAATGCGTTTCTATTCTTGACATCCTTCTTCAGCTAGAGCTAGAATTTACAGCTGCCAGTGAAAAGCAGCATTGCACTGTAGGAGTGGATGTCTCTGTAGGAATGTCTCTCCCCATCTCCACACCCCAAATAGGGGCACATCTTTCACCAGATCAGCTCATCGACTCATAGCCCAGGTTTAGATTTGGGAGTCTGAAAAAGGTTATTGCTTGTTTCCTTTCATAATTTCAGTCCTTGTTCATATCATCAGGATTACCACTAAACATACAAAAAATGCCATACTCTTTCAATTTGCTTTTGGATAGTTAAGAACTCAGCTGACTCATTTTTAAATGTTTTTCAAGTTCTGTAATTATAGAAGGGATTAATATAACTATAGGAATAAAGGGAATCCAGGTGTTTGTAAAAAGGAATTAAAGAAAAATATCAGTCTATACAGCACTGCTCAGTGAAAAGACTGAAGAGCTGGAAAATTGTATAAGTTACAGAGTTGTGATGCTTCAGAAATACCGAGACGATTACAATCAAATGGTCCAGTGCTGTGCTCAGTAGTGGATTGACAAGCACCAAAGGAGTTGGACCATCAGTAGATTTGTAGGAATGGGATTATCATGAAGAAAAAACCAGGATATCTTTACAAAGCCAGTTGAATTCTGAGTTGGAATATTGGATTATATTATTCATCTGATCTAAAACTCTTATTAAATGATAGACAATTCTCTTAAACCAAACATTTTACAGATAGCCATTAATTGAATTTTTCTCATTTTTTGGGTGTCTGTGTTGGGGCTCAAATGCCTGTTTTCTAGACATGCTAAATGCTCATATTTGCAGCCCAGAGAAAGAAAACTGTGCTGAAATATATAAGGGGACATGAACTCTTAAATCCTATGGGAAATTAGCTACTAGTGGTCTTATTCTGAATGCCTAGAATTAATGGATGTATTTGGCTGCAATCACTCTATACAACAATTTCCCACTTACTAAATGAGGATGGCAATTTCTCTTTATTTCACAGGATTCAAATGTTCATTTCTTTATAGGAGGGAATAAGGAAACACTTGATGAATATACTGGGACTGTACAAAATACCGAATTTAATTTCAAATGTTAAAATCTCCCCAAAGTCTTACATTTCATTTTAAATTAGACTAGAAATATCTGAAATTAAATGCCTTTTAGAAAAGGCCAAACATATTCTGAAAATGTTGAAAAAGAATTTGTGTGTACTTTACCTTTTTTCCATTTGTTTTCAGAGAAAACAATTCAGTTATTTTGATGCATATTATAATAAAATTGAATGAAATATTATACAAAAAATTGTCACTGATATCTATATTAGTATGGTAAGATGGAAAAGCCTCAGATGGAATTAGCTTTTTCTTTCAATTTAAATTGAGATTTAAGTAGACAATAGTAAATACTACTTTCAGTAACATTCTAAAACACATAATAAAATAGTAAAATAAAATAATAAAAAAATTAATGGCCTATCTATTTCTTGGACTTTATCAAATTTTTTCACTGTATAAGTAAGAAAACCTACAAACCAGCTTATCCTTCCTTAAAAAGGTGTATTTGTGTTCATTATATTTTTGATATAAGTGTGTTTGTGTGATTACAGTAGTTCATAAGAAAGGGTTAAATGACAAAAAAAACCAAGTTTAAAAAGTGGCTGAGTCACTCATCAATGAAATGATATTAAACCAGTGTTTTATAATTCCTGTATGCTTTATAATTTTTCTAGATTCTTTTTTGTTTAGCTCATTTTACTAGGACTGTATGTTTCTTATAGCAATTTATCTACTCTGAATTTACATAAAATACACTTGCATTTAAAGAAAACATTTTCATGTTATTTTTCTTTGTTTATAAATCAATTTTCATTGAGCAGTTTCTGGTGTTTCAGTTATTTCTCTGCATGAATTCAAATCAGACACCAATGTGTTTTGAATGCTCATTACGAGTTGAATAGATATAGTAAATGTATAAGAAATTAACCTAAGTGTTTTTACAGATAAGGAATAGAGCTGCTTATAAAACAGAAAATATTTATGGTATTCTATAGCATGCAGTAGGTTTTTTAACATAAAATTGTAATGGAGTTGTACTATTCTATATCCAGACATCTAATGTGTAGGAAAAGTCCATAGGGATATTAGGACACTAAGAATATTTTCCACAAAGAGTGGATTATTTTTATGATTCTTTTTAAAGCAACCAAATGATTCATTAAATATTTTAATTTTTAAGGAGAAGTATTTTTCATGTATATCTAAGATTGCAAGGGAAGGGAACTAATTTTTTTCTTCCCTGTGCCTTGCAAGGATAAATAAACACTGGAATAATTCGTATTTTACATTGATATATAAAACTAGGTTAACTTGATATGGAACTCATTTTGTTGGGATGAAGGGATTCTATTTAGTTTCTTTCCTAGTAAATTCAATGAGCTTCTGGCAGGTGTTTATTTTTAAACTTACTGGGTCCAAGGATTTCTGTAAACTAAAAACAGCTCTCTGCAGGGTAGCCTTCAGATTTCCAACTTTTAAATCTAGTTCTGCTGTCTTTGTGCTGAAATACACAATGAGAATTCCTGTGCAGGCATATTTCTCAGTATGCCTTATAGAGAAAGAATAAGCCCCCATCTATTTCAGTCACAAAAACATAAATAAATAACTAGGCCCTGTATTTGCATGTGCTTGTAGATATTCAATTTGACTTTTAGATACCTTGGTTAAGATGTTCAATATTAATAGATACTCAGTTCAAGATTAAGCTTTGAGCTGCAAAAAATACCATCTTACAGGAAGTAATTTCTTGAAGCATTTTGTAAACAAGGTTTCAAATAAACTTGCTGACCATCTAATATCCTGAATTTACTTACTTTCCAATCCTGAAAGAACACATTTATTCCTATTCAAAAGGAATAGCCTATAGTTCATTATACTAGGAAGAGTGCTTGCAAATGCAAAGAAATGGACAGAGTCACAGTTTCAACTTTCCTTAAACCTCTTTTTTTTTTTTTTCCCTCCCAGGCTGCTTATGCAAAAAGGATGTATACATCCCTTGCCATTCCCTTCCTGGTTTCCACTGTGAATTGATGTCTAGATAGTGCAAATATACGTGGCTCCCTTTCTCTGTTCTGGAAAGAAATTCCCTTCTGGGGCCTAAAGATACTGAGAATGGCACTGTGGAGACTGCCTTTTCCCACTGCAGACCCTCTAGGGAAAACTAAAGCCACACATTAAAGTAGCAAGTCTCCTTCTTTCACAACCCTCAAACAGAGATGTTTCAGAATTGGAATATATCTTTCTTTTTTCTTTTTCTTTTCTTTTCTTTTCTTTTCTTTTCTTTTCTTTTCTTTTCTTTTCTTTTCTTTTCTTTTTTCTCTTCTCTTCTCTTCTTTCTTTTCTTCTCCTTTCTTTTCTTTTCTTCTCCTTTCTTTTCTTTTCTTCTAAAGAGATGTGGCTGCACCTGAGGAGGAGTAATGTATTATTTGCTATTGAAGCCACATGCCTTTTAGTTAGCTACTCTATATATGAACAAACAATGGAATTATTTCCCAAACACTTCAGAAGCTGAGTTAATAGCTTCTTTTCTCTTCAAGGTATGTGTTGTGCTGCAGAACTACAAGGATATATTATAATGATTACAGTAATCTCGTCTTTCCTTAAAGGCAGTGTTAAATAACTTTTTATTCCACTTAAGAAGTTATTAAATTTGTAATGAGAAGTGGTGTCGCACTTGCCTGAGTAGATCCTGATATTTAAAAAAATCCACACTACATTCTGCATCATTTTGTTTATTAAGTCTTTTTATTCCTGTTCTTCCTCCCCAAAGGCTACATAAGAATGTTCAGCAAAAAGATTACATACTTTTATATAGGAAACTTCATGGGGTTTGCATTTTCCTAGTTCAATTTCATGCCCTTGAATAACTTGGACAATGAATTGATGAATATACTTAAATGGCTAACTCTTCATTAGGCCTGTCAGTTCTTGAAAGGAGCATCTACTGAGTATAAACTGGTGTGACTAGAGAGATTTTCCAATTCACCTTGGGTATGTCCTCTTATGTTGATAGTTACATGAATAGCCAACAGTGCTTTTATGTGGATAATATATGACCTACATATAAAACTGTGCCAGCTATGTATCTTATACCTACTATACATGAAATATTAGGCAAGTCTTCAAGGCATTGCCTTTTTTTTTTCCATTTGAACTTTCATAAAACTATTTTACTGACAAGTGAAAGTGCAATCACGCTCTGAATGCAAATTTGCATTTTTCACAGAAAAAGAGGTTTTATTGGCTCAAGGTCATATTAAGGGATAGTCCTTTTTCTTTTATCATATTTCAGAGTGTATCAGTGCTTATATGATGAAATATTAATGAAGAATTATATTTGGAACTAAACCAGCAGTTATTATATAACATAGTTTTTATCCAAATTTGGACTGGTTTTCAGGTATATTACAGTATGAGGATGTGATCATGAAATTTCTCCCTACTGTCAATATTTGATTTTTTGTCAGAATTGTGCTTATTTTCAAAATGTTCTTAGTCTGAATAAAATACAATTCAAAATATTCTTATTTCATCTTCAAATAAAATATTAATTCAACTAAAATTTCATAGAACTGTGACATCTATGGCTTGCAAAATTGTTAAACTAAATGCTAACATTTCCTGAAACTTCTTCACAACTCTAGTTATCATTTGTCTCCATGAGGATAGGCAGTCATCTCAAAAAACTATTTTAAACCAATTTCTAAAAACATGGAAGCATTGCAATGTTATCATGTAAGTTTTTTTTTTTTATGACAAAGCCCTCCAACCCTTTTTACAGTGTTAAGCTTGGCTCAATAGAAGTTCCGTGTGGTGGACTAGTTACTTAAATGAGTTACTGTATTTCTTTTGCTAAAAGTGCTTAAGAATGATTGGTTTATTGTCGGGAGTCTGACATCTTTTACCATGCTTAAGGTTTTGCAATGAAAATCAATGTGTATCTTCCTGAGAAACACACATATTCTTCTGATAATATTGCATCCCTGTAATGGAGAATTTGAGAGACGACTTTTTTTTTTAATAATATGTTTTCTGCTTTATCTTTCCTGCTTTATCTTTCCTGAAATTTCAGTAAGGACAGCACTGATTTCATCTTCCAAGTTCCTTAGCATCAGATGTTTATCTTGAAATAGTCTTTGACTATGCTCAAGCTCAGTCACATTCAATCATCAGCTTTTATCAAACATCCTGGCTTCAACACATCTGACATGGACCTTGATTTCCCAGGTGATGCTCAAGACACTACAAGATTTCAAATCAACAGAAAACATGCTGCAACAGCATGTGAATGAGAAAGCTAGCTCCCTTGGCAAAGACTCATGAATACTTCAGAGAACAGAAAGTGCAGGCTGTTTATTATGTTTTCCCTAGAGAATCTCAAGCATAATTCTTTTAATAAAATGTCAGTTTGAAAAAGAAATTTTTCTCATTCCACAATGGCATAGGAAAATATAAACTGAATTTCTGCAGGGGTAGACAAGCCAGTTGCAATGCACTGGGCTATAATGAAGAAACTTCATTTTTTATTCATCAGATACATCCATCCAATCAAATCTTCTTTTAACAAATTCAGTAAATATGCTGATTCACATTCAGTGCAGAAGCAATTCATATTTTAATATTAATTCATACAGTTTTTACTCATCAACAGTGTTGGAACACATCTACGAGAGATGCCCCTGAAAAGAAAGATAAGCTTGTTGTACAACTTTGTGAGTACACGGGTTACCTTTCTGGAGACTGTACTCTTTCAGTCAGTTGTGTATTTTCCAGGATGAGAAAGAAGAAAAGGTTATATGTTTCCCATGCTTTGCTTTATGTAAAGGCTGTCTTCAATGTTATTCAATGAGCATCATCAGAATTTTCCTTTACAAGATTTATTTGACTTTATAATCTAGCCTGTGTTACTGAGGGATAGCTTCCCCACAAGAATCTGCTATATCTGCAGTTGCAAACACATACAAGTAGGCAGCTTGCAAAGCAAGATACAACAGATACTGTATTTTTAATGTCTCAATGCAGAAAGCCATGCTGGAGGGTTTTACTTTGAATGAAAAATGACTGATGAGTGAAACACTAATGAAGAATTCCAATCCTTCAGCTTCTTAGGCAACCTAATATTATACTTGATTATTTTACTCTCTCTTACTCCCACTTTCTTCCCCAGTGATTGAAAACCTTTTTGCAAAATATAGGAAAAATACATTAAACAACAAAATTCAACTCCATGTAACTATTTCATTTAAAAAAATAATAAGAAAAGAATTGTTTAGAAAATGAAATTGTTACGAAAATTCTTCAAAATACTTAAATTTAATTTTAAACTCCAAAACACAGTGTCCTGGATTAGATTCAAAGACCAAAGCTCAGCCAAAGAAGCCGTAGTCTGAAAGTCTGTGAAACTTTGTGCTCCACTTCATTCTCAGTTTTCACCTGCAAAACTCTAACTCTGCCATAGAGTCTGCTGCATAAAATATACAGGGCTTTTTTAATCTATGAAGGTATTGTTAAGGAACTATTCCTAATTTTATCTGCAGAAACTGTTTGATGAAAATATTATGAATGTAAATATGGATCGAAGCCAACTATGGAGAAATGGAAATAATCCTAGCAGTGCTGAAGAGCTAGGCAATAAAATGTTGATGAAATTCAACACAAAAAAAATGTAACAGTAATGCACACAAGATATAATATTGTTAATTTTATGCATATGATAATGGTTTCTAACCTGAAAATTACTATACATGAATGATATCATAAAGTTGTTAAAGAAAATTCTATGAAAAAAAAATCAGCTTCTCATTTAATTGTTAAAAAAAAAGAGGCAGATGGAAAAAATGAATGACAGAAACTGTTTAGACACTAGCAGAAATACTGAGGCAACATTGAGAAACTATATGCTGTGGCCTCAATTTGAATACTTGGGTTCTCATCCCCTGTGTCGTAATATACAACTGGGTCAGATAGAGACCCAACTGGGTCAGATAGAGAGAGGAAAAGCTAGAACAATTAAAGGTAGAGCCACTGTAAGGGAATTCAGAGAGAGAGAAGATATGATAAACATAAGGTCATGTGCATCATGAAGAAACTGAGGACTCAGGATCATTCACTTTCTTTTTAAATACAGGAGCAAAGGATTCTTCAAAGACATTGGCAGGCTGCAGATTCAAAAGAGGAACACTTTCACACAACATGAAAACTGACTTGCACGCCAAAGTCACAACAGATTTCGGCAATCCATGTTTTTGGTGTTCCAAAGCTGTTAACTGCATAATATAGAATATCAATCCACCTAGGTATACTGAATGGAAGTATCAATACAAATACAAATATTGCTGGTTCCAGAGAAATATTGCTGCAGGTTCGGTATTCTGAAAAAAAAAAATAATTTGCTTTTGTTTTTTTTTCCTCCTGCTATATTCTTTCTTAGGCCTTAACAATTGGACGATATTGTTGGAATGACATTTTTGGACTAGATTAATCTTCTGTTTGATCCAGTACAGCCATTCTAACATATTATGGAAATTAAAGTCAGGCTCACTTAACTTTTTGTTTTGTATTTGAAAGAAAAAAAATGAGCTGCACTTCTGCATTCTGCCTATTTTTATAAATGGGTTTTCTTCAGAGGATGCTTAAGGGAAAAATTTGAATAAAAGATAAATAATATCACTTTCCTAATGAGCCTTCCATTCAAATCTTCTGCCATAAACTATAGAAAGCAAATTATGAAACATGCTAGATTTGTATATTAAACTTTGGTTTTGCCTGTCTGCATAAAGCACCTGGACAAGTACAGAAGTGAGAAACAAAATTTGATACTCAGAGGTTAGGGGGATTTGTCAGTCATAGATGTATTGAGCTATACTGTGAGAAATTAACTTGGTAGATTGTTTGTTCTGGTCTGCAAATATCCTCTCTGTTCTATTGGAAAATGAGGATCTTACCCTAAGCTTTTAAAAATAGTTGATTTTTCACACAGAAAGATGAAAAAATAGAAGTACAGGTATGCATTATAGTCCCTCTACAATGCCTGTAGAGATTTTCTGAAATTAGCATTAGACCTAGAGCTTTTTCAATTTTTCATTTTTTTCCTATTATTTTATATTAATAAATTTTAAGCTATTTTAGTCATATTTCAAAAATATTTTATTTATACATGTAATAAAGAAATTTAGTGTTTTAATGTCTGGAGTTGATGATCTGTGGTTGGACTCGATGATCTTAAAGGTCTTTTTCAACCTAAATGATTCTATGATTCTATGATTTTTAAATACATGGTAGCATAAACAGCAGCATAAGTAGTATTTATATGCAATTCTAATTTATGCACATCTTGAAATGCTGAATTTTAGTATTTTTCTTTTATTATCTCTCTGCTGAATAGTAATGTACCTCCTGAGGCCAGTAGGAAAGTTTCTGGAGGATGAAATTTGGGTATAAGTCTAGAAGTAATTTGCTTTATTTTTGCATATATAATGCAAGTGGTGGATAGAAAAAAGAATCCTTTTTTCAAGACTGTTCTCAAATATGTCCATAAATAACTTAATCCACTTGACGATACAGGCAAGGTCATGAATGATGTATAATTTAGTCTTGCTAAATGGTTGATGCTCTTGTAGGGCCAAAATGACCCAAAAACCAACAGGGATATGAGGGCACCACTAGGCCTTTGTGCCCCTGTCCAGCTCCTGTGTGGCTTTCCCCAACCCTTGCTCATGGCCCAGGACCCCATTTCAGCCCAGCCTGGGGCCACCAATCCATGTCCCAGCAATGTTGCAGGAGTGCTAGTCTCCAGCCCTGTCTCCTTTTGTCCCTGGCTGGCCACAGGCCCTGGCTTATCCCTTGCCATGTCTGGGGTCATCAATGACCCTCTTAGCAGCACCCAGCTCTGCCTGTTGCGGCATTTGCTTAAGAAAATTTGAGTCTACTTCAGGAAGGGAAAATTGAAGGAAAGAATGTTATGCAAGCAAGCCTGAATAACTGAAATCACAATCATAGAGTTTTAAAAACTTAGAAGGATATCTTTGTTTCAGGGTGAACAGGTCAATTAAAAATAAAACTGACGACTGACAAATCAAGCTATACTTTCTGAAAACCTGTAGGGAGTATTAGATATAGCTCTTAATCTATAGTATTGTAAGCAGTTGTGACCAAGTTTATAATAACATTGTAAAGCTGTAGCTAAGGCATACGTATTATCCAAAAATACAGAAGCATGAAGGTGTTAAATAAGCAGAAGATTAATATGATGTGAGGAACAGATACAACAAGACTCCAATTGTAAAGCTCTTTCTAGGTCGAGGGAAACAATTTAGAAAACACACTGAAACCTGGAAAGAGCTATAAGAATGACTTTCAGCATTAAAAAACTCAATCTTTAGAAGTTCACTGTGTGAAATTCATGGAAGAGAAGACTTAACATACCTACATTGTGTTGTAACTACTTAGAGGAGGAAAAAAAGACATCAGAGAGCTCTAATCTCAGTGTCTTCTAGTGGTGAAAAGCCAAACCAAGCAAAACCAACCTGCCCATTTATACTGCACACCTTTATTTTATTTTGGCACTGACAGCACTGTAGAATTTACCTAAAGATGTGGCAGGATTCAAGTTAAGAGCAGATATTTCCCTTGTTACCCTAGATATTTTGTTGCAGAAGTTACAAACTGAGGTTCTGTGGAACAGTTACGTAGATGGAGGTCAGGTAGCTGAAAAAAGCAGTTGCTTTCACACTACAAAGGTAGAGTCTATAAACCCTCTGTGGCCGACATGATAAGCAATTTAGGAAAAGGAAGTTTACTTTTGTTGAGAATTTAAGTTAAGAGAAAAAATGTTGATGTATGAAAGCAGTTTCGTTGAAAGAAGACACATAATCAGCTTTATAAATGAACCATTTTATATAATATTATTGAAGGGCATTGATACTCACTTAAGTTTGAGGTGTCTCTTCCTTCAGTTCCCTGTGTAAAATATTGTAAAATTTTATACCATAATTAAATAGCTGATTAATTAAATAGCTGAAAACCTAGACCTTATATACCACATTGTTCCTGATGTTTAAAGATGAGACTTAAAAAAAATAAAAAAAGTCAGAACTGATTGTTATATTTGCCTGCATTTAGTGCAAGGCAAAACAATACAGTGTGTTACAAAGAAAACTACGCAGTGACACAAAAATGTATAAACCTGTGCTGTGATAAATGGACAGGATAAACCTGTTTAGTTCAGTTGCCATGGATATCCTAGAAAGGCAAATTTTTCTGTTGGTTTTGAAATTTACATTTAGAAGTGATTTTTCAATAACAACTGATTCAAAAAAACCTCAGCAACTTCAGTGTAGAGCTCATATTCTCCTGCCTATGTGATGTTTTTTGGTTCAGACTGAAACTCATTAGACACATTAGAAACACTAACCTTAATATATTTTCAGTAAAAACTGATTTGTCAAGCTAGATAAAAGAACAGAAGGCATGACTTATAAGAAAGACTGAATTACATAATTGTGGTGGGATTTTTGTTTGTTTTGGGGTTTTGGTTTGGAAAATAGAAGGCTATCCTGAGAGACATAATCTTGAAATACAAAGAGGACAATGTTCAAAATGTAATCAAAAAGCGCATTTCAAAATGTCTGATAACTTTGGGTTTAGTTTAGATATTTTCTCCAAAATAATTTAATAATGAAAGTATCATTCATCATATGGAAATTCCAGATTAAGATCTTTCTTTTCTGTCACTAGATTATAGGATATATAAGGTCCCATTCAGATGAATACTGTAATAACTGTGTCATGTTATGTTTAGGGAAGAGTTACTCCCAAGCAGTACAGCAAATCTGTCTAATTTTGCTATAAAAGTAGACAGACATTGTTTTAGAATGAGATGAAGCACAATTCTGCAATTTAAGCATCAGAGCATTCACTGAAGGGTGTCATAACTTCACAATCATGTTACAATGATTACTTAATATTACATAGTAAATTAAACCACATGAGGGAGTTACTTTTTCTTTCTGGACCAATGGCTATTTAATTATGTTGTGCAAAGAGGAAAGGATTTTAAAGAGGGAGACTGGGAGGTGCACAGTTCCTGAGAAATGATGTCTACTATTTCCTTTAAATGTATGTTCACTCCCAGAAGATAATTGAATACAAATCTTCCATTACTTGAGTTAATGCTCTAACCACATGGAGAAAGGGTAAACTCTTAAGGGGAATCTAGTAGCAAGAATATCAGATAAACTGTCCCTTACAGTTAGCAGTGCTCTGGGAATGCTCCAGCATCTCCCAAATGTACTGATGGAAGAAGGAATATCTCTGACTGATAGGTAGAGACAGGCCTTTTGTACTCGGGAAAGAGTCAAGCTATTCAGCACTGCTCAGGCCATGTGCTACCCCACCAGGGCTTGCATCCAGATGTCAGTCACTTCAAATACTCTAAAGGTTAGTTTGCAGCTAAAATTGCATTTTAAGGATCTAGACATTGGCTTATGAACTTACAGGTTCAACTAGCTAGGATATAAATCGGTAAATCTTCTGGATTTTATTTTCTAATATACATACTTGCTGTTGAAGATAGAAGGTAACCCATGAATCCTGAAACAGGAGGAAATTAAAGGTACTCAGGCAATGTTTCCTTTTCTCTTTGTAACATCTGAAGTTTTCTTGAATTCACCTCTTGCAGCTGTAACCATGACAGACCTTGAAGGACGTACAAATTGGCAAAGACAACTAAGACCTGTATACTAACCAGGGGGCTTACTGTCTATGGACATGCTGTTCAGGAAACAATGTTCTCAAAGTTTCCTTAACCTTTTGAGAGTCTGTAAAAATTTTATTATGAAATGTCTGAGTTAATTTGGCTTATGAAGCTATGCATTTAAAACCAAAAAAATTTTGATCTTACTGAGTGTGGAAGTATTCAACAACCCACAAGATTTTTTTTTTTTAAGCTAGGAAACATATTGACAAAAAAAATAAAAGTCAGCATTTTTCCGTGCCAGTAAGAGTGTTACATTTCACAGGGAGAGGAGGAGTGAATGTGAAGGTATTTACTGTCTTATAAGGAGGACATCAAAGCTGACAAAAGAATTCCAAAGATAGAAATGACACATGAATCAAAGAACTGTCGATAGTTCAGGTTGGAAGGGACCTCTGGACGTCAGCTGGCCCAACCCCTCTCTCAGGCAGCGACACTTAGAACCAGTTGCCCAGGACCATGTACAGATGGCATTTTAATATCTCCAAGGAGGGAAACTCCACAACCTCTCTACGCAATCTGTGCCAGTGCTCATTCATCTTCAGAGTGAAAAAGTGTTTCCTGATGTTCGGAGAACCTGCTGGTTTAAGGTTGTGCTTATTGACTCCTACCCTGTCACTGGACACCACTGAAAAGAGCCTGGCTCTGTCTTCTTTACTTCCTACCTTCAGATCATAGAACCACAGAATCAGAGAGCCATAGAAGGTTAGAGTTTGAAGGGACCTTAAAGATTGTCTAGATTCAACCCCCTTGCCATGGGTGTGGGCACCTTCCACTAGACTAGGTTGCTCAAAGCCACATGCAACCTGGCCATGAACACTTTGAAGGATGGGGTATCCACAACTTCCCTGGGCAACCCTGCCTTGTTTCTCTGGACCAAACAATCCAAGCTTTCTTACCCTTCCCTCATAGGGTGGATGCCCCAGTCCCTTCAGCATCTTTGCGGCCCTTTGCTGGACTCTCTCCTGTATGATTTTGATTATTTTGTCTCTCTTGTACTGAGGAACTTGGAACTGGACACAGGTTGTACAAACAACACATAATTGTAATTTGTCTGTTCTGTCTCTGTCCTCTGATTATTACTAAAGTTTAAATTTAATAATTTAATTCACCGTAGGAGCGGTGAAAAGAGTGAAGCCTTTACTAGTTAAAATTCTACCACAGATGCATCTGGTGCAGTCCTCCAGGCTGCAGGATCACAAGAGGAAAGCTTTCCATCTAAGTCAGTCACTGGCAGGCTATACCATGTCCCTGACAAAAGAAATTCAATGCTCATTTTCAAACACCAATTTTTTGTTTCCAGAAGTTCAGTCATTGGTGGTTTTAGTACTGTTTTGCCTTGGTCTACATTTTGTTTTTTATAGGACTAATCAATGTGGTATTATAAAAGACTAAAATTAAGTATTTTCCCATAGTATTCTGATATCCATTGTTAGGTCATATGCAATGGAAAGGGAAAATCTGTCACTTATAGTACAATTCTATTTAGTAGAGTTTCATAAAATGATATGTTCCCTTTCAGAATTTTGGGTACTTATCTGAATGAAAGGTTTAATGGATGAAATATGACCCATGTTGTTTTTGGTGAACATGCTTTTTGGACTATGAAAGTCTCAGAGACATAATACTAGCACCTATAAGGTATCTTTATATACTTCCACATTCTCATTTAAGAAAAAAGAGAAAGTCTTATTCAACATTGCCATATAACAAGCTTGATAAAAACATAGAATTTGTTTCAAATTTATCTGAGTAGAGAATCTAATCCAAAGATCATCAAAATCATTTAGTCAAGGACTAGTAGTCCTTTTATTGCATTTGTACCAAAATCAGAATATACATGCACAAAGCTGTTTATCAGTCTGTATAAGATTTTCTCAAGTGGAGTTAAGTGGTTTTTGAAAAAAATCAGGTGGTGTAAAGTTTATGGACACATTTCAGAAATCTGGTCTCTATTAGCCATAAAATAGCAAAGTCTAATAGCTGACAAAATACACTTTATTTTTACAGATTTTTTTTTTCTAACAAAAATCTGTTAGGATACAATATCATCTTAACTATACAGGCATAGTGACTGATTTTCTTTATATATTATTAGCTTGAAGCATCACTGATTGAATTGAAAATGATTCAGCCAAAATTTGTTTAGAAAAAAATAAAAGTAGAGTTTATGTGGCCCTTCATAATACCAAGAGAAGCACAGGCATTTATTACTTTGAGAGATAATGCTGAACATTACTGATTGCTACTGTCAGAGGACAATCGACTTAATGGAAAATTCTAGTTGAAATAACAGATTACTATATGACTTAAATATTTACAAAGATTGATTACATTCTTCCAGCTGAATCATATTGCAGATATCACTGCTTAATCATGAAAAAGCACTTGTAAGAACAGTCGTTCAGGTCCATCAGGTAAATAGATTGTACATCAGTTCCGAAAGTGACTACTTTCAGGCCTTTTGAAAACAATATTTTAACTAGGATTTCTTCTTCCTAATTACTGCATAGGAAAAAAAAAACAACAACATTGTGCACAGAATCTATCAACTCATTCATTTCCTGGTGGATTATCAATGCATAAACATTAACAAAGTATCATTCTTACATTTTCCAAGGGGAGTACTTGTAGTGTTCATTCAATTAAATTGAAATAATATATGAAAATAAAGATCTGCATTTTTCAGTGAATTATGGATGAGAATTTATGACATTATTTGCAACGTGGTAACCTATATATAATTCTTATATCTCATATAGAGTAGATCTGGTTTGCGTTAAATTTTCATCTGTATGTACCATATCCTTCTGACTTGTCCAAATAATCTGCATTCAAATGTAGCATGGTATGCTACACCAGCCTTCCTGATATTATTAAAATAAAAAAACCAAAACAAAACAGAAAAAGCAAAAAGGGAAGATTTGGTGTTTTGCTCTGCTCTACAGTTCACTATGAGTGGAACATTTGTATATCATGTTTATACTTCATAATCTCTGTCTATGTATTCTTTATTTGATTAATGTTTCTTAAACGAATAGACTTCTTTCACATGCATACTCAGACTCACTGGATATGAAAAGTAGCATTATTATGCCATTATATGGGATATCAGATTAAGGACAATATCCTGTATCAGTCTAAAGCATGGGTCATTTTTCAACTTAAGAAACTTTCTCATTTTTCAGCTGTTTGTCAACACAGTTATCAAAAGAATTATTTCTGATATTTTTATATGCATTAATTAATAATGACAACAATAATAAGAATAATGCTACCATATTATCGGTTTTGTTCTGATAATATTACAGATAGTTATTGAGTTGCATGAACTGGCAAACTTCATTCTTGAATTTAAATCTTAGAGGTTATAATATGGAACATATCTAAACCACAGCATTTTAGAGACTGTGAATTTTGCAGAAATGGCCTACATATTGAGGACCCCATCCAGGCTTCATAGTGAAACTGAAATTATTACTCTAGGTAATGTAAGAATTGCCTGAAGTGGCATACATAGCCGTTGACTGAACAGAGTCCTTTCCACATGTTTCAAGGGCTGTCAGAGCCCCTTTGGAACTTGGTCCTAGCTCACTTTTCAACATCCCCCTTTACTTTTGAATCTCATTCTAAAAATCTAGGTCTGTGTCTGGTCTTAAGTTCAAGCTCCTCCTCTGGTCAGCTTGTACCTTAGCGATGGTCAAGGGGCACATGTAGTGTCATTTTCATCATTGGCACTAATAAAATCATATTATTTATTTACTTGTTTGTGGTTTATAAACTAAATTAAAGAAGTTTAAATAGAATTTCTGTGGAAGTTTGTAGCAAAGAATGAGTTTATGAAAGAGGATAAATTCATAAAATAAATAATAAATCAGAATAAATGCATAAAAATTCTTCAGTGCAAAATCTTGAGTATGATGATAATAATTTCAAGCAAAAATAAACTTAAATAGAGTATAAAACAACACAGTTACTTTCTTTCACAAGTAACTCTTTTGTTTTATACTCTAATCAAGTTTATGTGAAAGCAGGGTACAAAGGAGGCCCTTTCACTGTTCAAAATACAGTAAAACAGAACTGGAAAATCAGCAGACAATAAACTTTACTTTTCATAGAAAACTAAGGTAGTATTTTTGATAATACAGGTGATAATTATACCATAGATTCTGAATAAAATACGTGTTCCTCAAAATTAAGGATTAAAAATGAAAGCAAGAAAGAAAGAATCAAACCAGGGCCTGTGAACGTGAGTCTGCTCCTGTCTGTCTATAGAGGACCTCATCCTCTTCGTCTTCTGTCTTCTTGGTCAGGTGGCTTGTAGCAGACGCCCACTGTAATGTCACCTGCCCCTGCCCTCCCTTTAATCCTGACCCATAAATTCTCTGTCACCTCCTCATCCATCCCCAGGTGGAGTTCCATGCACTCCAGATGGCCCTTAACATAGAGGGCAACGCTCCCTCCTCGTCTCCCCTGCCTGTCCTTCCTGAAGAGCCCAAATCCTTCCATTCCAACACTCCAGTCATAGGAGCCATCTCTCCACATCTCTGTGATGACAATGAGATTACAGCCCTGCAGGTGTGCATGTCTCAAATTCCTCTTTTTTGTTCACCTGCTACACGTGTTTGCATAGAGGCATTTAAGATGGGGCCTTGATGAAGTTAATTTACTGACTGGAGTGGCTGGAATGTCTTTGTCCTGCACTCCAGGTGCTCTCCTGTTGATCTGTGATTGTTCTCCAGGCTCTGGGCATCTGTTGCTGGCATTGGCATCGAACTGGCAGGAGTGGGATCGACTGAGGTTCGCCTCCCCTGACAACTCTTAGTTTAAAGCCATCTTCACAAGCTTGGCAAGCCTCTGACCAAAGATATTCTTCCCTTTCTCTGAGAAGTGGACCCCATCTGCCTCAAGTACACCAGGTTTCTGAAAGCAAGTCCTATGGTCTAAGTAGCCAAACCCCTGGCTGTTGCATCCTTCCTGTACGCATTTGTTGATTTGCCAGATTCAATTGGCCCTATCAAATCCCTTCTCTTTGACCAGGAGGATTGATGAAAAAAGTACCTGTGTTTCAGAGTCCCTGACCACTGCTCCCAGGGTTCTGTTATCCTTCTTGATATCTCTCAGACTGCTCCTAGTGGTATCACTGGTGCCCACGTGAAATAATAGCAGCGGATAAGAGTCAGAGGACTGTACAAGGCTTGGTAGTCTCTTGATGACATTTCTGATATGAGTCCCCGATAAGCAACACACCTCTCTAGATATGTACCTTTTCATTAGGCCAGAGCTTGAAAACATCTCTTACATCCCAAATAAGCATTCTACCCACTGGGATTTAAAGATCTTGATCTCACAACTCTCCTTCAGTTTCATTTATTGTATGCAAATAACTTAGGAGCAATTACATCGCTTAATAAGACATCAGTGGATTGGATAACATCTAACAGTCACCCAAATTTTTAAGGAGCCCTTTTTTGGTGATGTCTTTGGAGATTCTAGGAAGGGGCCTTGCCCATGTCTATCCCGTTCTGAGTGACTAGATAAGCACCTCCACTTGGAGGTGCCTCCACAGAAAGAACCTTAAATCTTGATTGATTGGTCCATCGAACTAATAGATAAAGAAACTAAAACCATCACCATGACCAATTTCACACATGGGTTTGTGTGCAGATACATACAATTATTTTTTTATTGCCCACTTCTGTAGGCAAGAAAAATGTAGGAATCACTCAAGAGCTACGGCAGAACTTCAGCAAGGTATGGTACTGGACAACTTTGAAGTCCAAGTCATGTGAAGAAAAGGATCTTTAAGCTGTTTAAGCTCTCATATCTACAGTTTTCTTGCTTTGTGGACAAAGCTTTACTCCTATGAAGTGAAAATGTGTTACATATTCCTTCTCAAATAATCACAGAATATGTGACAATCAAGTAATGCAAAGAATAAACATGATAAAGAAGAATGCTTCTCTATATGTTATTGGGACATAACTTGAAATCAAGATTTTGAGGAAAGTACCAACTTCTATCCATCAGAAAAGCTGCCTTTACTGATAGTTCTAAACCTGTCTTAGAATATTATGCATTAAAAAGTAGGTACATTTGTATTAAAATTAACTTTTTTCTGAATAATTGGTAAATACACATGATATTGCTAGATATCTGAGTTCTGGATGAATGTTTCTACTCATAAATGAGATGGAACTGAGCATACACGTAATTCTTGAGAAAATAAAATTATTTAGGAATGGTGAAAATAGATTTCTAACATACTTCTGGACTTTTTTTAATTGCCTTGTATTTTCTGGATTTAAAAAGTAATTTATAACATAGTTGTTTAAAGGTTTCTGTTCTCTATTTAAAGAGTTCTAACTAAGCTAAAGAGTTGAAAGTAGTATGTGGTTAAGTTTCATCACTGTTTTTGCTTCGTTCCTTATTTCTTTCTTGCAGAGTAGCTCTTTAATTTGTTTATGTAGAGGATAAGTAGTTATATTTTGCAAACTGTACCATCTCAGATCAGATTTATATAAGATGCACAGCTTCAAAGAGATAAGTAGAAAGGAAAAATAACTATAATGTGTGCATAATTCAGCTGCACACATGAGAATGTTTTCATTAAAACTCTGTAATTCAGTCAGTCACCTGAAGTGTTACTTATGTATACCAGTGGTCATATGATTGCTATGCAATGACACAAATAATTGATAAAGTCACTACAGTTCTGTGCATAGGTAATAGTTGCTGTGCTTCCTATTTAGAGGCCTTGAGAGCACATTATCAGAAAATGTCATTTAAACTGAAGTTCTGTTAAGGAACATAACAAGTCTAAAAGAATGCCATTTAGACATTTTTTTATTAGTATAGAAAAACATTGCAACTGGAGTTACATTAACTCATTAGTGTGCTCATTAAATAACTCCATCATTAATATACAGCAAAGAATTGCTGATTTACCTCATCTACAAAAATGAGTTCTGAAAATTTTGGAATTCATTCTTCAGAGTCAAGTACTAAATCTGTACATTTTAATTTATTTACTTAATCTAAGTACTCCATGTCAGCTAAATTGTCAGTGTCAAAGAAATCAGCCCTCCTACAGCAAATGCCCAGGTTCCATGTTGGTGGGAATGGGGCAGAGACATACCTTTGATGGCATCGAGGGCAGGCTCTTCCACCTAAGCAAGATCACAATCACTGAACACGGGTTAGTATTCTAATGCACAGGAGACAGGTAATGAGATGTCATAGACTACTGACTCATTTAAATAATATTTATGAATGAATACTTTGTTATCAGTAGATGAAAACCTGTGTTTTTCTTACATTTTGTAGACCTTGATCATGTCTTTTCTTTGTGTATGTTTTTCTGTTAAATATCTCATTTACTTTGTATAAGATACCTTTCTGTTGTACATATTTAACAATGGACTTAAGGCTTGGGAGAATACACCTCCTCTGAATAAATGTATTTGCTAGAATACCATAACTGTTTCAAGCACTGTAGTGGGCTTAGAAATCAGTAAATCAGGAGAAACTGAATTGAAAAATAAATGTAGTCTAGGATATTAATTTTTCAAAAAAGTTTTTATAAGAAACTTAAAGATCTAGTAATGAATTTTTGCAGAATGCCATGGAAAGTAAATTAGACAGTAATTGCAGGACTTAAAATGTTCTGTATGGGTCATGATGAAAAAGAGTGAAATCTGTACAAACATGTCTACCAACACAACGAAAAAAATATTGTTGGTATGTACATCATGCCATTTCTGCCTGGATGGTAAATTCTATGCAATAACCTTTTAAAATATCTGGTGGGTTTTTGATCAGTCATGGTATTTGATAGGGTACTGTGTAATTGGAGTGACAACATGGGCCGCGATCCACAATGAGACATCACTTTCCTGTTGTGCAATCACATTCAGGGAAGTCAGCTTAATACAGATATTGTCAGACAGAACAGGAGCAATAAGCTTGTTTATCTTACAGGAAATATAAAGAAAATACAACAAAGAATCTTTTCTGTCATATCATAAGAAAATATTCCAAATGCAACATAGTG
>JAOXJK010000001.1:136757950-136770566 GCA_025774025.1 Xenus cinereus
AAATATTCCAAATGCAACATACAGCAAATAAAATAACCAAAAGGAATTAGAGAAAAGCATCAGGCTGCATTTTCCTTATTCAAAAGTGTGAATTACCTCTACGAGATGAAGAATATGTTAATACCTTGAAATAAATGGCAACAGAGAAAACAAGTGCAAAGGAAATATGAAGACACAAATTTTGCTGTTGGTAACAAAGGTGTAAATGTGCAAACCTTCACTGAAATCAAATGTGCTATAGAGGATTTATGTAAGCAGGCTAAAGACAGAATGCACATAAAAACTTTGCAAAAACAATAAGCTTTATTTTCAGACTTTAAGGGGTTTAAACCTCATGGGAAATTGAACAGGTGAAACGTTAAGATCAAACTGAAAGTTGGAAAATAGTGATTGTCATTTAAAAAAAAAACAAACTAAAATATTCACTCTAAAGCATTAAAAAAATATTTTTCTTTCTTTGTCTTTTCTCCCACTACCCTTCTTCACATCTTCCAAATGCAATATAGACCTGTTTTAATGAAATGCCAAGGCTTCCTGATTTGATATACTAGTTAGCTCACAGCCAACTTGGTCAAGCTACATTAAAGAACACAGACAAGAAAGTCACATTAGATTTCAACCACAAAATGAAGATAAATGGCTTGGTACATTTGAGAAGGAAGCTCCTGTGGGATGTGAATGTGAAAAGCAGTGGTGATAAGCACAGCTATGGCATATGGTCAATATAAAAAATGATGGAAAATAAATCTTCATCCTAGCTTTCTTAAGGACATGTAATATGGGGTCTGTGATATCAGATCAACTGGAAACAAAGAATTCTAAGGAAAGGTATCCTTTTCAGATGAGACTAAACATTATAATGCTATATACACATATAAACAAATACTGAATCAAGTACAATTATACAACTGGGAAAAAAAATCCAGTATTGTTTTGGTTTTATCCACAGGCTGCATAAAACTCTAATAATATAACAAACTCTGCAACAGCTGCCATGTGCAGAAACAAGTTTCTTTGCCACAGTCAGAGAACATACCTTTTTAATACTGTCTTTATACATGTTTCTGTTGCAAATTGTAGGGTGAAAGTAGGAAAATAAACAGTGAATTTGCATTTGTTCTAGATTCTTTACAAACTTTTGGTGGTGGTGTTATGGTTTGTTATTGTTACGCTAAAAGGTAAAGGAATTTGGGAGAAAAGAAACCCCCTTGCGTTGGAGCTTGTCCCCAGATATCAGAGGGGCTGGGGGTGGCTGGACTTAGATTCTGTGTGATGCCCAATTTGGCACTATAGGTCCTGTCACGTTCAATGTATTGAACTACCATGATTGCAGAAGCACAATAGCATGGTGCACTTTTGCTCTAGTCATGTTCAAAGAACTAGCACAGCCAGAGTTTGGCTGTGTTCAATGAGAACTCTCACAGCTAGATTAACGAATAGTGCATATTTTTGAGGGAACAGGATTCTTTTGGATTGCTGGTGACAATACCCTGTCTGCAAAGCATGTGCAAATAATATAGCAGCATAAACCAACTCAAGTAATATAGTAGCATAAAACAACTCTATATAGATATTTCTAAGTTTCCCAGGGACATGTCAGCGATGGTTCATTATGATATCTTCCTGACTTGTCTGTGATGGAATCTTCCTTAACATGCCTTCATTCTTAAACATTTTTTATACTATTTTTTACTTTTCAGGTGGAACTTGAGTGATTCTAGTCATACATACCTTCCTTATGATCGGTGTAAAACTTCCTCGCTTCACGTTTAAGGTTATAGACTAGCAGAAATTCAGAGTGCAGACTCAGTGAGGGGTAGTCACACCTTGGAGGCAGGTAGCTTTTGGGATGGAGGTGTGTTTTGGTATTATAATGACATTATAATGAGCAAAGTTCAACCTAAGGACATGACTTTTACAAAAAAAAACAAAAAAACCCCAAAAAACCCAAAACAAAACAAAGAAGTGGTTGGCTCAGGGTAACGACTATGCAGCTTATCAGTGTTCATAGTACCATTAGTTCCCACTCCCTTTGCTGATGCACAGAGTTTGACTGCGGTAGGTATCTTCACACCGCCCCACTCTCCATGCTGGTTTTTTTTTCCCACCTTGGAATCTGCTGACTCTATGATTGAAAGTTATGTGGCCTAGGGAACTACAGTGGAATATATTCCTTGCATATCAGCTGCACTCCACCCCGGAATTTTCTTCAATGCTGTACCTTTTCTTAAAATGTGAATATAACTTCAGTTTCTAAGTCACCTCCAGCAAGTATCCCACAGTTATGAGGGGGGTGTGTGATGGTGGTGGTGGTGGTATTAAGAATATGCCTTGAAATTTAAGATCCTGTAAGGAAAGGCTATGCACCATGAATTACATTTCTGTGAATAGGGCTACACTATGCAGCTCAGCTTGCAAGATGTTAAAGGTGTTGGAAAGATTTTCTAGAAGTACTTCTAATTTCTACGCATGAATCAAGGACAGGCACCCGTAATTTATATTTATCCCTCCTTTATTAATAAAATCTTTTTCTTTTACATTAGTTTAACCCATGACAGAGAACATGCAGCATTGGTCAGCAAGTTCTTGTGCTTATATTACAATGAATTTCCTATTAAAACATGATTTAAAATATATTAATTGCTTAAAAAAGGACTGTATAAATAGAATAACCCCCTTTTTCCCATATAGGAACACATATCTTACAGGCAATTTTGGGGATAACAATGAATTTCAGAATAGTATTCCTTGAAGTATAAGTTTAGTTAAGTTCATACAAGCATATATGGACAGTATGTCTTGCACAATATCAGAGACATTATCGTTTCATAAGACAGATAAATTCATGTATGTTGTGGGGTTCTTTCTCCCATTCAGTTTTTGGTTGGTTTTGAATTCTACCATTTCTTGGTGTTGGTTTTTTTATTACTTATTTTTAAAACTTCTTTGTATTTTTCAGATTGAACTATATCAGCTGGAAAGATTGGTCCGATAATCCTACAGTTATTTATTTTCCTGATATATCCAAGGTTTTGCAAATGGAAAGTGTTGGCACAGTTTCCAGAATAGTTATTGTAGGTCATGGTTAACAAACAACGTTATTGCCAGAAAAAGATTTGGATTTGATTTGGATTCTAAAAGAAATCTTTTCAAAGCTGTTTAGAAAAGATGAACCTCACAAAGATCTACAGTATGTGACTGACTGACCAATTTTATTATGGATACATATGATATCTTTTTATACCTATGAAACTGTTCCCACTTTTTCCACACTCCTAGCCTAACTATTTCTTTCTGTTTCTCTGTTTTCTGTTTTCTGTTCTGCCTTCTTTCCTTAGCAGGAAAAAAGTAAAACAGAATGCACCTCAGTCTGGGGGAAAGTATACAGGAATGTTCTTAAAACCAGAAATCTTGCAAAATACATTAATAGTAGAAAATCTATGACTCTGATGACTTCTATTAGCTGAAGAAGATGATGTAACATCATTCATTTGGAGAAAAACATGAAAGTTATTCTTCATTCCAATCAGCTTTGCCTTTACTACGTTATTTCCACTCTTGTGTTGCTCTGCAATATTTGCCCCCTTTTGATCATCTGCCACGGGATTTCTGTGCGTGACTGTAAGATTTCCTGGATAAAAACCAATGTCTTAAAATCTTAACTCTGATCTGTTTTTGTTTAAACCAGTCTAAGGTAGAATCATGCTCCACCAGAGCTAGATTTTGACCACTTGACACATCCCATTGTAAATTACATTTCCACATCCAGGCATTTGCAATGCAGAGACCACATCTGAAATTTCATTTTTCCATACTCTGAACTCCATACTCTGACTTCCATCTTCAGCCAGTATTAATTTACAGTGTGCTTGCCTGAAATCTGGAAGTAAACTGGTGCACTAAACTCAATATCTGACCAAATATTTCCAGTTTTCTGATATTCAAATTACTGTTTGGCAGCATCTCTGGCAGATTAATTACTGTATTTAAGCATGACATTATTATTTTTGTAATCTGTAACTGATATACTGTATCAAAGAACTGATATTTCCTTTAATCATTGGAATTGTCCGGAAAATAAACATGCATTCTTACGTATCTCATCCAGTCAACTTAGAGTTGGTTCAAAGCTGGTGTCAGAAATGTTTTTACTAACTCCTATTTTAATTATATTTGTTTCTTACGAAAATATAATGCCAGATCTAAAAACAGGAGTATAGTTTTTAAAGGCAGATTTAGATCTCTAACCCCTGCTTAATTATGAATTATAAACTTCTACCCCCTTTGGTATCAGATTCTGATACCAAAGTTTTCCTGGCCTTGGATCTGAAGAGCTGTTTTATAATGTATTTCTCAGTTCCACGATTCTGTAGTATTTCAACTCAATTTGAGATCTACATATCTAAAGTACTTTCTTGCCATTTCCCCCCTATATCCGTAATCCTGGCATACATTTTCAAGGCTGATATTCCCATAAAATATTTAGCATTTACAAATGTTTTTAAAAATCTAAAGGCTTTTGCCCTAATTTAAGTGATTCTAACCTCTAAATAACTTTATTTTCTCTACATTTTTTTCCCCTCCTTTGTCAGAAGTTATCTAAACTTATGGGGTATTCTTTCTTGATATTTCTTCTCTCTTGCAATAAGCACAGGCATCACAGATTCCAGCACCAAGCCCAGCACCAAAGCACATCAGAACTTGAGGAGGACCCCAGACAGAAAACTTACTCGCCTCCTGATTGAGATATCCACTCTAAGAAAACCAAAAACTACTGCTTTTCATCAATGTACAGTCAGTTCACTTTCTCAAACATTAGAAACATAAAAAATTAGTTAAAATTTATTCTGTCTGACAATAATGGAGAAAGTTAGACTGGGGAAAATGGAGTATGCATTCTTGCTCTCAGTGTTAGTATGAAATATATAAGTAGTTTGGGGCTAATTCCCTACTGTGCCAAATTTGCAGAGGAAAAATATAAAAAATAAATTCTTACTAACCCTTAAAAAGCCTCAACCATGTGTTTCTATGCATAGCAAAGGAGAAAAAATCAAATGTTAGGAATCATTAGAAAAGAAAAAAAGAGAAAAAGGATTATCATATAATTATGTAAATTCTTATGTGTGTACGTCTCTAAGAATGTGTTCAGTTTTGGTTATTCTATCTCAGAAAGGACCCAAGAGAATTATAAAAAACAAAAATAAAAGAACAAAAAACATGAGTAAATAGAATGACTGCTGTATGTTGAAAGACTAAAACTCTTCAGATAGGAATAAATGTAACTGAGGAAGATTAATAAATATATGAAGATGAGAGAGAATGAAGTTCACAATGGCTCAAAATCAAGTATCAGTAAGTACTAAACGGAAATTTACCTTAAACCTAAGTTAAGTGTGCTGGTTCAGTATAACTAATGGCATTATATAAGAATTTTGTAATATTGTTATGGCATAGCCAGACAGTTTTACAGAAGTAAGTGCTGTGATCATCAAAGGGGCAAAGCAAGATGGATGTAGTTGGATGTGAAAGGCATGCAAGTTACAAAAGCTGCCAACCAGACAAAAAAAAAAAAACATAAATCCAATCACCTTGACCTCAGCAACTAACATCATCCAAGGACCACAGACATCAGTGCTAACCATCACTAGACTCTAACTCAATTAATGAGTTTTCTCACTTTGATCCTTCCAATTCACTACTCCATTCCACTGCAGGGGGAGCGAGAGTGGCTGTGCAGGGGCTGAGCTGCCCACTGGGGTTGAATTACAACAGTCATCCATTTTACTATTTGGCAGTTCTTAAAGTATTTCCCAGTAACAAGGCTTAAAATGTCAAGCTTACTTTCTGTTATAATTTTCTATATGGTGAGCTGACAAAAATGTTTGAACATGCAAGTATTTAAGGACATGAAGCAGTGAGATAATAGACATAATTCTATATCCTGTTAAACCAGATTAAACGTATGCAGCTACTTCATGTTTTTATGGTGTATAAATCATTGCAAAAGAATTTAGAAAAGTTCTTTTGAATGTGTTGATAAGAGTATGTTCAAACCCTTATATTTAGGTTTCCTGACGCATTCCAACTGAAATACTCATCCATTTTTACAAGAAACTTAACAGTAGTATTGTTTGTATCAATCTTGAGATTCAGCTGAGGAAATGGTATTGTAAAACAACTATTCCATTTTGCCTACAAAATTCCATTCCCGTTTTCCCTAAGATGCAACCTGTCTCCATTTTACAAATTTGACTTTTGTTCTTTGGGGAAATTTTGGCAGGATGACAACACAAACAATCTAAAAAGAGGCTTATGCTACTGCGAAAGTATGGGCACCCCTGTCACGTCCCCACACTTCCATGAAATACCTGGCAGCTGTAAGAATTGATGAAAGAACTGAACTTGTTTTTCAGCTATAGACCAGAAACTCAAGTGACATATATCATGGAAGGGTAACTTCATGGTTTTCTTCTGCAGGCATCATATCCAAAGCGGATCAATGGTTTCTAGTAGTCCAAACGTATGGGAATGCTGTCTTTTTAATACTTTCCTCTATGCATTTGGGACAGTTTGAGATGGTTTCCATTGGAAGATGAGAATTCAAATTTTGACAACATGGTGGAGGGTGATCTTCAATGACTCCTCATACTAGGGGAAAAGAAAAGCTGACAAACTTTTAGCACGAGAAAAACCAGTAAAATTTATTTTAAAAATTATTTAATGAAATGTATTATTTCAACCTATTTAGGTTGAAAATTCAGAGTAAAGAAAAGGAGGAAAGATCTTTATGTGATAACCTTGGACTTTGGGGTTATAATACAGTCTCTCAAACACAAGGTACCATATTCCTTTCCCAAGAGGACCTAGCCTCATTCAGTATAAAGCATCACATATGCAAACAACTAAATTTAAGATTACATGGACAAATGAAGTTCTGAATTTTACTTGGTTGTGTACATTATTTTTTTTTTCCCATGTGCAAAGACTGTATATAAAACCACTGGGGGGCTCTCACCTTTGGGGTCATACGCAAGGAGATTTTCTCCCTGCTATTATGATATGATTATGCAACATATAAGTTTCTCTGATCATATTCTATCATTGGAAAGAAGGACGTAGTGAAAGACTGACATTATGTGTTTAAGCAAAGACAAAATTGATGCCAGTTATTATTTTATGATGTAGGATATGTAACAATTTAATTAAATTTAATTAATCACATGCAACTTAAAAATAGTTCTTCAAAGCAAGAGTTATAAGATAAATATGATGTCTTTGAAAATGTCTTTAAAATACTTCAATGATGAATTTTAACTTTCTGTAATTAATCATCAAAGTGAACAACTGTTTGGTTTTAAATTGCTAAGAAGCCAAAATGTTTTATTTGGGAAGGGTAATTAAAACAAATGCTACTGATTAGCTCATTTTTAGGAAAATGAATGCTGAAGTTTAAATTCTTATGGGAATTCAAGTACTTAAAATATATGATTGAAAATAATGAAAAATGGAAAATTACACCATGATAAGTTAGAAATATCAGAGTTTTTTTAATAATGTATGAAGCAAACATTCAAAGATATTTCAATTTATTTTTTCTATACTACTTTTAAATTATTATAGAAAAATATTTTAAGTCATTATCTGAAGTTCAAGTTTTCACATCATTATGTTAAGCTGAGATATAGCAGGAAAAGTATGTTGCTGGAGTCAAGAAAAAAACTGCCTGAAAAAACTACTTCCCTCTGTATTATACTGTTGTTTCTACATTCATAAAGCTGCATAATGTTATTACCTTGTTCTGTAGAGCCCTTAGAGACTGGTAGATGAAGTGTCTAGAGTGCACTTGTTAGATATTGCAATCATTTCTGATAATGTTTTTATCCAAAGGTGTAAGGTGAAAATGAGATCTGGCCTACAGAGTGCACAGTAAAAATTACCTTCTAGTAATAGCACAATGCAAACAACCACATTCTTTATTACAGTTATTATTATTTTTTTATATCTGGCATAATTTTATAAATGTATAGATATATGTGTATATGCCTATTATACTCTCATTTATGTATTTTATATATATATTTCTACACTCTGCATTTTACCAGTATGGTCAGGATTCTGACATACAGAAAAAAAGAAACAAATTTCATTTACAAAGTTCTTTACAATTTTCATTTCACTGACCTTTTCCTTAAATAAAATTCAAAGCAAATAGATTTTTTCAGTCACATCCTGTTACATGGTTATGTATTCAACTAAAGAGTAAACTTAGGAAAAGAAACAAGAAGATATGTGTCAAGAGATCCAAACGCAACAATGGATCCAATTTGTTTATCCTATAAATTATATTTCCAATGGTTTTTGTGGTGTTTTTTTTTTTTAATTTATTTTATTTTTCAATTGGTTCAACCCAGTGTTTACATTAGTCATTGAAGATTTTCCTTGATCACTAAATAAAATCCCAAATCAATGAGAATGCTACTAAGACAATAATTCAACTTGTATATACAGATTCTTTGAATTTTTTTCCATTTCTTTAACCTTCATCTAAGAATTATTATACATGTTTTGGACTCTTTCCAAATTTCACATAAAGGAAGACATTGAAGATGTCCAAGCTATCTGTATGAAATAAATCCATGTTTTTACATTACCAAGGAAAGTGCAGGCTCCAGGTTTCTCTGACATTACCTTGCATGATATTTTCAGCTGTTTTCAGACAAACCTACTTGCTTTGATCTTTAATATCTTACCTAAGAATGTAGACCTTTCATCATGCAAACTGCATTTTTAGCCTCTGATTTGTAGTTATGTAACAAATGTAATAGAACACAATCAAAACATTTTTAGATTCTTTGCCTTTCAAGTCAGTGAGGTTGTTGTTTTATGCATTTAAACCACAAGTAATTTTGATTTCCATAACTCCAGCAAAGCTGTTTTAAAGTAATTTATACGAGGTACTTTTGCATGTCCGCTATTGAGTTAATTCAGTAGGAATAATAAAATATGGCTATTTCTAGTGATTGAAGTTTCCTGTCAGACAACAATGCAGTAATATATACTTCAAAATCTGTGATATACTGCACCTACACCATTTCTTTCGCTTTCTTTATCTGTTTTTTATCAATCCTATTGACACTTTTCTAAAACAAAGACATGAAGATACAACTACTCGTTCCACTGAGTGTTTCTCATTGGAACTGAAAATTATTCATTGACATTAAAAATTGTTCCTCAACAAGCAGATCGTGAATTATATTTTAGACATTTTCACATGGACTTTTTTAGATGGAAAATTCTTCTGCCAGGAATTGCTTTTTTAGTTAGAAGCATTAGTTACAAAAGGTCTCCAGATCTTTGGGCTGAGGATATGTCTTGCTTGTACTCTCTTTCTCCATTAAAACCTTAACCTAAATATGTGACAGTCTGCCTGTCTGTTTTCAATATTACTGTAATGTAAATACATAAATTTTAAATTTTACTAGATGAATCAAGATATATTCAAAATACACACACTTTATTTTTTCTTTAATTTTTTCAGGAAATGGTCTGGAGATATATTTATAATTAAATAAAATACTTATGTTTAATACATTTTTATATATATATGAATACAAATATTGAATTTCAGGTTGTGAAAATTTTCATTCAGATTGAACTGAAACATTTTGTGCTTGCATTGTTTTATTGGAGATAAACAAATTCAAGTAATTAAGTTTGTTCTCCAAAAAGTATTTTAAATTGAGAGATCAAACTACTTCTTTCTTCTGATATATGAAAAAATGTTTTGGTTTTCCATGTCGTTTTACTTTGTTCAATATTTAATTTTTAAAATATCACAAAAAAAAATTGTTTACCCCAGTTTCAATTTTTGGGAACATGATATTTGCCAAAATAATAATATCAAATTTATTTAGCTTTTCTTATCTTCTGCATTTCTTAATTCTACTGCTCCTTTGTAAATTCCCGGTACCTTGTTTACTTTTTGTATTAGTGGCAATATTTTAATAATCAAAATCTCTTTGGCCCACAAAAGTGGTGTTCTATGTCTAGAATACACTCTGACAAATGAGTGATTACATGGTGAAAAGGCTATTCCCTTTTTTTTTTTTCAACCTCAGGGATACGTTGGAAAAAGATTGAGTTGAGTAATATTTTCTGCAGATTTCTTCATTATTTTAGGAATAGATAGGAAACTGTGAACTGTCCAGCAGCTTTTCAAAGGGTTGTCAGAAGCCATATTTTAAAGTGACAAGTCCAATTTGTAAACAAACCCTCAGGGTTCTCCTTGACATTCCTGTATTTTGAGGACTCAGCCTACCATAGAGATTCCCTGTAATCAAATATTTCTCAACAGATTCTCCGTTGTATTGAAACCTATTCTCAGAAATAGGATGGACACTTGAGGGGAACTGTAGAGGCTGCCTTCACTAAATGAAGTGTTGAAGTGGAAGCAGGTGTAAAAGGAAGTAATTTTAGGGAAGGCTTTGACTTGGATAGACTCTTTGAACCAGTGAGTGTTGTTACTCTTGAAAAATTATGGAGTACTTAACCTTTAAGCCAGACCTATTGTATTATCAGGATTTACTTTGTATTTACCTTGTTGGCTTTGGAAATGTTATTCACTGGGAGTTGTGAAGGCTGCTGTCCTCCTTAAACTCACTGTTTCTGATGGAGACACAAAATTGCTTTTTTTTTTCCCATGTTCAGAATATTATTTAAACTTAATTATAAGCTGATGGTTTCATCATTTTGACTCCATTCCCACCATTCAGGAAAAAAAATTAAAAAAAAAAAAAGAGAAAAAAGGGAAAAGCAATAAAAAAATGTACATTTAAACAGTATTGATTTCTCCCAAAAGTTCAGACTGAGTAGCTCATATTCCACTGATTTTGAAAATTTTGAAGTTCCAGTTCTCCTAGCATCTTGTTTTTCTGTCTTTATATTTAAGCCAATAAAGTTGAAATTGCTGTTGGGTCTACATTGTGTTCTTTACCTTGAATTTCACTATAAAACACAACTTTGGGTTTCTTTATTTTTTTTTTTTTGATTGAAGGTCATGATTACTTTTAATTCTTTTCTTAATATGATCTCCAGATACAATTCAGAAGACTGGGTTCTCAATTTCTTCTCTAAACCATCAGGTCTTAAAATCCTTTCTGTGGTCTGTCCCTTCAGAAAAAGATTTATACCTTTTACCTACTAGTAGATCTTTTTGCAGAAACGGATCTTCTCATTCTGACTTCCTTCAGAAATAGCCCACAGGTTTGGGATGAAAACTTCTTTTGCAAAGTGAAAAGTATTATTTTAAGTCTCTTCAGGCTGAGAGCACCCTGGTCATAAAACCCCTAGCTGTTTTTAACCACTATGTAATTCCATAAAGGATGGTTACTATCTCCTCCAGAAATAAAAAATAAACAAATAAAACAAAACAAAGTGAAGTAAAAGAAGTCTGAGTAATCTTGGGATTCTGTTCCTATCTACATATTTAAAATGAATTTATAATAATATATAAACTCACAAACGTGGAGACTGGGTAATGGATTAGCTTTTTTTCATTTGCACACTTTAAGAGTAGATACAGAATATTTTCTGAGATGTGCCTGCAGTCTAGTTTGATCTGCGACAGGTCAGATCCTGCTGTTGCATGTGCTTATGTCTTGAGGGAGAAGCATCAAACTACACTACTTAGAGTCCATTTTAGCAGATCTCAAGGCAATAATAATACAGGTAAAGATTTGCCTATTGTTTTTAAATATACATCTTAATTGCAAAATAGGAACTGACCATTGACTAAAGATGCATCATTTTGCCTGACAGAGGTTATAGATAGCTGCAGCTATTAGGTTCCAACTTCTATTTGACTGGCTTTGAATAAACATTTAAAAAAAAAAAAAAAGATATTATAAAATATGTTAGATATTTTAAAACTTAATTGAGATTATTATTATTTTGTAGTGGGGAGATAGTAGTGCATTCCATGCTATCAGAGCTGCATAAACCCTAAAGAATAAGGCATACAGTATTTTCAGTAATACTAGAAGACACACAGGCCAGAACAATAACTTATAAACTGATAAGACTCAGCTTTACCTGCTTCTAAAAGACGTCAATGCTTTTTCCAGCTTATAGCTGAAACTTGAAGAAAAATCTTGTTCAATGTCTGGAACAAATAAGTTTTCTATGATACAGAAAAGCTATAGTATATACTTTACTGTCACAAAATGAAACAGAACAGAAAGATAGTAAACAGGCTCCTGTAGGCTAAATAAAACAGAAATCTATTAAAATATTTTCAGAATGTTTAACAAAGTGCATCATGTGTTACTATTACTCATTATCTTAAAAGTAAAGTCCAGGATTTGTACAACCACAATATATTTAGTGTACTAAACACAGAGCCCATATGTAACATGAGCAATCTCTCTGTCCTTTGTGTCATCCATCAGGATGCAGTCACTTCTTTTTTTTTTTCATTTAGATGTAACATTTTCCTTTTTTTTTTTTTTTGTTATTATTTACATGTCTACTGCTTGGACACAACATGGACAACGTGAAAATTTACTAAGAATTACACCGCTTATTGTAATTTCACATATAATATTGGTAAAAGGGATCA
>JAOXJK010000001.1:136793738-136816675 GCA_025774025.1 Xenus cinereus
TTCTAATACAAGCCAGGATGCCATTGGCTTTCTTGGCCACCTGGGCACACTGCCAGCTCATATTCAGCCGCTTGTCAGTTAGAACCCCCAGGTCCTTTTCTGCGAGGCAGCTTTCCAGCCACACTTCCCCAAGCCTGTAGCGATGCATGGGGTTGTTGTGGCCAACCTGCAGGACCTGGCACTTGGCCTTGTTGAAGCTCATACCATTAACGTTGGCCCATCAATCCAATTTATCCAAGTCTCTCTATAGAGCCTACCTATCCTCATGCAGATCAACACTTCCACTTAACTTGGTGTCATCTGCAAACTTACTGATGATACACTCTATGTCCTTATCAAGATCATTGATAAAGATGTTAAACAGAAATGGTCCCAACACTGAGCTCTGAGGAACACCACTTGTGACCAGCTGCCAGCTGGATTTAACTCCATTGACCATCACTTTTTGGAACCGTCCAGACAGCTAGTGCTTGATCCAGCAGATCATATGCTCATCCAGGCCATGAGCAACCAGTTTTTCCATGAGAATTCTATGGGGAACAGTGTCAAATGCTTTTCAAAAGTCTAGGTAGATTATATCCACAGCCTTTCCCTTGTCCAATAACGAGGTCATCTTGTCATAGAAGGAGATCAGGTTTGTCAGGCAGGACCTGCCTTTCATAAACCCATGCTGACTAGACCTGATCCCGTGGTTGTCCATTATATGGCTTGTAATGGCACTTAAGATGATCTGTTCCATGATCTTCCCTGGTACCAAGGTCAGACTGACAGCTCTATAGTTTCCTGGATCCTCCTTTCTGCGTTTCTTATAGATGGGTGTTACATTTGCTACCCTCCAGTCCATTGGGACCTCTCCAGATTAAACATGTTAATTCAAGTTTAATTCGATCCCAGGTCCTTTTCTGCAAAGTTTCTGTCCAGACAGTCAGCCATCAGCCTGTTCTATTCCATGGGCTAATTCTGTGCCTTGTGCAGGATTTTGCCTTTGCTGGTGCTGATCCATAACTTCTTGTTAGTTCATCACTAATCACAAACCACTGTTCCTTATCTTCAAGCTTTGTACTGTCAAAGCCTTTTAATGTACTAATAGGACCAACCTCAGCTGAGACCCCTCACCTATGCCTGCTATGCACTGGCCCGTTTAAGTTCAGGCCTGGGTTTGCCATCATCTATATTCTTTAATTGTTGTTTGAATTTCATATTTTGACTTTGAATTTTGCTTGTAGCTGAGATATGATCACTGAGCTATCAATAGTACCCATCCTGCTTTGCTCATCTGCCTGGGGTGCTGTGGGACAGCACACTGCCTGAAAAGGGCATTGCCTGGCATTGCTCTTGTGTTCGAACTCACCTTTAAGGAACAGCATCACTCTTACTGCTAGCTGGCATGCTCTTTCAATGGACCCAGTGTCTACCCCGTGCAGCACTCCAGCCATGTGGAGTATCTCACCAAATCACTCTAATCCCACTGGATCCTAGCTATGCACCATTCATGAATTTCTAATTCCTCTTGTTTCCCTTACTGATGCACTCATGTAGTGACACTTGAAATGGCCCTCCACTTTTTCTACTTTCACATGAGTGTGAGGACCACTTCTTTAATGTGTTCCCATACCTTCATTTCTCTTTAGTCACCATCCCTTATCAAGTGTCATTAAAAGCTCTGCTGCTCAGATTAGGAACCTTGTCCTCAAAGATGCTCTCCCCTTGCTTTTTTTCAGATGAACTTCTGTTTGTCCAGCAGTCCTCATTTTTAAGGGGGGTCCTCTGCTTATAAAAGCTAAAAACCTGGCTGCAGCACAAGCTTTACAGCCAGATATTGGCCTGGAGAATGTGCCTGCCTCTTTATGAATGTCTTCCCTTTCATCAGCAACCTAGGAAAAGGTTACTAGGGTTAATATTCCTTTCACCTTTACCTCAGCCCTCCAGTCCTGTTCATTTGCTGTAGTAGCAAAATTTTAAGAATAGGGCAGACATAATTCAGACTTACAATATGGTCGTCTTTCCTCACTTCTTTCTGAGTGTGAAGTTCTTTTATCATCTTCCAAAAGTCATTGTTTCCACTAGACACAATATGAATTCCAAATTCTGATAGAATTTGTAGCTATGTTGATCTAAATCAACAGGGCTATTTCTATATTGCTAAACTTTCTTCTCTCTGCTGATTGAAAAAGATAACATAAAATAACAGAAAGGATATGCATGAAGCTGCATGATATGACACAGGATATAAACAATCTGATGGTAAATAATCATCCCAAATCACTAGGTAATGTCACAGCTACAACTGAAATGAGTTACATTCATACTAAGGCATTTTACTGCATTAAAAATATTTTATTGGTTCTCTGATTTAAACATATTTTTTTTCAACAAGAGCTTAAAAGGTTCTTAATTCATAGTACAAGAGAGCTTTGTGTGTAATTGGTGCTGAAGACCTGGTTATGCCCATGAGAGCATAATTATTACTAGCAGGAAAAGTGCCATCTGGAAGTCCCCTTGAGACCATCCATCAAGTCAAACTACAAATGACATTACAAAGGTATTGACAATGATACACTAAGAAACAAAATGCAATATGCCTGTAGATACCAACCTGTGATGCTGTGACCAATTCAACATCCCCTCAGAGCACCAGTTACCAGAAATCTTCTACCTAGGAATAAATGCATATACATCAAATGAACCAGAAGCAGCAGCAGAAGGGAAGAGCACTAAGGAAATGCATCTATTGCATTCAACACTTCAAATGCCTGTTACCCACATTAGTTTTACATACTGAATAATATGGGCATTATTAATATTTCACTGTCTTTTCTTGATTCAGAGTTAAGAACAAACAAATCAGTATTATGTAAAGAAGATAAAGAGAATTTGAATATTTGGTTTATACTCTCCAAGAAACATCAAATTTTCAGATTTAAGCAATCTGTAACCCATAGGACTGTAGGCAAACTTAAATGAACAAATAAAACAAATCTACTGAGACTTTATGCTGAGAGCATATTTGATTTGTTAGATTGGGCATGGTGCTTCAATGTTGTTTGCATCTAAAGACAGGCAGTGTGTCACAGTTAAGGTCAAGATCTGTGATTCATTAATTTTTAAAATGTTTGTTCAAAAAGAAGTCCTCAAAACCAAATCTTGAAATTTCACAAGAACTAATATATATCTGATCTAGAAATGAAATAATTAATAGAATGTCATAACCTGTACATAATGTGAGATGCTCTACAAATTTTCAACCTTTCAGTTTTCTTCTGGACTTTTTCAGTGAACAGTGTTGGATTAGATGATCTCTCAGTGTCCCATATGGCCTTCTTTTTTTGTCTTAATTACTTTTTTATTTCTGTGCCCAATAGAGTGGCAATGAATTGGAGGGTGTATGAGTTTACACCCTCAATTAAAGAATTAGAAATACTTTAAGTTTAGAAATATGTATGAATATGCTTACATGCCAGTTTGCAAGTAACTACTTTTATTAAAAAGGAAAGTACATGCTCTTATAATTATCCTGTTTATAAGAGACCTGATTCAATAAGGACAGAAGACTTGACTCTTTTTGGAAACTGGAACCTTTTGAAAGTATTTCACTTTGAGCATTCAATACTTAAGTTATTTAATATTCACACTCATAAATAATGTTATCTTCACATGAAAAATACTGATTATTAAAAATATTTTTCTTTTTCCTTCTATTGATTTTAGTAGGAATTCAGCAAAAAATAAGCAAGAAATTTAAATTCAAATGATAGCCAGGATTCAGTTAGTAGCCCAGAACAAGGTGTTTAACAGTGGGCTAGTTATACCAAAATATTTACTAAGTACCCCGAGACATACACATTTTCTTGAGTTTGTTTCAGCAATACACAGGTCACTACATATTTGCTATCTTATAAGGATGGACTGATAGAAAAAGAAGGACAAAAAAGTAACCAAGAATAACTGCAACACCATACAGTTTGTCAGACATTACTTTCAATTGAAGTTTCTCTTTGGACTATAACTAGTCTCTAAACTAGATGGACTCAGATTTGCAGTAAAATGTCACTATGCTACTCTGGGAAATCTAGCCTTTTTTGTTACTTGAGTCCTAAATTCAAGAAATATTTGATACAATTGATCACCAGATTAATGAACAGCAGCATGAAATTAACTTTTGCAACTGTACACTTATATTATAAACATTTTTTAATGTGTCACCCTTCACTTTAAACAAATGCAATTCAAACTACACTCTACATCAAGAAGATTCACAGAGGCATGTTCATATTTTAGCGTGGGTGTTTCTCCTAAATTAAAAAATATATAAATATACCTAAGAACAGCGTGACTTTCAAATTTATAATGTTTTCTGTGAACTACATTTAAGCACTTTATTGTCATAACTCCCTTGCAATATTGCACTGCATATGTTAAATGAAGTTATACTGCTGAAAGATACTGTACTTTAAGGCTACTTTCAGAGCTTGTTTATATTATTACATGGTTTTTATTCCCTTTCTTCAGCAAGTAAAGGCCTAGGTCTCAGCAAGTTTTACTCTTAATTTTCAGAAATCTGTAGATGTTTCATACACAATCAATACCACTGAGGAAGAACATCTATAATCTGTAAAAATAAGCTCCCCACTATGAGCATTTATTATATACAAAGTTGCAATTCTATTTTATTGCCCTGGAGAGCTTTTCCTTTTGGAGACTTCATGGAAAATGGGAGGGGGAAAAGGAAGTTTTTAAGGAGTCTATGGAAAGACTTTATGCCCACCAGAAAAGTTCATAGAGCCACAAAATAGAAACTAACAAAAGACAGAAGGCAGAATTTAAAAGGAAAATAAAACCAACCAAATAAATAAACAAAATGCCCAAACACCAGCAGCTAAAGCAGAACTAAGAAACTAGATAGTGTGCCCATGGGAAAAAAAAATAAAATTCATTCTTTCCTGCAGAAAAGAGTTCACTACTTATAAGTTGGTCGTAGCCATGATGCAGGTAATGATAAAACAATTATTTCTCAGCTTGATGTCCTACATATCCTCCAACATGAAGGGCCAAGAATAAACCCAGAATTTTGCTTTAAAACTTTCAACATATGAACATTTCAACTTGGGTATTTCTTTACGGAGCATTGAAATTTATAAAACTGTACTTGAAAATCTTCAGCCAGTCCTCAAAAGAAAAAAAAATAAAAATGTTAGTGTCGGATTTTAATTATCACTAGGCTTACTTTTTAATTACAGTTTATTTCTTCCTGTTATGCATGTGATAACTTAAGTAATTAAGCAATTGTTCTTTAGAATGGATTATGATATTAAGGCATTGAAATAGATCTTTTGCTTCCTTCTAAATAGAAGTGAATAAGTGTATATTGACAGTCTGTGAAGACTACATCTTACCAGCTGTGCAACAGTTTTAACTCCCAGACAGAACTGCACTGACTTGTCCAGACTGCTAGTCCACAAACAACATATAAATAAAAAATGACCAAATGCAACTTCAGTTTGTTGAGATGATACTCCACAACCATCCCATAATCTTCTCAACATTTCAAATAAAGAGATGTTAGACTTAAAGCAATGTTTTCATTTGTGTTTTTATACAAAATAATGTTACACATGAACACAAATCTTCTGTCAGTTGCTTCATTCAGCACACAATGAATTTTTTATGTAAGTGAAATTATCAGAATGCCAGAACAAATAAACAAATGAGAATACTCACTTTTCTTTACAGGTGTAAGTTAAATGTGACGCTATTGTGTATGCTCTATTTCCAGAACCTTCACTGTTCTTGAAATTTTATGTGTAAAATCTTTCTGAGATGCAGGATATAGAGACTTCTTAATAGTTGAAAAAGATCTCTTTCAAGTTAGATTTCATTAGTAAATAATGTTGATGAAATTATGATAGGCTTTTTCTTTTTACTGTAGTTACGTGTATTGTCTCCTTCATTGTTCCTTGTGTAGTAGTTGTCTTGGGTGAATTCCAGATCTACAAAAGGAAGATATGTCTTGAATATGACTATGAAAAAAATAGACCTTTTTAGGAAGAAGAGCTGATACAGGACAGGATATCTTCCCTTATATACAAAATGGAAAAGTTAGAAAGAAACCAGACCTCTTAAAATTTCTATATTGAAAATAAAAAGGAAAAAGATAACTTCTGGCTATAATTTCAGTAGAGTTTGCATGTGCAACATATCAAGAAATAAGAAGGTACATGAAGCAATGTATGAACCATGGAGATTTTAATCGTCCACATATAAGGAATATTTCAGCATTTATAAAAAGTCAGAATTCATCTCAGCTACCTCTGCATTTCCACAGTGTAGATACTATTATCTATGTTATTTTAGACTCTTTTCTCTTTAAAACAGGCACTCTTGTAACACTTTTTTAATCTGATACTTTTCAGACATCCACACAAGATGAGATGCATCACACCTTAGAAGAACTTATCTTTATTTTTTAAAGACTGGATAGCTATCTCAGAGGTAGTCAGCTATGTTTGATCATGCTTTACAACTGCAAATCCTTTCTCCCCTTGTTTTAAAGACTTTGGTAACAATTATTTGATACAAAGGAGCACTAAAACAAATAAAAATTGCTCTAGATTTAATCTGCAGTTGGAAAGAACTGACAGAAAGTGAAAGAAAATGTAAGAACAGCCATGAAATGATGGAGTTCATAAATCAAGGGAAGTGAAGGGAACGGAAAGGAAGATATAGGATATTTAAAACAAGATATTTTTTAGGAACTTTGGGTAATCTTTGATTTTGGAAGCGTAAGAAAAATGTAGGTAAAAATCCACCAGACAACTTAATGCTGTTGTAGAACCTACCTTAGAGGCAGAGTAGATGACCCCTCTAGTCCTATTTGCATGTTCATAGAATTTATGACTTCTGCAAACAAATAGTGTAGCCTTAACTAAATACAGACAATCTTACTTCCAGATTAGGAGGCTTCACAAATTAGGATCAGTCTGACATCTCTCACTGGAGGCTGTCACATACTTTTTCTGTTATGTCCTGAAAGCACAAGACATACTTGATCATTCCACACAACCTGGCAGTTTATTTTGTTTCTAGTGATTCTGCATAAACCTTTTCAGACTTAGAATTCCCTGATTTTTCCTCACTTGTATATAATTTTGTTAATTACAGACAGATCTGTTTAAAGGATACACATAATGTAATCACATTTCAGTCAAGAATAGCATATCTGAAAGCTGATTTTTCAGTTGCAGTTAGGAAAAGAAAATAAAGTTCAATTCCATTCTCTTCCATGTCAAGGTAAAACTGTCAACGTTATTTTTTGCTGTTTGACAAAAATACAGTTTTACACTTCTCTATGGATAGTCCTGCAAAATAAATTTCTCAGCAGAACAGAAACTGATAGATTTTTAATCCTGTTTGCAGCCTACACTTTGCAAAGCTTTCCCAAGAGATCCCAAACTTCACTGGTTAAAGGCACAGGCTGTACTCACTCTGAGCCGATTACATTCTGGTTTATAGTTACCAAACAGGGAAACCAATTACACTTCCAAACTGTGTCAACAGAATTTGTCCTAATTTGATACTGGTTAATCAGCTACATAAAGAATTTCTGTTTATAGAACAAATTGAAATTAAGCTAAAGAATATACAATATAAACTCCAGACCATACTTTAGCTATAAAAATGTAATAAATGTACAATTTAGAATGACTTTACTGAAATGTAAAGGAGTCCTCCAGAAAGGAAGCATGCTTGGAGAGGCACACAGCTTACTACACTAGCTACTATCTTATTATCTGCTGAGAATCTTTTGTATTGAGCTGTTTTGTGAGAGACAGTAAAGTACCACTTAAGCTCTTCTTTTTTTTATTTGAAAAGATCAAGGAATATAGATTTAAAATTAGTATATCAAAAGCTGATTGTAGCATTAGAACTAGGAAGTGTATGGGTGCCCATCTCCAAATGTGTGAGCAATTTGGTAACTTCTTAATTTTTGTATTTTAAGAGCATTATGTTTTGATTGGTCTAATTACATTTTTGAGTTCTCAGGAGATGGAGACATTCACAAAGACCTTAAATTTGCAGTAGTATATAATAGACACAAAGTCCATGTACTTTTGTTTCTTTTGGGTATCAAATGTTAGACATCAACTCACACACTACAAAACTGAAAAAAGAAAACAAAACAAAACAAAAGTTACATATCAATTCCAGACAGTGATGGAATTACAGAGTATGAACAGAAGACGGAAGATACAGAATCAGAATTGTTGAGTTTGGGAGTGTGTGCTCTAGAAAAAACACAGAAAGGAAGTGGATAAAAATTACCTTGCTGAAATATTATAAAAGGTAACCATTTCTGAAGGCAAGACTGTGATAAAGTTCAGTGATCATAAAAATAGAGGGGAAAAATAACCAGTAAAAAAACAAAACTAGTAAAAAAGAAGCTAGTCTTCAGCATCAGTTTGTATGTGAGAGAAATACCTTGATGTCAGATGAGGCTCATTCCTGAGGTTATCTCAGCTGGAGAGGGGGCTGAATACCAGCTGGAAAGAATAGTCTTCTAATTGAAGTGAGTGGAATCTCACTCAAGCTAGAAGAAATCTATCTGCTTTGCCAATAGGGTGACTTAAGTTCTCTGATTTATCAAACTACAAGTCCTCAATATAAGTAGCGCCAATTTAATCTTAGTGGAAAACATCTTTTCAAAGACAACTGAATGAAAAATGTCAATGTTTATCAGTAAGCACTCATTCATAATACCTTCATATATTTTTCCATCAATCCCATCATGTTTATTATGTACTTCTGAAGTCCTCAGAGTAGTTTACTGCAAGAGAATCAGCATTAAAACTATCTATGACTTCCACATTCAGGTTATGAATTTTTGATAAACACTAAATATTTGTCAATCAACATTATTGGGTAAATAAATAATATGACATACTAGATCTCCAGATCTGCAGCTGCTACAGTTCTAAGGGGAAGAAGAATGATTTTGCTAAATACTATTGGGCATACTTTCATTTTATAATAACTTACTCTGCAGGTACATAATGAACTGAACAATATGTTGTACTACAACTTGGAACAATTGTACTACAGAGCAAGATAAAATCTCAGGGCAGTTTTCAAAGTTTTTTTATTTAAGTCTGCAAATTTAAGCTTTATTGATGAATATGTAAATAGCCAAGGCACATTATTTCTGCATGGTGTAGGTATTGTACAGGGACCTATAGCATAATTGCCACATATATTTCCTGTATTCGAGATGTTCAGCCTTTGCTAATCAATATGTTTTGTACTTCAGTGTTCTCATAGTGATGTATCCCTTCCCCAATGTTACTTTAAAAAAAAAATAAATGCTTGTGACTTTCTAATACGATGGAAGGGTATTGTTGTGAGTTATCTACACACCATAAATAAATAAATAAATCTCAGTCTCCTTTACAAGGCCTGAGATAAAACCCACTGAATTTATTGGAAAACTCCTACAAGCCTTAAAAGCTTTGGTTCCGGTGTCAAGTGGGATCTTAGTTGCGTGACTAACACAAATACTCTCTGAACCATTTAATAACATTTCATCATCCTTCTCACTTACCCAGGGTAGGGAGTTATTGATCATATTCCCCATGTAGTGGCAAAACTGCCTTTCTGAACTGACTTTAGAGGTTGCGAAGCCAAGGCATTTAAACCAGGAATCTCTTGTATTGTAATACCAGTGCCATTTCTCTCTGAAGACAACATGAATGTTTCCACTTGTTTCAAGGACTTTGCAATGAACTTTCCCTTTCTTTTTCCTTCTGCAGTTCCACTGACTCATATATTACTTTTTATTGTCACCAGTGAAAAAAGTATAATGAACTTATTCATCACAACCACAACAAAACTATCCCTCTCTTTCTCTAATATGCAGTCTGGTCACTACTGATTCCTATTTTAAACATGGAAAAAGTACTAGTATAAATGCATACTGGTACTATATATAAATTATATTCATCTATGTATAGAAATGTATACTAATGTTATTAAAGAAAAGACACAGCATTGTCACCTGACTTGAAAATCACCTTTATTCTAATAAGTATTTAACAGCTGAAGAGAGAAATTGTAAAACCGTTAGCAGAAAACATTGATGATTTGTAAAATTATTAAAAGTAATACAGTCTATTCCACTTTCAATTTTTATAAGAGTTCATACACATATATAACTGAACCTTGAACTTGATCCATGATGGATCAAGCTCAATCAGAATAATTCATACAGATTCAGTTTGGGCATAATCAAAATATATATTTGGAAATATATATCAATCAAGAAATTATGACAGTGATTTTTTCCTAGGTTTACTGTTTGACAGCAACCAAAAAGAGATAACAGAATTTGAAGCCACATTAAAGACACAAGTATTCTTTAAAAAACTTTGTAAGTAAATGTCCACAGAAGTAAATTAAACCGTGTGTATTTCTTAACATTGAAAGAAACCACCAGCAAGCAGCCTGCATCTATATGGGTAAAACAACTTCTCAGTTAGCTCTGTGCCACCTGCTTCCTGGGAATTACTGACCCTGGAAACAATATCTCCAGGATCATGCCAGAAACTTGATTTCCCAGTTCTGAGGGAGCACCAGTTTGCTTTGGCCAGGAGCAAGCTGTGGCTGTTCTCAGACATTGTATTCCACCTTGAAAATATTTGGGGTCAATTTATAAGCATAAACACAGCTTTAGTATTCTGGTCTGCATAGATAGATCTTAAATGGGCGGATGAATTTTGTCTATAAAGAAACTTTCAAGATCCCAGATACCTAGTTAGGCCTAATGAGATAAATTATACAAATTTCCTTAAATACTGTCTGTCCTTGTCTTTTTTATTGTTGTATAATTCTCATTACTGATAGTTGGAAGAATTTTGCTACCAAGTGAAGACTGAATTCATCTGACTTGATTTATCTAACTATCCTGTGCTGATTACAGTATGGTAACGAATGTGGGGTTTGGTCTCCATAGCAATGGTGGTATTTACATATGTAAGTTTAACTTAAAGTTGATGGGACAGTATATGTGTTTTCTATGCTTAGTCTATTCACACAACAGTGGTTGGGTCATATTATCACACTTGAATTACTGAAACTGGATCGAAGCAGAGTGAGTGAAATCACTCTGCAGAAAAAAAAATAATCACATAACATATACAGAGTGATAACTTTTGCTATAGTCTTCTGTGTGTTATTATTTCCCTGAGCATCAGCAACATTCACTTTACCAGAACTGATAAAATTAGCTCAACTCTGAATGATCCCTTAAACTAAATAAGGGATTTCAGTGTGTGGATGGAAGTAAAATAAAGACAAAATATAGAGCAAAGCCATGCCCTCAACTGCAGTGTTTTACAGTTTTTTTTTAAGAGGCCAGTAAGAATTCATAGTAAGAATTCATAGTAAGGATTATAACCATCTTGATTTATTTGGCATAGTTTCCTATCAGTATCTCTAGACGGTAAACCTCAGTTTTTGGAGTATAAGGCAGTTAAGAGTAACAGCTTGCAAGTATTAAAGATTTTGTACTGCTTTCTGTCTGCTAAAACGAAAGCTGAACCTAGTTTCTATGCCAACATATAATTGAATTGCATACTGTACAAAAGATGATTTATTAACTGATATTTTTCTGATGTCATGTAAATTTATGTCTCATTATATTGTAGGGTAAGGATTTATCTAGTATATCTGCCACCTTAAGTTTTAAAACTAAATGTTAAATTTTCAATTATAAGAACTCTTTTATATTTTGAAGGATTTCAAACAAATACATATTTGCATACTCGACTTACGTATGTATGTAACTTAGGTATGTAATGGATATATGCAAAGTTTGATGGAACAGCTAATCCTGGAAACCATTTCCAGCCACATGAATGAAAAGAAAATAACTGGAAAAGTTGGCATGAATTCACCAAGGGTGAAGATGAGAGATTCATATTTAACTCGTGTAACTGGAGATTGATGTTTAACTTGTGTACTGGGATCCCAGGTCCTTTTCTGCAAAGAACGCAACAGGTAATGAACAGCCAGCTTGATTTCATAGCTCTAGTTACAACCCTTTGAACTCTGCAATCTGTGCAGTTTTTCATCCTCACTGTAGTCCTTTCAAACCATATACACTCATTTGATTTCAAGGATTGTAAAGGATACAATCTCATTGTGATTTTGCAACATTAACAAAAAGTATTATTAACTTCAGTAGGACTTTCTGTATTATTAGATACTGTTCATTATGAGCAGCAAACAGAAATTAGAAACTTCCAGCTGTATTGGAGCTATGCAGGTTTACGCAGATATTCACAAAGATGTGTGAGTAGAAAGACTCGAGAGGACAAAAGTTGCATTCTGATCTTTATGATTGTCTACCACAGTGCCCTTCATAGCAATTTAGATGACTGAAGTCATGGCAAGCTCATCTTGCTCCAACCTAAAGTTGCTGAGAATCAGGATAACAACATAAGCATTCTTCCAGCAGTGAGAATGAGCTGTGTATATTAAGCTTATATACCTCACTGCACTGCATCTATGCTAGGGCTAAGGCAAGAAGTAAAAATATTCCCCGCTCTCTTTATGCATTTGTAAGGTCTGGATAATGCTGCCTTTCCACTATCTGAATAATATAAAGCATTGCAGCAATCATTACAGGAATCCTTCAAGGACACGTTATCATGCTTTTTCTTTGGCTGAAGCTTTCTTATCCTTATTCCAGAGTAAGAGAAGGAAATGGATCCCCTGACACCCAAATAGTGTCAGATGGCAATACATAGAACAGAAATCTCAGCATACACTGTGGATAAGCTCACTAGTCAAGCGATCTAAAGGAATTTAATATGGACTTTGTTAGAAACTCAGAAATATGTAGACTTGTCTTGACAAGATAAGTGGTGATTGTCTTCTCCACTCCATAGGCTTCAAGTAACAGTGTTATTATGGAAGCTGGGAACTCTGGGAACTGGAGTTGTGGTAAATGGAGTTAAATCCAGGTGGCAGACAGTCACAAAACATGTTCCCCAGGGCTTAGTACTGGGGCGAGTTACGTTGAATATCTTTATCAATAATTTGGATGAGGGGATCAAGTGTACCCTCAGTAAGTTTGCAAATGACACCAAGTTGGGTGGAAGTGGTGATCTGCTGGAGGGTAAGATAGCTCTACAGAAGAATCTGGACAGGCTGGATTGATGGGCTGAGGCCAATGGTATGAGGTTCAGTAAGGCCAAGTACCAGGTCCTCCACTTGAATCACAACAACCCCATGGATCATTACAGGCTTGGGGAAGAGTGGCTGGAAAGCTGCCCAGTGGAAAAGGACCTGGAGTGTTGGTTGACAGCCAACCATATGTGAATATGAGCCTGCAGTGTGCCCAAGTGGCCAAGAAGGCCAACAGAAGCCTGGCTGGTGAAGGGTCTAGATAACAAGTTCTATGAGGACCAGCTGAGGGAACTAGGGTAGTTTAGTGTGGTAAACAGGAGGCTCGAGGAGACCTTATTGCTCTCTACAGCTACCTGAAAGGAGGCTGTAGCGAGGTGGTGGTCAGTCTCCTCTCCCAAGTAACAAGCCACAGAACAAGAGGAAATGGCTTCAAGTTGGGCCAGGGAAGGTTTAGGTTGAATATTAGGAAAAATATCTTCACCAAAAGAGTTGTCAAGCTTTGGAACATTCTGCCAGGGAAGTGGCTGAGTCACCATCTCTGGAGGTATTTCAAAGACAGGTAGATGTGGCATTTAGGGTCTGACTTTGGGCATTGTTTAGTGGTGGAGTTGGCAGTGTTAGGATTGTGGTTGAACTCAATGATCTTAAAAGTCTCTTCCAATCTAAATGATTCCATGATTCTAACTGTGCGTCAGTTACTTCAGTCACAAGAAACAATAAAATGTGGACACGTGTTGTAACCAAAACTTCCACAAAAGGAAGGAGGAAGAAACTATTCTAGGAAGGAAGGAAGGAAAGACAACTTCAATTGTTTTAAGATATAAGATCATAGATTGTAGTTTGTGAATCGTGAGTGAGGTCATACCTTGCAGAACAAGATCCTTCAGTTTCCCATTAACACTATGTTAAAACTTTATCATACATTAACAATAATTTTAAGTTAATGATTACTGACTTTAGAAAGACTCATTTTTTTCTCAAATTAAACCAAAAAGAATCATCACATTTAAATACAATTATGGTTGAGAATTTCTGCATTAATTTCAAAACCTACATTTATAATCTGAAGTGTGTTTGTATCACAAATATAGATACCTAAATTAATCATCTCTCTGATAACTATCTGTGCTAAGTTTTAGCTATAATCCACGGAGAAAGTGATCAGTCTTCTGAACTGATGTCTGTCAGAGACTGATGCTGTTGCTGCTTTTGGAGTCTAAAGGGCATATTGAAAATACTCATCTCTTTCTCTTTAAGGTACAAATTTCACAAACACATAGCTTGACTTCAATTTGAAACACACAGGTATGGAGCGCTGCTCTAATCATTCTAAGAGCTCCTGGATTTGTAGTACCTCCCAGGATTCAGCCTTCAGAGCGGAAACATCTTTTCCAAAATTTGGGAAGTCATCCTTATCTAGTGAGAATGCTTTATGGCCAACTATAAATTGAGAATAATGTGTGAATGCTTAGGTATTGTAAACTGGTGTAAATCTTTTGCTTTCATCAGAGGCTAGTCAGCTGAGCATGTGCTCAGATGGTAAGAGTGTATTAAAAACACTGAATTATAGTGTGATAATTCAGTTACAGTGGTATTGTAAAAACAAAGTACCAAAGATGATTCTTCAGGTAGAGGAGAAAGAACATTTTCCTTCATGTCAGTTTATTAGAAACAGGTTTCTCCAAAATCAGTTTTTAATCTGCTTTACTGCATATCTACCTGAAACATAGTTGAGTTGTTTTTGAAAAATAATACATATTAAAGCCCTGGAATCGAAGAGGTTTTATGGCAACATCAGAAGCACATTTCTTCAAAGCAAATTATAATTACATATTATCAGAAATAACACTACAATTTTAAGAAATAATGATAAGATTATTCAAAAAATCACTTCCAGTTTACATATCCCCTAATTTATTTTATTAAAAACACCCATCTACTTCCTCCTTAAAAAAAACCTGACCCAAACCAAACCAAAACCCAGCCCTGCCTATTTTATTCCAATAAAAGAAATCCTTGCAAACCTCCCCTTTGAAACTGACAAAGACTGTGCTGCAGAACACAATATTGTGATAGAGATATTCATTGTTGTTGGAGCAAGCGATCATTTCTCCATGGTGCATCATAACACCCTGGATGTTTTTATGATTCAGTCACAGTAACACTATATCCCTGTTAGCATGATTAATCAGCCCAAACAGAATACAGCTTGGATTTAACTATCCTGCTGTTTGCTGCAGAGCTGAACCGGTCAGGGCCAGTTAAGGAAGTCTGCACTTCCCTCTGTTGCACAGTAGGGATATGACCTGTGACTCTCTCCTATGATGATATAATATTATTTCCAAGCCACTGTCTAATTATCTTTCACACACACCATTTATTTGTTCACAGCGGAGGGCATTGCAATGTAAGAATTGGTCAGGAACTTTGCAGTCATAGTTTTTCAGTAAGAAATGCCTATTAAAGAATAAAAAAGCTCACACATATTATTTTGAGAACATATCCTTTAATATTTTCTCTTCAGTTAAACCATTGAAAAAGAAAGTTCAAAATCCTCAACATATAACTTTGGAAACTATTGAATAAAAGGTTGCTATTTCCTACCTAGACATAATGAATTTCTTATTGCTCCAGATCACTAACTGAGATCTCAATGTTTTTGATGATACTTGTTTTCTCTCTTAACAACCTCTCCAGACAAGCAACAGAAGTAGATAGGCAGACTTCTGGGGTCTTTTGGTAATCTGAAAGTAATTGTTTTTAAATGCAATATTTGAATATATTGCTCTAGACCTAACACAAGAAAGGGCTGAGGTTTTTGTTTTGTTTTGTTTTGTTTAGTTTTCTTAGGGTAAATCAACAAGGAATAAACAGGGGAACAATTTTCGAAAACTGAATTTGGGACTCACGCTTTCCCCAGTGCAAGCATGGAGAAGATAGATGATCAAGACTGATCCTCCTGTTTTAGTCAATAGAAACAATTTAATACTCCTGGATGATGATCCATTTCATCCTAAAATAGGCATACAAGATAAGGCACATGTATCAGCCTCTGTGGGTGCTGAGACTATGTCAGACTTACACATCAACTGAGTAAATAGAAGGGGTCTGTCTATTCAACCTGGAGGTCTGAAAGCAATATGAGATGCCCTAGTATATACTGCTGAGTCCCTTTGTGCCATGTTCTAGGTGTGTGTGTGAGATTCACAGCTCCTGTGGAAGTCTGCCAGGTCTGTAAATCTGGTGACCTAGGGCACTTTGTATAACACTAGAAACCCACAAATAATGTGATCCCCAGTGTCTATTTGTGCATGGGCTGAGCAGCTCTCTGTCTTTTGTTATTGCACTGCTCTGGACTACAATTCAGATGCCTAAATATCAATATTGATAAATATTGATGCTCTGGGGTATTCAAGGCTGACAGATATAACAGGACCTATGGAAACACCATAGTCGTTTGGAATAAGTTGGATGTCAGGTGGAATATTCTTGATCCTGTTTAATGTCATTTACCCATCCCCCTTACATACTGGCAGCTGAATAAAGCCTTAGATTTTCATTAACTATAACACAATTTTAAGCAACTGGTTTACATGTAACTACCAACTTTCCACATATTATTTTTTTGGACTTAGAGCTGTAAGTCACCCTTAATTTCTAGAAAGTGAGAACATATAAATACCATTCTTGGCATCTTCTAACTCCATCTTCATGTAATTTCTGCTGCCTGGAATACCTTTTTTAGGTCCTTCAGCTAATACAGGTACCAAATTAGAGTCAGTTTCTGTAAATAGGATCAATGTCCCGGGTATAGTGATTAACCTCACTCATAAGAGAGTAGTGAAATATTTATTAATATAAAACAGTAATTTAACCAAGTTAGTAGTTAATATGACCATTTTATGAGATTCAATGGCAAGGTACACTTGGTTATTTACCTCATGGGGGGACAGGGTCAGACAGAAATGTCAGAGAGACCCTCCTGCCGAGTAATGAGGTTCAGGAAGGACCTCCTTTCTTTCTAAAATCCTTCCCAGAGGGGAGTCTAGGTGTGGCTGGATCCAATCCTACTCCCAGACTTTGTCAACGGCTTCTGTCTAAAGGATTATATATGCACAATCAATCCTTTATATTACTTAGCTAAGATTTCAAAGTTTAGCATGCTATTAGTCACTGACAATCTGTTGCAGCAAGGAATCTCTCAGCCTTGAGAAGTAAAACCTTAAATGAGTGTCCCCACTCAAGGGGAGATCCTGGTGTGCAGCCTGCTGCTGCGCAGGAGAGCTCAGAGGGCTCTTGGGCTGTCCACTATTTAAAGAGTAACATAATTGACCTATAGTCATATTTTCATGGGAACAAAATATCTAGGTCCCCACTCCACACAGTGTTTTGGTTGTGTTGCCAGCTATCCCCCAAAACTTAGATGCAACCCATCACAACTCCCACTGCCTAACAAGTCTTAAGTCTAACAAGTTCCAGGGTAACTTATGGCAGTAAAGAACATCTGGTAGAAGTCATTATTAGTAACTCTTAAAGTTTGCAAGGTAAATGTTAATATGTCTTTTTTTACTCTTTTTAAAAGAAAGATACCCAATTTTCCTTCATATCTTTTCATTTTCCTATTTTTGGACTACTGTTACTGTATTTATTTCTTTTTCTGGTAGGTTTCTCTTCTCACTCTGTTTCACACTATAGTAATATTCTAAGTGAACATTACTACTACTATCCATATTACTATCCATTCCATATCCATATTACTACTGCAAAGAAGATTTTAAAATAACTTAATTTTATATTGTATTATTGTATTGGGTGTAGGTGTGAAGGTGCAGGCAGCAGGGATGCTGTAAGGTGGTGTCTGTGTGAAGAGGATATGGGCTGCCCCATGCCACACACAGCTAGTCCAGTGGACTCCAACAGACCTACCAGAGGGCACAGATGAGCTCCTCAGCCAAGATGATGATGATGGTTCTGGGAAAACACAGTTAAGAAAGGGTAATAAATATCAGGCACAAAAAACATCTGATGGGCAGATGAGGAGGGGAAAAAATTATGGAGAAACAGCATATGGAACACCAAAGTCAGTGAAGAAGGATGGGGAGGAGGTGCTCCAGGTGCAGAAGCAGAGTGGTGGTAGTTCGTGGAGGATCATGCCAGAGCAGATATCCACACTCCAGCCCATGGAGAACCCAATGCTGGAGCAGACTGATACTTTCTGAATAAACTGAGGTCTGTGGAGAGCCCATGCTGGAGCACGTTTATCCTGAAGGACTGTAGCCCATGGAGAGGACCTACACTGGAGTAGGAGAAAAGTATGAGGAGGAAGAAGCAGCAGAGAACCCCCTAGTTCCCCTGCCCTGTGCTGTGTGGGGTGGGGGTAGAGGATTTGGGAATGAAAGAGTGAAGTTGAGCCTCAGAAAAAGGGAGGCAGGGAGAAATTGTTTTAATCTTTTTTTCTTTGTTTCTCACCATTCTACACTATTTTTAATTGTCTATATATTAAATGAGTTTTTCCCAAGTTGAGTCCATTTTGCCCATGATCATAATTTGCGTGTGACCGCCCTGTCTTTATCTTGACCCGTGAGCTTTGTCATCTTATTTTCTCTTTCTGGCTTGTTAAGGAGGGAGAGTGGGAGAACAGGCTGGGAGTTTGCTCAACCCATCACATTTATACATATGAAGACAAATACTAACATTATAAACTGTGTGAGTTTCAGTATCTCTCATTGGACACAGATAGCATTGTATACTCTTTGTGTTATTAATTGTTTATACAGAGAATACAGTAACTGTGGAAGGATTATATCTGATGTATTCTATTCTACCAATCATTGCTGTCAGTAGCCCTTACAAAAAAAACAACAGTATAGTTTATTTGTTTATTTGTGGTTTTAATTTTTGTTTCTTTCCTGAACTGAATTTGTGCAAGCATAGCCAGATTGAGAGTAAATTGTGAAAGGAGAAAAAAGTAAATAAATAATTATGCAAACAACATGCTTATAATTTCCAAGCTTCAGGCAGACTGTTTAGTGCAATTTTGTAAAATTGAGCTCTCAGAAGTAAAGACCTGGAGAACCCTGCCCTGACTGACAGAGCAAGTCAGTCAGGAAGGGCCAGGGGAGCAGAAACAGTCTCTGAGGTTTTAGTAGTAGTACACTCATAAAATCCTAATCTTTAGGAAAAGAACAAAGTTTGACCCTTTTTATCTTACTAAAGGATACTATGGTTATATTTGTTAAGACCTAGAGATCTCAATAAGAACAGGAAACATATCACAAAATACTTTGGGGGCTGTTGAGACATCCCCAGACATTTAATTTGATCCTGAAGAATATAAGAATAACAGTAAGACAAGAAAAAAACTCTAAACAAAAGCAGACTTTTTTTTTTAGATTAGGCTTTAAACATAAAAATACATTTTTATACAAAATATTTGGAATGTTTGTACAAAAGAACTTTTAATTTGATCAATAAAATTCAAGCGAATGAAACTTTTTGATGAGCCAAAAGAGTTATTTTCTATGCCAAAAAAATATGTGACATAATATTCCCTTCATCACAAAAGCATGCTAAAAACCAGAGTTACAAAATGTCACCATGCTCATTGTGACAGATTGTGAAATACATCTGTGTTGAGCACAATATGCTGAAAATGTGATTTCTTTGTAGCTACATTTCACCATAGGATTCTCTTAAATATTAGTCCTCTGATATTGCACAAAATTCATGAGCAGCAGAGCCGTAGGCTGGTTCTGATTAGGCAGCACCAAGCAGTTATCACTTCTCTTTTCTCAGTCATTGTCCTGTGAACATGAAAGTGGAACATCATTTTGTGATGAGCTAGGAGACTGCTCAAACCAGGAAGGTAAATTTTCATTTTAAAAGGCAGAAAAGAATGAGAATACATATAGAGCAGCTTTCAATCTGTTCTAGGTTGGAAATGTATAGTGAATTAAACCATAGTAAATACTAAAAAGGAAAGAAGCCCGTTAACATTTTGAGCTGACATTCTCACCTTTCCTGGCAGCAAAATAAGAGTACATAGTAAGATTTTCTCCTGTAATTTTAATAGGCCTCATGATATCACAGCTAAATGTGTTAGTGTGGAGAGCACTAGTGGTCACTAGCGGTCAGCCCAAAAGTCCCTGAATCTTAGTTCTCTTTTGTTTGTATTAGCCAATAATTAAATGCTTTATATACTAAGCTGTATATGTCCTGTTCGCATAGTGTCTTTGCATCCTGCTAAAGAAATACGATCAAAAAGCCAAACCCAAAACAGGTCCTGCAACAATGCAGCTAAGATCTCTGGCTGGATGTCATATATTCCTATTATATGTTGTCTGTATAACCTCTTGTAGGCATAAGTAACGTGAAGAGCACCTAAGGGCAAGAGTTAAAAGTTCAGGCTTCAAGATAAATTTGCTGAAACTTCCTGAATTTCATGTTAATTATCTACATGCAATCTCAGAATACGCTTTTATATGCCTTAAGGTAGAGCAAACACAAAGTTGTCTTCAAACTTTGTTTGCTTTTTCTCTGTTTACCATGATAGGTCCGGAAATACCGAACTAGAAAATTTTTCTCAATATAAATATATTGCAATTCAGCTGTATGTCCCCCTTAAAACAGTGTAATTGAGTGATCTCATGGTTTTTGTTTTAAAACATCTCTATGTAATATCAACCTGTATGGGCTTAGCTTTTTGATTCCTATGTTCTCTTTAACACATGTGCAATGTTCTTTAACACTAGCATGTGAATTTAAGGTCAATTAACCCCAAATTCAGTATCACTAATACGTTATTTATTTTAATCAAGTTAAGCTGTGAAAAAATAATAAACTGTATGTCTTGCGCTCTGAATGTTTGAAGAAAATGTGACTGGTTTTCTATGGGTTTGTATTAAATTCTTTTTCAGTCTATAAAGATTTAACATTGATGTTTAAACATCAACCTCTATTTGCATGGGGATTATCATTCAGTTATGTATTTGTTTAAGGAGAGACAGTACTAGGCCAATACGTAACGTTATGCTTAGTGTCCAGCTAGGAGATGGCTCTACCTGACCACACTAAGAAGAGATTCTGTTTAGTAACAGTCAATAATTCCTTAGGAGAAGTGGCAAAAATTAATAGCATGATTAAGCATCAAATATATGCATAACACAAAGTCTCTTTTTGTTCAACAGCTCATAATTATTTAATTTCTTTGTGTAGTTTGCCCCCAAATGGTGCATTAGTGCCTCTTTGTAAATTAAGAATTCCCTGAGTGTAGATTCAATGGAGATATATTCTTCTTTCTAAGAAAGGACTTTCTGATGATGAACCATAAAATTTACTGTATTAGATCAGTGGGCTGGTCTAGCCTTCTCCTATTAGTGTTTCAATTATTAAAGGTCAGAGTCTATTTAGGAAGATATATACAATTTCTAATATCATTTTACATTGATTATAGACTACAGTACAGACCATTCTACTGCACGTTCTGTATCTCCAACACTATACATCTCAATCTCTATATGTCTAAATATGATTCGCCTGTGAGATGGGACAACAGACAGTCTCTATCTCCTTTACCTTATGCATATTGTTCTTCTGCTTTATATAAATTCCCTTCAGTTGATTCAATAATTTAAAGGACTGACAAGAGTATGTGATGTATAATACCTGTTTTTTTTGATATTTCTTCCAGAAAACATCTGTGAATACTCTGTAAATCACCTGGCTACAAAATTCTCCAGATCATAGAATCATGGAATGGGCTGGGCTGGAAGGGACCTCCAAAGGTCATCTAGTCCGACTTTCTCGCAGTCAGCAGGGACACCCCTTACTAGACCAGGTTGCCCAAGGCCTTGTCGAGCCTCACCTTGAATATCTCCAGGGAAGGGGCCTCAACCACCTCCCTGGGCAACCTGTTCTAGTGTTCTACCACCCTCATAGTAAAGAACATGTTCCTAATATCCAATCTAAATCTGCTCTTCTCCAGCTTAAAGCTATTGCCCCTCATCCTGTCACTGCAGGCCTTTGCAAACAGACTCTCCCCAGCCTTCCTGTAGGCCCCCTTCAGGTACTGGAAGACTGCTATTAGGTCTCCCCAGAGCCTCCTCTTCTCCAGGCTGAACAACCCTAGCTCCCTCAGCCTGTCCTCGTAGCAGGGATGCTCCAACCCCGTGATCATTTTCGTGGCCCTCCTGTGGACCCACTCCATCAGGTCCATGTCCTTCCTATATTGAGGGCTTCAGACCTGTACACAGTACCCCAGGTGAGGTCTCACCAGAGCAAAGTGGTAGAATCACCTCTCTGGATCTGCTAGCAACGCATCTTTTGATGCAGCCCAGGATGTGACTCGCCTTCTGGGCTGCAAGTGCGCACTGCCTGCTCATATCCAGCTTCACATCCATCAGCACCCCCAAGTCCCTTTCCTCAGGGCTGCTTTCTAATACGTTATCCCCTAGTCTGTATTGATAGTGAGGATTGTTCCGGCCCAGGTGCAGCACCCTGCACTTGCTTTTGTTGAACCTCATGAGGTTCACCAGGGCCCACCTCTCCAGCCTGTCCAGATCCCTCTGGATGACATGCCGTCCCTCTGCTGTATTGACACCACCACACAGCTTGGTGTCATCTGCAAACTTGCTGATGGTGCACTCAATGCCTCTGTTTATGTCTTTGATAACAATGTTAAAGAGTACCAGTCCCAGCACGGACCCTTGAGGGACACCACTTGTCACTGCTCTCCATCTGGACTTCAAGCCATTGAGTAC
>JAOXJK010000001.1:136820476-136836598 GCA_025774025.1 Xenus cinereus
GTGGGAAGTGTGAACACTTCCTGTTCACAGGGAAGCTGTGAACACTAAACTTCAACATAAATTCAAAAAAGGACAGAAAACCATCATGATTATTTATTTAGTTAAGGTATTCTTGAGGTGTAAATTGCTAAAGGTTAAGAGAATGCAGTGGGGGAGCTACCTTTACTTGTCCTTCCCTTTAAAATTTCCCTGAGCTTTCACTATTAGTTACTATTGATGAAAAGATTCTCAGTGGATCCTCGGTCCATTGAGACTTTCCTGTCATTAGCTTAATTAAAATCAACACAAATTCACTCCCTAGTTTGGATAAACTTCAGATGAGTTCCACGGTCTGTGAAGAATAACTTTTTAGTCGTTTTAGTAACGATTAATTTTGTCTACATATGGACACAAAACTTATATTGAATTTATTCTGCGTGATCCCATTGGTGAATGTAAATTGCCTTCAGCTGTCTTAATGTATTGAGGGTTATACAGGATTTAACTAGCAGAGAAAGATACAGATGCTATACTTTGTAAGATATATATTTTCCAGTAGTAGCATTTGAAATCTGACCGTTTTGTATCAATATCCTGCAGTAAGCGGTTCTGGCAGATACAAGGACTGCTTTCATGCTCTTGATGTCCTAATGCAGTATGCCAGAAATCTGGTCTAAGTCCTTTGACCAGCTTCTTGTGGTAGAAAATATTATTCCTCTTACATTTGTGAATTAAGCAGTTACAATTGCAAATTACAATTTGCTTTTATATGTGCATGTTCTAAAGGAAGTTATATTTAAAATCCAGGTACACTGATAAGTATTTTTTTCAAAATATATCGTGTCAGGGGTGGACTAAGAGTTAAGCCTGTGGAGGAAGAGGGGTGAGGAAAGAACTATTCATAAAAGCACAAAACTGATGATGATTTCAAATAAGAGAGAACAAATATTTGGAGATAAAAGGAAAATTAAATAAAATATAACCTTTCTTTATCAAAGCTAGTCCAGGACAGGACAATTCAAATAATGTTATTAGATAACTATTTTCTTGCAAAGAAAAAATATGGAAAATTTTAGAACTTATATGAACTGTTGTGTTCAACAACAGTTGTTTAGTTGTGTTCAACTCAAGCCAGCAGCTACGCACACCCACAGCCCCTCACTCACTCTCCTTTCTCCCTCAGGGGGAGAAAGCAGCAAAAGTGAAAGCATTGCAAAAGCAGCAATGGAAAGAGCAAAAGTGAAAAAAACTCATTAGAGGTAAGACAGCTTAATAAGTAAAAGAAAGAGTAAAAAAAAAGTGGCGCAAAAGCAATCACTCAACACCTCCCACAAGAAGTTCAATGCCTGGCCAATCTGAGCAATGGCTAACTTGGAAGATATCCCCACCTCCTCCACTTGTTATTGCTGAGCATGGCGTTATATGGAAATATGCTTTTGGCCAGCTGAGGTCAGCTGTCTTGGGTCAACTATCTTGGCTGTGTTGCCTCCCAACTTCTTGCTTAATCACTAGAGGGGGAGCAGAGAGAGAACCAGAGAAAGTCATGACCCTGTGTAAGCACTGCTCAGCATTAAATGAAACATTGGTGTATTATCAACACTCAGTCACAAATCCAAATCACAATATCTTAGGAGCTGCTATGAAAAAAAGTTAACTCCCTCCTAGCCTAACCTCAGCCAGATCCAGTACAACAAAGGTTCACAGGAAAATATTATTTAAACTAGAAACACACTAGGAAACAAAGTTTAAGAAAGACTGTTCTCTGAGGATATGAAAGTGAATGACATTGTAGGTCAGTGTCATACTGGAAGGAGCTGACTAATGGGCAGGTCTTCAGGGGTAAATATGGTGACTAATCTTTATGCGTAAGCTAATAATAATCTTGAAACACTAATGAAGGTCTGGGAAACACCTTTGAAAAGAGAATATGCCCCTGGGGAATGGAAAGCAAAGCAAAGCAAAGCAAAACAAGGCAAAGCAAAGCAAGGCTAAGGGATCCAAATTACATTGCAGATTCAGGGTAATAAAAATGGATGGTATGTGGATTCTGTCACATTAAAAGAAAAAAATACCTCAGTGAATTTACTCTAGCAAAATGGATTTCTGTCCATAAATGTAACAGAAAGGTAAACACAAGGGAGAGCAAAATCCTTTTCTCTGATGTCCTGCCCCTTGGTTATCTATACTAAAAAAATGTCACTGGAACGTGTATAAAAACTAATAATAGTCTATCCATAGGCTAAATTTCTATTAGGTTCTGGGACAATCTTTTAGAAGAACGATTATGAGACAAAAAGAAATCTAACTACTTTTAAGAAGGGTTCTCTGAGTAACAATAAAGAGTACATAAAGTGTTAGTTTCAACAGCTGGGGAATAACAAACAATCGGAAGGCTTCTTCCGAAGCCCTATTCTCAGCTATTACAAATAAACATATGTTAAGTAACTTGTTAACCAACATGTCTAAACTGCTGTGTGAATCAAAAGAATTACTTGCAGTGCCTACATTAATAATTTCTGCTGAAAATAACTTTCTTTAATGAAATGAGGGCTAAATAATATTTCTTCCACAAATCTGCATTAGTTTTTGCTCATTCAGGTTGAAACAGTGATTATTTCCTCCTGTCTAGCCTCTCAGTGTACTAACATCACTAAATGTTTCACTTCATAATTCAATTTTTTTATTTCTTTCTCTGAAAATAGCACACAGAGTGTTTCCATTACTTAATATAAAAAACAATTTATTGCATTCTTTTGTTCTGTCTGCAAGAACAAATTATTTCAGTGGCACACACAGTATTATAGCCATATAAAAGGACACCTCATTTAAGTTGGTTTCTTTTGCATCCTTTTTACCTGAGTTTGTGTTCCTTAGTTCTCAGAGATCACTTTCTTACTGCACTGATGTAATAATGCCATTACTGTTAGACATGATGAAATGGGTATATTGCATTTATGTAATTTACAATTAAGAAGTTATGAAGTATTTCTGTTTAAAAAAACCAAAACAAACAGAACAACCAACAAAACAAACAAACAAACCACTAAGTATTAAGATACAAGGAGTGGTTATAACTTTTATTAAACCTCCTTCTTATTCCCCTGCAAAATAGAATAACTTATTTAAAAATAGTTCTTTCAGATTTGTTGTTACTATTTGTGATTGGTAAAAGTCCACAAATCAAGTTTAAATAGGTGCTTAAAGATTAAGTTTTTTCTTAACATGATCCAGCTCTGCTGGTCCACTCATTTGATGTTTTGCTGTCTCTCAAAGCTGCAGAGGTATTAAGACTGAAGTAAACCTTCTTCTGTTCTCTTTGCTACAGAGCACTGCTGTTAGCACGGAGTTTTTGTCTGATGAGTGAAAAGATATTTTCTCTGACTTAAATCTATTCTAATATTTCTGTTTATGAAGTTATAACATGTAACCCTTGCAATTACATATGCATTTCAAAATGGTTCACTTTTCCTAACAAAAAAAAAAAAGTTTACAAATGACTCCCTGAATGTATTTTGCACAATCTCATGCAAAACATAAGGAGAATTCTGCTATAGCTGATGCTAGATCACCTCTTCATTCTAGCCAAATACCTTGAGTCTTTAGTGAAAAATTATATGGGCAATACTAGTGACTTCTCAGGTTTTGATCCTTATAGTTCTGGAGTTGCTTTTTTATGATAACGACTGTCCCCAAAAGAAAAAGTAATTTATGGCTATTCTAGCTGGAATTATGCATGTGGCTATTGAGAAGGACCAAGCAACACCCAGCCAGCAATTCACTTCTCAAACAGTACTCAGTGATATAAAAAAGTAACCTTGTTCTGAATAAATCTCTCATTAGCATACATTTATTGTTTATTTTACAATTACTCCTATATTTGAACCACTTGTGCTGTTGAGAGTCATGCAAATATATATCAGGAAACCTATGATCAACATGGGGTTAATAATGAGAAAGCTAATAGATATTTTTGGCATATTTTATTTAATATTTATAATGTACATATGATAAATATAATATGTCATTTTTAGGCATTACTGAAAAGAATATGAGCAAGTCAAGGTAATGATTGATCTTTTTGGGTGATGTGAACAAGCTCAGTAGCTTGAATGCCATCAGATGCCAATTTATATGAACACGGAATCCAGAGACTAAAAGGGAATTATTTTGTTGGGGTTTTTTTGAAAGAAATAATGAAGAACTTTTTGTTCCCACAAGAAAAATTCCGATAAACAGAATAACATTTCAGTTACAAGGTTTTTGACCCACATAGATACATTTTCAAAAACTATAAATTATAGATTACCCAATAATTTATCAGAACACATTTGCAGAAAACATTGATACAGATAGTAGAGACCAACGGATTCTTCTACATTTGATTCTGAAAATGGGGAAGATCTCCCTGCAAGATGTGTGTTTGTATTCATAAAATTTAACAGAGTTCTTCATTTTCAGGAATCACAGAATCATAGAATGGTTTGGGTTAGAAGGGACCTTAAAGATCATCGAGTTCCAACCCCCTGCCATGGGCAGGGACACCTCCCACTAGAGCAGGTTGCTCAAAGCTCCATCCAGCCTGGTCTTGAACACTTCCAGGGATGGGGCACACACAACTTTTCTGTTCAACCTGTTCCAGTGCCTCACCACCCTTAAAGAATTGCTTCCTCATAACAAATCTAAATCTCCCCTCTTTCAGTTTAAACTGTTACCCCTTGTCCTATCACTCCACTCCCTGATAAAGAGTCCCTCACCATCTTTCCTGTAGGTCACTTTTATGTACTGGAAGGCTGATATAAGGTCACCCTGGAGCCCTCTTCTCTGGGCTAAACAACCCAAACTCTCTCACCCTGTTTTCGTAGGAGAGGTGTTCCTGCCCTCAGATCATCTCCATGGCGCTCCTCTATTTTCTCCATCAGGTCCATGTCTTTCTTGTGTTGGGGGCTCCAGAGCTGGAAGCAGTACTCCAGGTGGGGGTTCATAAGAATGGAGTAGAAGAGTAGAATTCTCTCCCTCGACCTGCTGGCTACGCTTCTTTTGAAGCAGCCCAGGATACAGTTGGCTTTCTGGGCTGCAAATGCATATTGCTGGTTCATGTTGAGCTTCTCAACATCCCCAAACAACACGCCCAAGCCCCCAAGTCCTTCTCCTCAGGGCTGCTGGAGCCCCTCCTTGTTGGTTAGAACAAGGTCTAGCATAGCACCTCTCCTCTATCACTTGGTTCCTCTATCACGTGGAGAAGGAAGTTATCATCAATGCATTCCTAGAACCTCCTGGATTGCTTATTATCCTCCTGTGTTTTCCTCCATGAGGACTAGGACTTGTGAATGTGAGGCTGGTCCTATCTGTCTGTAGAGGGCTTCATCTGCTCTATCAGCCTTCTTCCTGAGGGGGTGGCCTGTAGCAGACCCCCACAGCAATGTCACCTGTTGTTGCCTTCCCTTTAATCCTGGCCCATAAACTCTTAGTCGGCTCTTTATCCATCCACAGGCAGGGCTCCATGCAGTCCAGCTAGTCATTGGCATAGAGGATCTATCTTTCCTAAAGAGCCTGTATCCTTCCATTGCAACGCCCCAGTCCTGGGAGACATTCCATCACATCTCCATGATTCCAATGAGATCATAACCCTGTGGGTGTGCACATGTCTCCTTTTGTTTATTCCCCATGTTACGCGTGTTTGCACAGAGGCATTAAAGTTGGGCTCTTGATAAAGCTGACTTACCGGCTGGAGTGGCTGGACTTCCTTTGTGCTGCACTCCAGGTGCTCTCCTGCTGACCTATGATCCTTCTCCAGGCTCTGTGCATCTATTGATGGCACTGGCATCAAACTAGCACGAATAGAACGGATGGAGGTTCCCCTCCTGCAGCAACATCTTTAATTTAAAGCCTTCTTCACAAGCTTGGGAAGCCTCTGACTGAAGATAGTCTTCCCCTTCTCTTACAGACGGACCCCATCAGCCCCCAGTACATTTTGCTTCTCAAAGCAAGTCCTATGGTCTAAGTAGCCAACCCCCTGGCTGTGGCACCAGTCCTGTAACCATTTATTGACTTGACAGATTCAACTGGTCCTTTCAAACACCTTCACTTTGAATATAAGAATTGTTAAAAAAACTATCTGTGCTCCAGAGTCCTTCACCACCTCTCTGTAATCCTTCTTGATACTCCTCACTGCTCTTGATTGTATCATTGGTCCCCACATGAAAAAACAGCAGCAGATAATAGTCAGCGGACTGTACATGGCTTGGTAGTCTCTCAGTGACATCCCTGATACAAGCCCCCAGTATGCAGTACCTCTCTCTAGACAGTGCATCAGGTGGGTAAATGGGTGCCTCCATACCTTTCAGAGGAGAGTCACCTACTACTATTACCCATCACTTTTTCTTAGTCACATTTGTTGTGACAGGGAGCAGATCAGGCTGCCCTCCTCACTTCTGTGTGTGCCAGTGGGGGAGTTTTAGGTATTTGGCCATGGTCTGTGTGGTCTACTGCCAACTATGTTTGGAACCAGCTATCTATCTAACTCCATTTCAGCCTCCCCAATGCTATGAACCTCCTCACCACCTTCTGCAGCCCAGCTACCTGCTGCAGGAAGTCCTCCACCCGAGCACACCTTTTGGAGACGGGTCTGCTGACTACCCCTACCCAGGAGAAAGGTTGAGGCATTTTCTGAAGTCTGAGGTCTACCTCTCCCTTCAGCAGCTCTGTCTGGGTGGAGGCATCAGTCATTGCTGGGGTAGATGGTGCAGCTGCAGCCTTTGCTCTTTGACAAGTGCCTACCATTCTGCTTTGGTGGTCAGGTAGAACAAGTACCCTTGACCTGTGCAGATGATCACAGAACAGTGCCTGGTTGCTGATGTATGTGTCCTTCAAGTCTCACCTTGAAGTATCAAAGACATAGAGTAGCAGCAGATTTGAAAAGCACATTTATCAGTAGAAACAAACAAATAAAGAACATACATTAAGGCCTATGGGAATAAAAATCTTAAGAAAAAGATATTTGTGTAAATGATGTCTTTTAAAATAATTGTTGTTATTATTAAGGGCACAAGTGCAGTTTAGTGAAGCTGAAAAGAAAGCAAAGAAGTGAAGGAAGACAACAATCAATAAATCATGAGCTCTTAATTGACGTGAAACTTTACACAAAGATATATAACATGTGAAAATGATTCAAATTATTAGATGTTACTATAAAAAGAATGACTATATCATGTAGATGTAAAGTAAAAAACGTCTGCTGGAAAAGAAGCACAACAAGGTCCAGGCAATTCAGGAGACTCCTGGAGTGCATCAAAGATAACTTCTTAATCCAGATAATAGAGAGCTCACCAGAGGAGATGCAATACTGAACCTGGTGGTCACCAATGTGAGCTAATTGGCGACATCGAGATTGGAGGCAGCCTGGGCTGCAGTGATCATGCACTGGTTGAGTTCACAGTCCAGATACAGAGTAGAGTCAGGACCCTGAATTTTAGGAAAGCAAACTTCAAGCTCTTCAAGGAGTTGGTCAATAAGATCCCCTGGGAAACTGCCCTCAGGGACAAGAGAACAGAACAGAGCTGGCAGATCTCTGAGGATGTTTTCCATACAGTGCAAGAGCTCTCGACCCCAGGTGTAAGAAATCACACAAAGAAGGTAAGAGACCAGTATGGCTGAATTGAGTCCTGCTGGTCAAACTAAAGGGAAAAAAATGAAATGCATGGGCAGTATAAACAGTGACATGTATCCTGGGAAGACAATACAGACACTGCCTGGTTGTGTAGGGAGGGGGTCAGAAAGGCCAAGGTGCAGCTGGAGATGAACTTTGAAAGGAATGCAAAGACTAACAGAAAGGGCTTCTACAGCTACATCAGTCAGAAAAGGAAGGTCAAAGGATGCGTACTCCCCCCAATAAGCAAGACTGGCAAACTGGTAACAATGAACAAGGAGGGCTGAGGTACTCAACATTTTTTTTGCCTCAGTCATCAGTGGCAACCTCTCCCCACATCTCTCAAGTGGATGAACCACAAGGCAGAGACTGGTGAGGAGGACCCTGAGAACTACCTACCTGTCAGCCTCACCTCTGTGCCTGGGACAATCATGGACAGAGAGGTGATTTGAGACAGACAGCATGGCTTCACCAAGGGCAAGTCCTGCCTGACCAACCTAGTGGCCTTCTATGGCCACTACATGGAGTGACTACATGGAGTGGACAAAGGAAGAGTTACAGATGTGGCCTATCTGCACCTCTCTAAGGCCTTTGACATGGTGTCCCCCAACCTCTTTCTCTCTAGATTAGAGAGGAATGGATTTGATGGCTAGACAGTTCAGTGGATGAGGTTTTATTTGAATGGTCATATTCGGAGTGTAATAGAAGTTCAGATGGAGACCGGTGACAAATAGTGTCCCTCAGGGGTCCGTATTGTGACCTGTACTGTTCAAGATCTTCATCGATGACACAGTCAACAGATTTGAGTGCACCGTCAGCAAGTTTGCGGATGATGCCAGGCTGAGTGGTGTGGTTGACATGCCTGAGGGAAGGAATGCCATCCAGAGGGCTCTGGACAGGGTAAAGAAGTGGACTCGTGAAATTCATGCGTTTCAACAAGGCCAAGTGCAAGGGCCTACACTTGGGTCAGGGAATCCCTTAGTAATGATACAGGCTCAGGTACTGGTGGATGAAAAGGTGTACATGAGTCAACAATGTGTGCTCACATCCCAGAATTCCAACCATACCCTGGGCTTCTTCAAAAGAAGCATGGCCAGCAGGCTGAAGGAGGTGAATCTCCCCCTCTACTCTCCTCTGGTGTGACCTCACCCGGAGTATTGCATCCAGCTCTGGAGCTGTCAGCACAAGAGAGACATCGACCTGTTGGAACGGGTGCAGAGGATGGCCACAAAAATGATCAGAGGGCTGAAGGACATGTCCTTTGAAGACGGGCTGAGACAGTTGGAGTTTTTTAGCCTGGAGAAGAGAAAGACTAAAGGAAAGATGGAGAGGGACTCTTTAGTGGGGAGTATAGTGATAGGACAATGGGTAATAGCTCTAAACTAAAAGAGTGAAAAATTATACCAGATACAATGAAATTTTTTACAACAGGTGTGGTGAAACACTGGAACAGGTTGCACAGAGAGGTGGTAGATGCTCCATCCCCAGAAATATTAAATATCAGGTTGGATGGGGCTCTGAGCAACCTGATCTAGTTGAAGATGTCCCTGCTCATTTCAGGGGAGGTTGGACTAGATGACCTTTAAAGGTCATTTCTAATCCAAACTATTCTATGATTCTTAGATTCTATAAAAAGCCAGTAAGACACAGAGTTACAATGAGTGGAATATGAGGCAATAAAAGGAAATCATTCTAGAAGTACAATTTTATGAGTGAAAGACATAACTAGTCTATTTAACAGGTGCCAAAATGAAGTTTTAACGTTTCTTAGCATCAGTACACATTGTAAAAAAAACCCCAAACAAATAAAACAAACCGCAAACCAACAAAAGCTCATGATTTTCTAAGTAACAAAATAGATGTTGTTGACACTCATACATGTGCTTAACCTAGAATGAGAAAAATAATCAGTTTAAAAATTACTAGGTAGATGTCTTCAGTTTAGTAACCCTAATCAAGTTTATTCTTCTGTAGTGAGAGATCTGTCTATAGCAAATTAGAGCCATTCGATTTTGAAGTGTAAGGAATCATAGATGTCAGGTGAGATTATTGAGCATAGATAAAGCATGAAAGTACTGTCCAACTTAAAATGAAGGTGAAGTAGGACCACAGGAAACAGAACAGACATTTGAATTTCTGTACACGGGAAATTAGTGAGAACAGGTATGTCTATATGATTAAATGACAATAGCTATAGATATAGAATACATATATGCCAAGAAGAAATTATATTCAGATAAGCTAATTTCCTGACCTTATTTACTAAGCTAGTTTAATAATTTACAACACGTATGGTTGAATATGGTATTCACATATGTAACATAGAGAAACACAGACTACACAAAATTATGGAAGGGATAGTGGAGATCTCATTAAAACTTTTCCAAAGCATGTTTAAAAAGGTTCATATTCTAGCTAGAGGATTGTATTCAGTAGGTACCTTTGGGAGATCTTTTGGATCTCTTATTGTTTAATGTTCTCATTAATAACTTAATGTGGTACAGAGCATCCTTCTTCAAAGCCAGAGATAATAGCCTGGGAAAGGAGTAGGTAAAGGGAAAGGAGAAAGTGAGGCTACAAATACTTCAGAAAATATTAGCATTAAATAATTTGCTCAATTAAGTGAAAGGCCTAAATAAATATCATAAATCCCACTAAGGATTTGTGTAGAGTCTGGAGTTGCAGTTGACAGCAGAAATGCCTCATAGGGAAAAGACTGGCAAAGCATCAATATCAACTAATGTCTTGTGTCTATACAAATTGTACAATCTTTCTAAAACAAGAAGAAAGAAAAAAAAAAGAAAGATAAAAGGAGGGAGCTAGATGGGAATAGTATTTTAAGAATCTTAAAATAATCTTCTATTCTTCCCAAATCTTCTATACTTCCACTTAGATAAGTGGAGTACTTATCTAATCTTCTATAATCTTCTAAAGAACACTTCAACAAACATATAAATCAACTAAAAAGTGTGAAGTAGTTCAGCAAATGTGTTTAGAAATCAAGAAATGAGATCTGCTAAACAAAAAGAGTTGGTGTGACTTAGCTTTGAAAACAGAAGGCGGAGGAGAGAAATTAATGTCTTCAAATAATATAAACCTTGCCAGAAAAGCAGGTAACAATGTGTTGGCTGTGTTCTTTTAAAATAAGACAAGAATCAATGAGTTTAAACTGCAGAAAAGGGGGTTGTGGATAGAATTATGCAGTATATTGGTTAAGACGATTTCATGACCTGTATTGCAAGTCTTTAAACAAGATTTATATACTGTTGATCTAACTTCAGAACATAGAAATGAGTGAGTTTCTGATATGCTTCCATTCCAGTCTTCTATAATGTGACAGTGATATGCAGTTACAAACATAGAAGTGGAGGGAAAAATATTCCTATTTAACAATCACTAAGTACTTTCTCCCAGTAATAATTTATGTCAAATTAAATTCAGAAAGCATGGAGCTCTGACTAAGTTTGGATGAGTTAGAAGTCTAGAGAGAGTGTGAACTAATTTTTCTATTACCTTGGATTAACTTAAGTAGTAATACACAAGTAAATAAAGAAGTTACTCTTCAGTCCCTTTAGACTTCCAATCCATGTACAGCAGTATTTGCAAGCCACTGGACCATGTGGTTTTATTCATCAGATAACTGATGAAGGCTCTAGGTTAAGAAGAATATGACAGGACTCATAGGAAAGAATGGGCCTTCAATACAGATGAAGAAGCGACTGGACTCACTTAAACTCCACTAACCTCAGGACTGCAATGTCTCAAGAGAAAATTATAAAGGTGCTGAAGATGGTTGCATGAAAGCCAGCATGAAGCAATATGAGTTGATTTCATATTCCTGTTCAGCATGAATGTGGCCCTAAGCCTTTATAATATGTTACTCCCAATGCTACAAGCCTCTCCTCCATCCCTGGAAAGGTGATAGAACAGCTCATCCTGGATGTCCTCTCTAAGCATGTAGAAGAAAAAAAGGTCATCAGCAGTGGTCAGCATGGATTCACCAAGGGGAAATCATGTCTGACCAATCTGATAGCCATCTATGATAGAATGATTGGCTGGGTGGATGAAGGGAGAGCGGTAGATGTTGTCTACCTTGACTTCAGCAAGACTTTTGACACAGTCTCCCACAGAATTCTCATAAGCAAGCTTAGGGAGTGTGGATTAGATGAGGGGACAGTGAGGTGGATTGAGAACTGGCTGAAAGGCAGAGCTCAGAGGGTTGTGATCAGTGGTGCAGAGTCCAATCGGAGGCCTGCAATAAGTGACGTTCCCCAGGGATTAGTACTGAGTCTGGTCTTGCTCAATATATTCATCAACAACCTGGATGAGGTGACAGAGAGTACACCTAGCAAGTTTCTTGATGATACAAAGCTGGGAGGAGTGGCTGACACACCAGAAGGCTGTGCTGTCATTCAGCAAGATGTAGAAGGTTTGAAAGTTGGACGATGAGGAACCTGATGAAATTCAACAAGGGCAAGTGTAGGGTTTTTCACCTAGGGAGGAATAACCCCATACACTGGTACAGGTTAGGGGCTGACCTGCTGGAAATCAGCCCTTTAGAGAGAGACCTTGGAGTCCTGGTGGACAGCAAGTTGACCATGTGGCAGCAATGTGCCACAATGGTCTCCTGGCATGCATAAGAAAGAGCGTGGCCAGCAGGTTGAGGGAGGTCATCTTTCCCCTCTACTCTGCCCTGGTGCATCTGGAGTCCTGTATCCAGTTCTGGGCTCCCCAGTTGTCCCTGAAGTTGTCCCAAGAAGGCCAGGGAACTACTGGAAAGAGTCCAGTGGAGGGCTACAAAGATGGTCAAAGGAATGGAGCATTTCTCTTATGAGGAAAGACTGAGAGACCCGCTTAGCCTGTAGAAGACTGAGAGGAAATCTTATCAATGCTTATAAATATCTACAGGATGAGTGCCAAGAAGATGGGGTCAGGCTCTTTTCAGTGGTGGCCAGTGACAGGGCAAGGGGCAACGGACACAAACTGGAACACAGGAAGTTCAATCTCAACATGAGGGAAAACTTCTTTAATTTCAGTGTTCCAGAGCACTGGAACTGGCTTCCCAGAGAGGTTGTGGAGTCTCCTTCTCTGGAGATATTAAAAAACCACATGGATGCATTCCTTTCCAGCCTGCTGCAGATGAATCTGCTTTGACAGGGGGGTTGGACTAGATAATCTCCAAAGCTACCTTCCAACTCCTAATACTCTGTGAAGCAATCAATCAATCAAAGAAAAAAAATCCTTATAATACTGTGATTTTAAGTTTTTGTCAGTAAACTGTAAAATATAACCCTTTTCCACTCTCAGTCTCAAAATGCTATGAGTCAATAATTTTGATGTGACCATTTTGGCCCTATTACATAGTGTAGTATCGTATCGTGTCGTATCATATTGTATAATTATATTGTATTATATTATATTATTATATATCATACTATATTATACTAGAGAATAGGCTTTTCTTTACTGTTTCTAAAATTGTTGAAGTTCAAGGTTAAATCGCACAGATTAGGAAATCAGAATAGTGTAAATGTGTACTTTTCAGTGGTTTCTCAAGTTTTATTTCAATATTGTTATGATAGTTATTGCACTATGTATGTTTTTCTTTCTTTTTCTATGTCATGCTTTTGATAAATGAAACAAATTATTAGCAGTCAAAACTCTAGAGGCTTGGAGATAACATTTATTAAAGGGGCAGAGTGTAGAGATTTTGCTGAAGCTTGCTGCTTTTGTTTTAAAGTGTCACCTGCTGGTTTTAAGTTACAGTTGCACGAATGCACTACATTGTGTGCTCCCATCAAACAAATTGAAAGGACGACAGGTTGCCATAGAAACAACATCAGGGCAAGCCTGTGATATTGTACAAAGAAAGCAACGGTTGCAAAATCAGCAGCTTGAATCACAAAAACACATGAAATGCTGAAGATCCCTTTACTTGAGAAAGGGCAAGTGTTTAAGGATCAGTCAGTGAGCTGCTCATCAGAGATTCATACTCTGGCAAATAGGTCCCTTCAGACTCTTTTACAAAGCTTCCAAACACAGGCCAAAATTTATTTGTAAAGTACACAAAGATCTAGACTGAAAAGAAAGAAGTGCATTTCAAGGTATTGGGTCTGCATGGTGGAGCCAGTTAATCAACAGGGAAATGAAAGCTCACAATCCCCTGAGTCGTGACTAAAAACACTTAAGAATCGGGCATAAAAGGAGAGAAAAGGATGAAATGGAACAGGGGAATAAAATTGAGTATACTTATAGGAAACATTCAGAGAAGAAAATGAAGCAAGCCTGCTGGCCAAATATTTAATAACATTCCCATTTCAGAAGATATTGGGTAGAAATGATGGAGATGTCTTCTCTACTGTCCTAAGGACAGTAAATAAGGAGTCAGGTAATAAGCTAGCACAGCAAAGCAACTGAAGGAAAATGGAAGGAGAAAGAGGAAGGGGGGGGAAGGAAAAGTAAGAATTACTATTTCTACAGCTAAGAGTCTTCAAAAGGAAGCATCATTAGAATTATTAACTACTTATTAACTACTTACCTTATTTTTCTAAGTACAAGATGATCTCCTCTCACCATAGATGGTGTTAATTTTAATTGTTAAAGACAGAAAAGGGATCAGCACAATGTAGATACTTGAGACTGTGTTCAGTAAAGTATTATTAATGGCTATCAAAATAAACTTTAGAAAATATTCATGTCTGTTTTATTTGACTTAACACATGGACATTTAGATCTTGGATATACTGCTGAGACCTTCACATAAGTTTGTTTATAGGTCAGTATATAACCATTGAAGGCTCTTCAATGTTTGAATCTGACTAAATAATTTATTAACTATAAACTTTCTACCTTGAGGCTATCCTCCAGCAACCAAATGTTCTGTGATGTCAGAAGCTATACAGATGTACCAGCCTCTGTACATGCCAAGGTGTGTGCGCTCACAGTGGTAATCTGACATTTTCATATGTCATTCTTTTTGGCTTTGTTGTGTCCACAGTGGTTTCAGATTTTCCTTGGATGTGGTGATTACTCTCAACATGAAAATGTTTTGTGTGTGTTATTTTTGAAAGGGATTAATATTACTTTCAAGGGAAGTAATAAACTGCTGTAGTGAAGGTGAAGGTACACATTGACTAGATGACTACATTGATAACACATCTTTGCATTTTCCCAAATTTTTGCTTTAAAACATGTAGGCAGATTCTTAATGCCTTTCTAATATGATCAGAATTGCTCTTTAGATGGTAGAAGACATGTGAAACAAAAGATTTAACCTCTATTTCAATAATGTAATTTGTAGTCCCCCCAGATTTGAAAAAGAATTTATCTTGGCAATGAATTGTGAATTTACCTGATTTTTTTAGGCTTAAAAAGTGCCATATATTTAAGTTTTCTCCTTATCAAAACATCCTCCACAAATTAAAGATGTGGGAGAACTATAGATCTGGGTTTTTTTATTTATTTTTAATGTCAGTAATATTGTTTCTAAAATAGACCATGTATCTTTTTGTTTGCTTGTTTGGTCTGCAGATCGCAGACTCAAGACACAGAAGCTCAAAGTATATTCATCATAGCTATGTGACTTTTTTAATCAATTATGGGAAACTTGTCAATGGGGTGACTTAGATAATTGATTATAATTGTACAGTGGCCACATTGTAACCCAGACATATCAAGGTAGTTGATGTCAATGTGATTCCATATGATTTTGCTGAAGACTAGCAACGAATCTCATATGTAGATATGTCTCTTTTCTCTTGCTTTATGTATGACATGGGACCCAGAACTGTCTCCTATCCCCTGAGTTGGACTGTGAATGCTGATTGTCCCAGATTTGAGAAGACTTTAGTTAGCAGACTAACTCCTTTTCTGGGATGGAAACACAAACCCATGAGCTGAAACTCCACAGAATTGATTTGCTCCATGGTTTTGGCATAACTTCTGAGAGATATAAAATCGCTAGTTTTATATATTTGACTTATTAAATATATCCTGCCTGGGTATCAATCCCTGAGTAAGAGACTTAGTCTATTCCACGCTGAACTAATACATATCTATGTATGTTAAGCCTAGGAAGATCTGCTTCTTTTTAATTCTTGTTACTTTAAAGCTTGTTAAACTATTTTCTTTAAAATTAATCTAAGCACATATCTCTAGCTTGAAATTTAGAGACGTGGGGTGGTCATCCCAAAGAAAATCTGACAAAGACATATACATGTACATTTAATATTTTTTATTGTCAACAATATTTTGATTTTTATTGTCAATAATTATTTCTACTGTCACCAAATCTACTTGGAGTTACAGCCCTTCATACATAGAGCCCTACATAAGTAACATACTGGGTTCACAGATATCTGATCATTTGGGCAAGGACAAGAACAAATTTTTGAGGTCAGGAACAAATGACTACAATATTCAAGGTATGGCTACTGGAAACTTCCTTAGCCTACTATGACTTTTAGTAAGACTGCATTCATAAAACACATTCAATGTTG
>JAOXJK010000001.1:136853011-136872992 GCA_025774025.1 Xenus cinereus
ATTAAGTCCTTTATCTCATGTTAAAAGATGCTAGAGTTCTGAATACTGTAAGCTAAATTATATACAAATATACAGATATATACCAAACTTCTCAAATATATACTAAGCATGCTTTATAACTGTGGCAAAAGTCTTAGTTTGGAAATAGAGTGTTTAAAAAAAAGCAATGCAGCTTAGTGCATGCTTTTGTTTGTTTGTTTTTCTTACATGTGACTTTTTCATCCTCTCCCCCATCCTCCAGACCCTAACTTCTGAGATCTAGTTGTGGCGGTGTGCCCCCCCCCCCTTAAGCCATAACCAACAGTGGGGTTGTGATGGCTGCACCCAACTTATGCTAGACTTTGGGGGATGGATGGCATCATAGTAGCCAAAGGCTACTAAGGTCTGCTACAAGGGTCGATCATCTTATTCTATAAATAGTGGACAGCCTAGAGCCTGTTGAGCTCTCCTGAATGACAACAGGCTGCACACCAGGATCTCCCCTTGGGTAGAGACGCCTCTCAAGGTTACTCCTTGAGATTAAGAGATTCCTTGCCACAACAGATCCTTGGTAAGTGACTAATAGCATGCTAAACTTTGAAACTTTAGCTAAGTGATATAAAGGATTGATTGTTCATATGTAATCCTTTAGATTGTTTAGATCCATTGACCAAGTCTAGGACTAGGATTAGATCTAGCTGCACTTGGACTCCTCTCTGAGAAGGAGTTTAGAAAGCAAGGGGCTCCTTTCTGAACCTCCTGACTCAACTGGAGGATCTCTCTGACGGTTTGTCTGACCCTGTCCTCTATGCAATAAATAACCAAGTGTACCTTGCCAACGAAGCTTGTTAAACCACTGTTGCATTTACTATCAAACTTTGATAAATCGTTGGTTTATATCAATAAATATATTACTGCTTCTCTCTTACAAGTGAAGCACATCACTCTATCTGTGACACTAGTACATACATGAGAATCTTGATTTGCATTAAAGGAAACAAGCAAATATATTAATATTTTCAAGCTTTCCCCACATACACATTTCATGGGAAAATATGACCAAACCGTATCCTAAAAACTGCAAAACAAGGATATTAACAGAAATAAAAAGTAAAAGTAAAGATTTCTGCATGCTAGAGAACAGCAAAATGGTATTAAACATGCTAGAATAACAAATAATGGTGGTTTTTATATATATTTAAACTTTAAAAAAATTACTATTGTGACAAACATATTCCAATGTGATAAAAATATTATGAAAACATCTACTCTTGCTTTTAAAATATCTAGTTTTCCATCAAAAAATTTAAGTCAAAAACTTCAAAGTTGGCAGTTTTTACACAAAACATTGCATAGATAACAGTTGGTTCATGAGTTCCCAATTTTTTCAATGAAAATTTATAATTTTTCTGTTGAATAAACACCTCTTTTCTGAAAAGTATATTGGTATATCTGATTTTGCACAGAAAAGAGACAGTACTAAGTTTTTCATCTTGTAAATATCACACAGTCAGTCTAGCTCCCTGCTCTTTGCATTTCATCTATTTAGAATGCCTGGGATTTGGAAATTTATTTTACTGAAATCTTTGGACACCTGAACTGATTTAGGGGATGAACAAAGATCTTCAAAATTACTTTATATAGATACTGTTGGGATGGAATAAATAAAGCAGATCCATACTATTTTCATTAGTATCCAGTGAAAGGACAAAAGGCAATGGGCACAAACTGAAATACAGGAAATTCTGCTTAAACATAAGCGGATGATTTAACACTGAAACAGTTTGCCCAGGAAAGTTGTGGAGTCTCCATCTTTAGAGATATTCAAAACCCACGGTCTTGGGCAACCTACTGTAGCTGATACTGCTTTGAACTGGGAGGCTTGGACTAGACAATCTCCAGAGGTGCCTTCCAACCAAATGACATTTCCTGTTTTTCAGTTTATGCCCATTTTCCTGTTACTCGGCACTGCTGAGAATATTCTGGCTTCATCTTCAATACATCCACCCATCAGGTATTTAAACACATTGATAAGATCCCTATGTTGTAGGAGTACTAATCTCTATCTCAGCCACAGCCATGCCTGTAGCTGGTATGGATCCCATTGAGCTGGATCCCAACCCATGGATTGGTTTTCTGACTTGACCTTGGACCTGCCTCATCACCACAAATTTGTCTGATGATCTGGACTCTTGGTTGAATCTGACTACCATCTCCAAGTCTGCCCTGCTTGCCTCACTTGGAAACTGCGGGACTGGGCCCGGGCTGGTGAGGCCCCTGCCGTGTGTGTTATGGTACTCAACTCCCAACTCCCCATCCCTTAGGGAGAAGCCAGCCCTCACTGCTCCCTGACAGGAAGACAGTGTTGAAAGCCTTGCTAAAGTCAATATAGACAATATCCATTGCTCTCCCCTCATCCAATGAGCCAGTCACCTCATTGTAGAAGGCTATTGGGTTGGTCAAGCATGATTTCCCCTTCGTAAATCCATGCTGAGAAGTCCCAATCATCTTGTCCTTCATAGGTGGGCTTCTCACACCATCCCTCCACACTCAGACAGTCTCTCTATATTCCTCCTGGGTTCCCTGACACTGCTTCCACCTCTTGTATACTTTCTTTTTATGTTTGAGCTTTGTCGGGAGCTCCTTTTTCATCCATGCAGGCCTACTGCCACCTTTGCTTGACTTCCTGCATGTAGGGATGGACCATTCTTTAGCTTTGAGGAGGTGATTCTTGAAAAATCAACCAGCTCTTTTAGACCCCTTTGCCCTGTAGCACTGTCTCCCATGGGATTATTCCAAGCAGAGCCTAGAAGAGGCCCAAGTTTTCTCTCTTCAGGTACAGGGTTCTGATTGCCAGGAGGGGGAAATCAACACAAAGCTGAACCTAATCACAAGCTCTTCTAAAATTTTATATATGGGATGATTAAAGTAAAGAAAATGAACAACAGAATTTCAAATTCAAAGCTACTATTACTTTTTTTTCCAGCTTGTGGGAAAATAACCCAAGACTGCCAAGAAGTGTCTGTTCAAAAGGATTGCATGATATTTTACTTTTATTATAACTTTTTTAAACTTTAGGAGTTTTTAGGTATGTGGTTTCTTATGTCTGCTGATATTAGACTTCAGTGATATCAACTGCAGATATGACAAATTTTTATTTTTCACAAGAGAAGTTAAACAATTTTCATTAGAGGTTCAAATTTGCCACATAAATGAGGAAAGGTAACTCTCCAAGAACTAGAAACATGAAAAAGTAGTTTCATTTAACACCGTACCTCTGTTTCTGCTGCATGGGTTGCTGTCTCATAGCCATATATTGCATGTCTTCTTGTAGTCGATTAAGAGGAGAATCTGGTTTGACACGAATTCCATAATAATGGTATTTAGAGTTCCCCCTTTATGAAAGAACAAAAGTAAGATTAGTTGTATGCATATAGATCATGCTCACTTCACAATTTCCCTTGACTGGAAAACAGTATAGAATCATAGAATTGTCTAGGTTGGAAGGGACCTTTCAGATCATCTAGCCCAACCATCAACCTAACACTGACAAAACCCATCAATAAACCATATCGCTAAGCATTATGTCAACCCGTCTTTGAATACCTCCAGGGATGGTGCCTCAACCACTTCCCTGGGCAGCCCCAGCTCCCTCAGCCTCTCCTCTTAAGACTTACTCTCCAGACCCCTCACCAGCTTCATTGCCCTTCTCTGGACCCACTCCAGCACCTCAATGTCTTTTTTGTGGTAGGGGGCCCAAAACTGGACACAGTACTCGAGGTGGGGCCTCACCAGTGCCGAGTACAGGGGGACGATCACCTCCCGAGTCCTACTCACCACGCTGTTCCTGATACAGGCCAGGATGCTGTTGGCCTTCTTGGCCACCTGGGCACACTGCTGGCTCATGTTCAGCCGACAGTCGACCAACACCCCCAGGTCCTTTTCTGCCAGGCAGCTCTCCAGCCACTCTGCCCCAAGCCTGTAGCGCTGCCTGGGGTTCTTGTGACCCAAGTGCAGGACCTGGCCTTGTTGAACCTCATCCTGTTGGTCTCAGCCCATCGATCCAACCTGCTCAGATCTCTCTGCAAAGCCTTTCTACCCTCCAGCAGGTCGACACTGCCACCCAATTTAGTGTCGCCTGCGAACTTACTGAGGGTGTACTCAATCCCCTCATGCAGATCATTGATAAGATGTTAAAGAGAACTGGCTCCAGTACCGAGCCCTGTGGGACACCAACTGGATTTAACTCCATTCACCACCACTCTCTTGCCCGGCCCTCCAGCCAGTTTTTATCCCAGCAGAGGGTACTCCCATCCAAGCCATGGGCAGCCAGTTTCTCCAGGAGAATACTGTGAGAGACTGTATCAAAGGCTTTACTAAAGTCCAGGTAAACAACATCCACAGCCTTTCCTTCATCCAGTAAGCGGGTCACTTTGTCATAGAAGGAGATCAGGTTTGTCAAGCAGGACCTGCCCTTCGTGAACCCATGCTGGCTGGGCCTGATCACATGGGTGTCCTTCATGTGCTGCATGATGGCACTCAGGATGATTTGTTCCATGACCTTCCCAGGCAGCAAGGTCAGACTGACAGGCCTGTAGTTCCCCGGATCATCCTTCCAACCTTTTTAGTAGGAAAGCACCCAAACCAATTCTCTTAAAAAAACTTTTACTCCTCCAATACTTCTTTAAAACTTTAAGATTCAAATTTATATCTGTCCTTTCCATTAATTTTATAGGAAATCAGTGGCTTTCATCTGTATGTTTTTCAGGAAATTCGAGAGAGTGACTTTATCTAGCTGTACTCTGGCTTTAATTGATGTTAGACTGTTTTCTCAGTAAGCTTAAAGAAATGTTGTTTGTTAATGAAAAGCTCTAATAATTTTTGACTCAAGTATTTATAGAATTGTTTCACATGCTCATTTTAATTTCCCAAAGAATATCAGACAATAAGTTGAATATAGTGCAACATAGGCTTGCCTATAGGCTGGAGGAAATCCAGTAATTTATCATTCATTTCAAATTCACTCATAAAATCATATCACATGCCAAAGAATTTTTTTAGAAAACTACAGAAACAACCCTTTATGTGTGAGAGGACCTTGTCACATTTCAGCTAAGTCATTCCACCTATTTCACAGATAAACCTATTTATTTTTTTCTCATCAGTGGCATGTGAGATAATGTTATGTTCCATTACTTACAGGAGCTATTGAAATGGTGCCCTCTCAACAAATGAGCTTTCAACTACTTTTCCTTAGGTGGGGGCATAAGAGGAGAAAGTTAATCTCTCTTCAGTTTTGTTTCTTTTGTGCTTATGAATAATTAGCCTTGTTATCCCCCTGTAGTCTATTAATTTATTTTTTTTAATAGAAGTTGGTTATATTAATACGGTTCTTTCAATGACAATTTTTCTTGTTTAAATTAAAAAAGAAAAAAAAGATTAGAGGACAGATTGTGTCTGCTGCTTCATGACCTGCGCTCTCACCACTCCATTACCACACAGGTTCAGCCTTTAACTCCATGGCTAACAATGCAGTGAACTTTCAGGCACCTCAGTAGTTGTATTAGTATGAAAAAATCAATGCTTCTTCAACTCTATTAGCTCCACTATGTCATTGAAATACCACTTTCCTGATGCCTGTGCTCTGCCTGTAGCTCAGCCACAATAGTTAGCCATTAATGCCTCAAAGGCATTAATATTGAACAATATTAACAGGATGTTTTTACTAAGGATTTACTTTATGAGGAGTGCGGAGCTTTCCTTCTGACACACTGCATACCTAAATAATAATGCCTCCCTGTTCCTAGTTCTGTGCTAGAGGATCCGTTTTTATGCTGGTGTCCAAACCCTGTCTGAACAGTAACTTTGATCAATGCTATAAATCTGAAGTTGCTGGAAGAATAGCCTGCTTTTACTATTCTACAGTAACATAAATTAGTGCCTACAGAAGCCCATCACCTAGAAGCAGTAGAAACAAAAAACTGTTTCAATGCATGGGTGAAATTTTGGCCTGAACAAGAAAGAATCATAATTTGGGAATCCATAAAAGCAATATAGAAGAATATGACACATAATGTCACATGCCAGAGAAACTTATGGTTAATTCCAAGATCAGCCTGACTGGATATCACTCCAGGAAGAAGATAAAAGTCTTAGTGGATGTATGAAAAAGGATAAAATTAGGAATATGCACACCCATTTTATGAAGAGCTGGGCAGTTTACCCTGTGAATGTAAATGCCCATATGAAGCATGTGTTTACCTTTATTCCCACAGCAATTAACTCAATACGAAATTTTCTGAGGATTCTCACCTATCATTCACCCACAACAATTTACTATAGGAAGCATGACCCACATCACAGTGCTTCTTTGGTGATTTTCTGTACACTTAATAGGCACAAAGAATAGATATGGTGATAATAGAAATTTGCATAGAAAATAAATATTCTGCCATGCTAAAGAGTTATCAGTATTTCAGCAATAACCCTAAGCAGTTTTACCAGAAAAATGCCCGATGGGTGTTGAATGAAACTAACATGTTCCCTGTCTACGGAGAAATGGCTACTTGGTCAGAGATCTTTTTACTCTTCCATTTTTCAGGAATAATAGAATTGGGTTTTCATACCTTAGAAATTCAAAGTAGCCTATGAAATTTCTGACCAAGGTAACTCTACCTGCATTCCTCCTTAGACATTCTTTGTATCCATCTACTAGCTATTTTCTGTTACACATTGCAGAAATAGTTTTCTTTATAGCCAAAAGTTTTTCACAGTATGGTCCGAGTAAACCACTCCATCTGCTAGTCTAGGATCTGCAATATAAGATGTGTCCTACAGTTAAGTCCTCACACTGGCTGTATAAATGGTCTGTGGGGTAAAATCATATTGCGTACCACTTATCTGCCCCTTGAAAAGTAGAAAATCAGATGGGAAGAACACAGCCAGATGTTCATTGGAACATTCCTTCAATAGCTACAAGACTTCATTCAGGAGATGTAAATATATCTGCAGCATGATGGAATTAGGGAAGTAGAAATCAGAGAATGGGAAAAAGCACTGGAGGAGAAATTGTCACTCTTTCAAGAAAAGCTGAAAACAAGCATAAAAGACGTTCTCATTGTGTACAGACCTTGTAATACTGCTCTATAAATGTTCCCATTTAGGTTTTGAAATCACCTAGAAGGTATTTAATTATCACAAGGTTTGGCGCAGCTAAATTTAGCAACCACTGCTCTCTAGCACTTACTGTCTGAATAGAGATATGCACAAACCCTGGCAGTCATTCTCTTCTAACAAAATTTTACTGGGGAAAAAATATAAGATTTCAGGAGTTCATATTTAACTGCAGAAACTTATGTACTGAATATATGCTCTTCTGTTAAATAAAACAAACAAACAAATAAATAAATAAACAACCTGTTTTCCTCTCATTTTTTAAAGGAAACTAGGAATTTATTAAGCCAGTATCCTGAAAACGTATTTCTTCTCAGTCTTTTTCTAATTCATTTCATCTTCTAGTTGTCAGCAGCTAGTGGTCCCAAAAGTCTTTCATGTCAAATATTTCTTCTATGTCACATACGGGGCAGAAGGGGCAAAGTCTCCAAACTGGCAAGCTAAAGAAGGAACATTTCAGCAGCTATAAACAACAAGAATTTAAATTTTTAATCAATACACTAGCAAAGTTCATTTTTTAGGAAGTGTGTCCTACAAAATCAACACATCTGGTAGTCTCAGCCCCAAATGAGTATGTTTAGTAAAACTTCAGAATGTTTAAGTTCTCACATAGGAACAAGGGGAGTGAATCTCATTGTCTTACCCAGCCTTTGCTGTCTACATGGAAACTGCTGAAGATGAGTCGGTACTGTTAATGGTATTCACAGCTGTATAAGAAAACAGAGACTTCAGTGAAGTATACTGTCGAAGCAAAATTTTTTAAATTGTTCTACTGAAAAACACTGATATCAGGTAACATAATAATATTTAAAAAAAAGATGGGGAGGGAATGCAAATGTAAATCAATGTCAAACCACACTTTGTTCTTAGACATCAAGGTGGTTATATTGCAAAAATGTAAGAACATGCAGATTTTAAGGCAAAAAGTCTCTTACATTCTTAAGCAATGTTACAAAGCAATATTGTTTGTGAGTTTGTAAGCATGGAATTTACACATAGAATCTTCTAGCTGCTACTGGTCAGGGAATAAGACAAGGGAAAAACAACAACCTTGAACTATTTAAACACTTTCAGGAAGTGATTAAATCAACAGATAGAATATGAGTTTCATGTCTCAAAGCCATTCACTCACACTGCTTGGTGTTTTCAGAAAAATTGAGATTTTATTATTCATATAAGACTTTTCCTAAAAATTTTTCTATGAAAGTTACTGCAAATAGGAATATTATTTTCAATAACTGCATAACAGATGTGTGATCGAGATGTCTAACCAAAGAAAATGAAATACACTGAAGAAGTTTGGAACAGACAGCTCACATCAATCTGCTAATATAACAATACAAATCCTCAGCCTTGGAAATTTACTGATGTTTTTTCTGAAGTGGAGGCTATACAATGTTACTTTGTAAATATAGAAAAGGTATGAACAAAAAAAATAAAATTAATATTTTAACGAAAATGAAACAAACTTACATGCATAAAATTAATGTAACTTTATTAACTTCTGACTTAAAACTCTTTTATGCATAAATATCACTTGTAGTATTACCATTTCCCATACGCTACTTTATAAACGAGAAGTGATATTAATGTTAATTAATATTTGATGTGATAGGCATGCTTTGACAAGTGGGGAAATTCTCTCTTGCTCAATGCTCCTTCCCTGTCCCCTGCACCTGCTCACCAAGACTGGCATTAAAATGGCAAATTAGTCCTATGAACTATAAATAGTGAACTAAGTAGCAAAATAAGTAGTTCAAATTAGGAAGACTGGGATTACTATGAATACAGCATGGTTTGGTAACTACCTAACGTGGTTTGGTAGTCACTTTTTCACTATTACCTAACAGAGAAATTACATTAGATTTTTGTGTGACATGATTAATAGAGAGAAGATATTTCGTGTGCCATATCAAAATATCTCCTTAGAAAGAGAATTTGGTTTTTGATCAGATAATTCCCTAGTGTCTATAATTATTTTTAGAACTTATGCTTTGTCAGCATTTCCTGGTGCAAGAATAAGGGGCTTAATAAGTGACAGACATAGACTGCAGTCTTTGAAAGAAACTTGAGCCATTACCTTTCTTCTAGGCCCAAGAAAATTTTTGCTATTGATGAAGGTCAATTAATTTTTAATGCATTCCCTCATGTAGAAATACTTACCTCCTACTGTTGTTGCTCCAAAGCATACTCTGGGGCATATGTGGATTTATTTCAGAAACAGCAGCCCCACCCCCAGCTGGATATAAAGAGAACCTAGCCAAAAATATGTGTATACTACTACAGTTTTCCAATACCTGATTATAACAAATATTTCACTGCTGGTGGAAGTTAAATTCATCTGGTATTATTATCATGGACATATTCCTTTAGTCTGTGAACTTCAAACTGCTGCCATCTGCTATCCAAGCTCTTGTCTGTTTCTTCCTTTCCCTGCTCTTATATGCTATAGAAATGTTGAGACCTACTCAGAAAAGATAGTAAGGAATAGGTCTTTTCAAAGACAGAACTAGTAAATTCACTAAATCATTCACTTCAGAAAAATTGCTAGCATATCCAGACATTGAACAAGTGGTAAAAACAAACTATGGCTCTGTCAAGTAATCTAAACTCGTGGCAAGTTTGATCTAAAACAGGTACAATGGTCGGACAGGTACAGAGGGTCTTTTCCAACCTAAGTGATTTTAGGAATCTATAATAATAAGGAAACAATTTTCTTAAGTTCCCCTTCAAATATTTACTGAACCATTAGCATCTGAGAGGAGAGTTTATTTTGCAAGCCTTAAATAGAAAAGTGCATTTATTTATCACATCTCGGGAGCAGGTCAGTTGCCTGCACTGTATCTCGTTCTCCTTCTGCCTTTATCTGTGTAACAGTCTCATAACAGATTTTGGTAGTTTCATGCTACAAAGCCCCTCCTTACTTCTATATGGTCCAAAGCATGTCATAAAAGGGTTTCAGTGGCATGAAGATAAATTTAACATGATAATAACGTGTGATTGTTCCAACACTTGACCAGTGATGGCATATAACCATGTTACAACATACAGAAAATTTCCATGGATTCTTTTTTAATGAAGCTTAAACTCGTTAGAGCTTTCTTTTGTGTTTATGCATCTTTGCATACCACAAAACTTGCAGAGGGGAATTCAAGGTGGACATTTTTCTGCTTTCCAGCATATAGCAGCCATACACTATGATCTTATTAATATTATCTAGAAAACAAATGATGTCTCTCTATATACATAGAACATACTGTTTTCTTAAACCCCTATTGGTGCTGTATCCCTGCACGTCACTGGTAAAATAGAATGTCAAAGAATGAAATTACTAAAGAAACCTATGGTAAGGATGACTTCACCTTCCCCAAGGAAGGACCAATCTCTCAATCAAGGAAAGTAATACAAACAAGTGAAAGATAAGAGTGACTTATGAGGAATATTATCAGAACATGTTGACTGAAAGGCTTCTTTGTGTCTTCCTTTTTTATTTTTTTTTTATTTTTTTTTAATTCCAGTTCCAATCTTTACTGTTTGGTGGAGCTTAGTCATAGTGGAATTAAGGCAAAGGATGAGGATTTAGTTTCCATTCAAATTCAAAATTTATGATTCAAATGCAAAAATCAGGAAAGCAGAAGAAACACAGGTGAAAATGAGACTGAAGAGTTTGGTTGCTGCAAAAGGGAAGTTCTGTGCCACATGAAACAGAGACTCTATCATGTGCTGCCCCTCTGGAAATTCCCAAAGGGTGAGTGAGAAGGGTGCATATCTCTCCAAGATCTTGTGTCAGCCTCATGTGAATGTATGCTAAAGTCATACAAAACAGTATTGTTGGCAATATCATAGAGAGGGAAATCTTGTCCTAGATCCCAGTGTCAATAATGAGAATTTAGTTTCTTTAAGTAGCATTTACCTGTAAATATAAACATCTGACTGTAGAAGCTTAAATTTAGATACCTGTATCTACAGATGTCTCCCACATCTGGGGCTCTATCATTTCCAAAACACAGGCAACCAGTGTCACTTGAGGTGGTTTAGGACAGGTTTTGCTACGTAAACCATGGAGTGTATAGAAGACCTATGCTTTTCAGGAGTGGCTGAAGGAGGCAAGGCAGGACTTGCTAAGGCATCTTCAATGACATAAGTATGCTATTAGACAGACTGCTTTGAACCTCTACGTGTGTGCATTTCTCTAGTAACTATAAAATACAGAACTGTATTATTAAAATGTCTATAACTATTTCACATATTTGAATTGTTTTCAGTCGGACTATTTGTTGATAAAGTCAACGGTGAAGAAAAAGTCACTAGATGACTGAAAATAATTTCGGACTTTCTTTCTAATTGTTGAATGAAAAAGATCACCCATGCCTCTAAAAAATAAAAGCCTGAAAAAAGTACATTCTTCCTTGCCATTATTAATCATAATTCTCTTAAGTTGTAAGAGATTAATCTGATCTTACTTTGCATAGTTTTGTCCTAAACTTCTCAAGTTGCTTGATTTTTATTTGCTATTTCTTTACTTATACATATAGCTATATATTCATTACCATAATCTACATTTTTTACAGATTTATTACAAATATTTGGAATTTGGTGCATACTTTTAATGGATCTAAGAAATCTGGTTTGGTTGGGTTACTTCTTGAGTTTATTTTTGTGATTTTTCCCAGCACTGTGAGATTTTTCACACAGCTGTACTTCTGCTTCTGGGCCATGCTAGCAGCAATTGTATCTGTCTTGACTTCTTAACAACTTTGATTTACATTAATCCATAACCAGCAGTTGGCATGCCTGTATTGCCTTTTTCTTGTACAAGTCTGCAGTATGCCTGCATCCATTTCTGCTTAGTCAGCCCATTGATCTGAACATAAATGCCCTCATAGAAGGAGACAAATCATTGATAATACAACTCTCTTCTCTCAAAAGTAAATATTTCTCCTCATGAAATAAGGAATGTTATGATTTTTTAGTGTTTTATGGCATGCCATATTAGAAAATGTGTATTTTTTCCTTTCTCTAAAAGAAGATTTTAGTAGATTTACATATATTTATGTAAAGCAAGCTACAATATAATCTTTTTACATATATATGTGTGAATATATATATATAAAAAAGAGATTTTGTAGCTTGTTTTCTGTGTAGATTTCCATAACTGAGTTTAATGATTAGTAAATACAAATCAAGATACAAGCTTAACTCTCTCCAGGCTAGGTCCCAAAATTGCATATGATGATGTTAATTTTGTTCTTATTCTAAATAAATATTCTTTTTTTTTTTTTTCTGAAAATACAATTTTCTAATGCAGTCAGTTTCTTAAATTGACTAGGATTTTGCTGTCTTTAGTTCTCTGCACAATACTGCCATAAATGAGACTGAGAAAGGGCTTGCTTCTGGAAATTGACTGAGAAAATAGTATATATTGATATTGCTGTGAAGTGATTTTTTTCATCAGCGCACATCAGCCTTTCAAAGGTGGGCGAACACATTAACTGCTTTTACCCCATGATACACATACAAAAAGCCTTAATGTACCTGAGATGCACAAATATATCATGTAACTTGGAAAGCTGAGCCTGTGAATTTTCCAAACCGCATAGAATAACTGGATGTCTTGATTACTGCTCTCCCACCCAGTCTACATTTTCAACCAGAACAGCATCTGAGAGAGTCACATAGAGTAAAAAAATTAGCTACTGTTTATATCTTTGAAGGTAGTTATGATCCAGATCCCAAAGCTGTTTGCTGTAAGTTAGAATTTCCTTATACACTGTATCAGATTGCCAGACAGAAAACTCTGGTATGAAACCTTTTCTTTCCATTGAAAATGTGCACGTACTTCTTAAGGGTCAAAGGCACAAGTTTCCCTGTAATGGAGTTGGCACAATGCATGAAAATATTGCAGTCTAGAAAGACTCCATATATGTGCAATTTGGTAGCTTAAAGGAACTCAACTGTGTTGAGTTTGTTGTTTGTTCTTTGTCATGTAATAAAGTTTTCTAATTTAAGACACCATAATCCACTTTTACCATACTTCATACAGTACTGTTGTTAAAAGACAAAAATTTTTCTCTAACATCAGCCAGAATATTGTGAAGGAGAAAATAGATATTACCTGAAGTCATAATTTCCTTACTAATGGACTAATGCATTTTCAGCTTTTCTTTTTATATAAAATCCCCTATTTACAGTGCTTTGGTTTCCCCATCACCTCCACCACCTCTGTCTGCAAAATATACTCAAGGGGTCCTCTCTATGTAACAATGCTTTGTATTAAAACAACCAAAATGTTGCAACTGGAAACAATGGTGGATTTCTTTTTAAATAATTCAGTTCTGCTAAGTCAGTTTGTCCTCTTTGTCCTACCAATCTCTTTTGGGCTTCTGCCAGTCACTGCTAGGAGAACTAAATCTAACCTCAACTTTTCATATGGATTTTGAAGTAGTACTCAGTATAAATAAAAATTAGACTTAATTCTGAACTCCTCTGATATCCTTCATGGCAATGAGATGATTTATGCAGGTTTAACAGAAATCCTTTTGCTTATGCGTATATATGTCAACATTTTTATGAATACATTCTAATAGGCTTACATTTCCACATGAATTGACAGGGTTTTTTTGTCTAATTTTTTGTCGTTTCAGCCCTTCATATCTTAGTGCACTTTGTGGAAAATAATAACAGTCTTTTTATTTACATTTTACTAAAATTGTGTTTTGCTTTAATTATGTTTCATAATATATGATATAATATAGCACTTTAATAATGACAAATGATAGAGTGGTACTGTAAGCTAAAGGTATTTGGGAAAACAAATACATCAGTCTCATTTTCGGTAATGGAGCTGATGGTTAATCTTATTCTGGTCATATTTGCATGTTAAGTAATACATTATACTAGCTTTAAAAATTTCAGCACTTAATATGATCCTTCATATGTATCTAAAAATAAAAATTAATAGCCCTGTGTACACGTGGGAAAAAACCCACTTCTGTAGTTTCCTCAAAGTGAAAATATTTTATCACATTTGCAGAAGTCAGGGTTTTTTTCTTTGGAGAAGAATTGTCTTTGGAGAAATAAAGTCCTCTAGGAAGAATTTGGATTTCTAAAAGTGTAACACTGCTGTAAAGGCTGCTTTGAAAAATGGTGGTGTCAGCTATAAAGATCAGTTTCTGATGGCAATTTCCAAACTTGCCATAGAAAAGGCCCTGCATATGTTACTAGAGATTTGGGATATCAACAATATTTGGAAAACTAAAAGCACGAGCTGCTTTGTCACATGACTGTGAAGTGGTAACAGACTAAGTGTGTAACACTAGAAAAGAAAGCTCTGTGATGGCTGTATCAAAATTAATATTCACTGAAAGAAACGGTAGTTGTGAGTAAAAATATTATCTGATTTTGTATGCAAAGACTGTATCAAATTGTATTTGCACAGGCAGGCAGATTGAGAATGCTGTCATCCTTAATTCTGAAATTTCTAACTTTGAACTCTGACATTCTTTTAACATAATTTTTCAATATAATGTGTAATGTATAATGCATATATGCAGAAAAGGCAGTTCTCACAGTAAAATATTCTCACTTTATCTGCTGTTAGGCACTTCTTTTCTCAGAAAACTAATCAAACCCGAAAGCATTTCATAATTTGCAACAGAAGTGAATTGACTTTTGTCTAAGAGTCTTAATTCTTTTTGTTACTTTTAAAACAGTTATCTGTGCCAGCTAATTTTACTTTGACTTGCATTTATATATTGCATTCTTATTTTTGATTGTCTGAAAGGAAAGGAAAATCAAATACATAAAAAGGTTCAATTAATCTCTGTCTGTTCTGCACTCACAGATATGGTAAAAGGTGATGCTTTCAAAGGAACTTTTTCCATTAAAAAGGTGTCTTTTTCTATTACAAAGGTGATCTGTATTATCAGGATAAAGATCTATTAAAATAAAAAAAATAATAACTCCTAGGAGTATCAATCAGAATTGCCATTTAATTTGTATTCCACTAGAACATTTTAAAATGCAATTTTATTTCAGCAAGCAGATGGTGTAGCGTTCAGTCTTCAGCTGCTGGGAATGTCAATGGTCTCATCTTTGCACAGTTTTGTATTGTACTTTTAAAAGAATAACACTTTATACTAATTGACAGAAATTACACAATTCGACTACACACCCAATTCTCAGCACAAAGTGATACATCATGTAAAGTGTTTCACTAACTTCAGTTAGTAAATCCAGTTTTCTGATAGTCTGGGAGATTTCAGGCCAAGAAGCATTAGTCATTTCATGGATTTGATTTACCTGAACTTCGCTTGTTAAAGACTAATTGTCGGAGATCAGTTTTATTTTTTGTTTTAATACATAAAATGTGTAGATTGTCCACACAGTTTGAAGAATTTACCTAGTTTAGGGGAATCCTGGAGATGTATATACATATCAGTAAGAACATATTCTAACTGCAGAAAAAGTGCTTTTCCGTATCTTTAATCACTGTGATTTTAGAACATATAAGAAAGGTAAATTACATAAGAACTGTTTTGTTTCTAAGTATCCCAACTTTTGAGACATTGAATCCCATTTTCTCCTTCCTCTGCTAGGTGTGTCCATGATATCTTGGACTTTTATTATAAAAAGAAAACTCTTATATTGCTCAAAATACAGGAAAAACACACTTCCACTTGAAAAACCTTCTCAATGATAAAACAGATCCTACTTTCACCAAAATACATACTGCCTGAAGCAAACAATTCAGTAAAAAAGAGGTTTCAGTCAAGTGTTTAGAAAGAGTCATAGCTGAAGTCTGTTTTAAAAATGATTTGCTGATTTTACATACAAGATTTTGAGCAGTGTTTAAACAGTGAGCCGTAAAATATAAAATTGCAGTAAACAGAATAAGAACAGAGATAAAATAAGATTATGTTACCGATACATAATGACTTATTATCCAAGAGTTCATTGACTTAAAAGGAGATGATGTAGAACACAAACAATATCCAAACGCTTTTTCAATGAAGGGTCATTTTTGAAAGGAGCAACTAGTGGAATTGCAATTCTAAACGTTCTTATGCAACCATTTAATCCATATTGTACACATTTGCTTGGCATATAACAATTTAGGTTGTTTTTTTTTAGCTACGTTCACTTAACTATATAATAAATCTATATTCACCACATAGAAAAATAAATTGTTGGAAGAGAATAGGCTGATTATTAACCCTTCAGCATGTAACTTCTAGACCCGTATTAAGATAAGCTCTGAAGCTCTTAAATTATTCATCTTTCCTAACCTGAGAAAAAATGACTGTGTGGTTTGGAAAAACAAAAACAACAACCAAACAAACAACCAAACAAACCAAACTGAAAAGCCATGTGATTTCTTCAGGAGATGATCTACATATTAGAACACAGTGAAAATACCCAGTGACAAATATTGTTGTTCTTAGGTTACCAGGTTATTAGCCACCTGAATGAAGTGTTTTTAAAAATGGTATTTGCCAGGTTAAAAATGAGTAGACTAGAAAAGATCAGTGTTATGTAGTTTAAACTCTATCGGTTTCAAGAAAAGTACACACAGCTGCAAAGATGAATTAGATTTTTAAGAGTTAAGATTTCTGTTAATTCAGAAATACAAGGTACTAAATAAAATTGAGTATAATTTTGGTATTGGTTTTGGTCTTACTATTTTAACATAAAATAGATATCCATGGTATTTTTCCAGTTACCCCAATTTCTTACCAATATCACTAAAAGGCCTTAAACTTCTTCATCTTTTCCTTTAATTTGAGATTACAATTTTGAAAGGATTTCACTGCAAGTTTACAGAGAATAGATTTCAGGTGTTAAGAGAGTGCAATATAATGATATTACAGGGTGAGATAAAAGGAGTGAAAGTCTTTAATGTTTATATTATCAAGATTAATGTATCATTGCCTATATGAAACAACAAGAGACTAATAAGATTTTAGAGCTTTTTCTTTTCTCATACTTGCTCAGAGTCTCAAATTACTACTGATTTTTTTTTTATTAAGGGCTCTCCAGTTTGATTGAGCAAGCTGCTCAATTTCAGCATGCTCTTAACTTAGAGGGTATGAACAATCTATATAAGTCAACATAACTGCAGATGCTTCAAAGTAATTACTATTAATGATTGATTTTTTATGGCATAAAACAGTTTCGAATGTGGAGTCCATATTGTGTGACAATAGAAAGAAATTAAGATATTTTGGTTGGTATTGTAATGCACAAAATTTCTGCCTTTTATACAGCTTTTTTGTCATATACACGTATTCTGTAGAATAATTGTATAACTGAAAACATTACCACCTCATGAAGTTTTCTCGAATATTTGTTAGCTGTGTGTGTATATTATCTGCTTTTCTTCAGTATTTGTTGAATAGACAAACAGTCTATAGAATTGTATTGCGATTGATGCAGCTGAAATGTAGTGCTCTTCCTCTCTCACTACTTGTTTTTTCTCTTTGCCTGAATTATTTCTCCAGTTTCCCTCCAAGAACTTCCTTCCTAAGAATAATCTCTCATGTATCTTCATGGCTTTTTCTTTTCATGATAAAGCATTCAATATGAAGAAAAAGGGGATGTTACACAGATGTATCAAAAACTTTAGATTCTTCTAACTTTCAAAACACCTTCTAATTAAAGTATTTGGAACACGTGCTTCTTTATATTAGAGCTAAAAAATCTGGAAAGCTCAGCATCCAAGTATGATTGAAGAAGATCTCTGCACACTTGCACTAATCCAAAACTGTGTATTTTATATGATGGCAAAAATATTAGATGACATTTAATTAACCATACATTATTTTTCTTAATACTTATCACATATTTCTGTTATTGTATAGTTGACCCAGAAAATGCACCCATAGACCAAGACATGACAATTCCAGCTGCGGTAAAGGCAGAGAACAAAAAACCCCTTTTTTGTACTCCTGGAAAATCCTTGGTGTTGCAGGTGATAATATTGTGAAGGAAGCCTTGTGTAATAATGGTATAAATCTCATAAAAATATGTTTGGTTTTTTTTTAAAAAAAAACCAAAACAAACCAGACATAATATTTTTTTAAACATATTTTACCTGAAAAGGAAATCTTAATTTTCTTTTGAAATAGTGATATTCCAGTGAAATAGACCATCTCTTTATAACATTTTACGAAAGAATAAGTGCTCCCAATAAAGCAATGTTTAATCAAAGCTCTTTAAATACGGGGGGGAAAAAATGTCTTCTGGAGACACAAATCTCTTCCTGTTGTGTTTTCACAACACTTTGAGTATTTCAGAACTTTTGAAAACTGACAGGAATTTTAGGATTTTGCTTATCAAGACTACGTGCCGAAATCAAGACCAAAAACACATGGCTAAAATCTTCTCTCCTTTACAATCTTTCAGTTAACTTTTTGTCTGTAGCATTACTTCTACAAAATGGCAACCACATTTCCTATCCAAAGGCAGGCAGATGATGTCAGAATTCAGCAATGCAGTGAACCAGACTCTCTGTTTACTCTGCTGATTCTGAAAAGCTATAAAATGAAAGTTTTTTTGTAAATGTAAAGTAATATTACATTTGATATGTCAAGTGGATTTGCATAATGAAACTATTTAAATACAGTAACTGAAAACTGGTGGCAACAATTTCCTTTTAAATATGTATGGAAGAATATTGCAAAACATTTAGTCAGCGTTAAAAATCTGTATTAAATATTCTTCCTACATTCACACTATAGAAAATATGTCTTAATTTGTCTATATATTTCCTTAGTCACCAAAATTTTATCAAATACGCCTCTCTACACTAAAATAAAATAAAACATAGGTCCTAGTGGAGTTCAGGATTCTGTGAGGGGAGAACAGGGCTAAAAGCAGGATCACAGCCTTGGACTACAGGAGAGAAGACTTTGGTCTCTTCAGTGATCTCCTTGGAAGAATCCTGTAGGATACAATCATGGAGAGGATAGAGTCCAAGAGAGCTATATGATATTCAAGCTTTGAAGAGCAGGAAGTCAAACCAATATGGCAGGAGGCCTACATGTATGAACAAGGAGTTCCTGAGAAAACTCAGACATGAAAAAGAAGTACACAAGTGGAAGCAGGGTCAGGTGACCTGGACAAATAAACACTGCCTGAGTGTGCAGTAATGGAGTTAGGAAAGCCAAAGCCCACCTGAGCTGGAATCTGGCAAGCAATACGAAGGGCAACAAGAAAGGCATCGAGAGGCACATCAGCTGCTAAAAAACCTTAGGAAAACCCGGGCCTGCTGCTGAATGCAGCAGGGCTCTGGTGACAGAGGACACAGAAGAATTCTGCCTTTGCCTCAGTCTTTCTTGGTAAGACCAGCCTTCAAAAATCTCAGGCCCTGGATATCAGAAAGGAAGCGTAGAGCAAGGAAGACTTACATTTTGTAAAGAAGGATTAGGATAGTGAAGATTTGAATAAACTGGACATAAACAAATCCAAGGGACCTGACAGGACTCACTCATGAGTGCTGAGGATTCTGGCCTCATTGTAAGGTCACTCTCAATTAACTTTGACAGGTCATGGTAGTTCAGAGAGGTTCCTGAAAACTGGAAGAAAGCAATAATCACTCTGATCTTCAGAAGGAAGGATCAGGCAACTACAGGCAGGTCAGCTTTAACTAAGTCCCTGGGAAGGTGTTGCAGCAATCAATCCTGGAAACCATTTCTAAGCACACGAAGGAGAGAAAAATGATCTGGAGTAGTAAACGTGGATTTATAATGGGGAAGTTTTGTCTAACTAACTGTGATGTTTTGGGCTGTAATAGAGTTAATTTTCTTCACAGTAGCTAGTATGGGGCTAT
>JAOXJK010000001.1:136885277-136910140 GCA_025774025.1 Xenus cinereus
CTTTGTATTGAATTATTTTTCACTAATTGATTCTTCAGAAGCCAGCAATCAGGGTTCAAGATCTTTTCTGCACTTTAATAAGAATAACCAACAGATAGTCTGTCCTCCAAATAATTTGTACTGGAGTTGGAAAAATTAGAGGTATTTTGAAATTATAATGAAACCATAGTCATATTTGCCCTTCTTGTGGGCTGGAGTTCATAAAGAGAGGTAGGAGTACATGGAAGGAGAAAAACTGTCCTGTCCTAGGAAACAGGTTGCATCCGTTGTATCATTGCCTGTCTTGCATGAAAGAGGAACTTTCAAAGTGGTAAAAAAATACCCACTCCCCCAATAAAAAACCCAAACAACTTCAATCTCCATTATCCAGTGCATTGAAATTTTTTAGGTAGAGAGCTTGGCTGCAGCACAAGAAGCTGAAATTCAAAGAAACACTTTAATAATTCAGATCAGACCATAATGCCTGCTCCTAGTCCTTCTTCTTCCTATAAATGAATGAAAGCATGTTCAGAGGGTTTGGATCTTTCATAGCTAGTGAAAGATCCCTCTCATCTCTTGGTCTTGGGTTTTTTTTTTAGGCAGGTGAAAAGACCTTTCTATGGTTTTTAGACACAAATGACTTTGTCAAAACTAACACATGGTATTGTGAAATGTTATAGTTTGAACATTATGAACATTTTATAACTTAAAACTGGTAAAAAATCTGGCCCATCACTGGTTAAGATTCCTAGACCAAGGATAAATTGCGCACTTTCATTTAGTGTTGCTGATTTACATCAGGTAAGTACCAAAATCACTCCCAGTCTAGCTAATTAACCTTCTGTGAATTTCTTGTAAACTCATTTTCCAAAACTGCAAATAGCTGGTGTTCTTTTCACTCTATTTCCACAAGAAATTAAAATTATTTTTGTTTTCCAGTGAAAAAGCTCATTTTGCTTCATAGATCCTTGTTACCCTGCACATGTCTTGTTCTCAAGAGAATGTTTTCATACAGAACAACTGTAGGAATGTAACATTCCATAAGGGAAAAAAAAAAAGCCACTTTCTCAGCCTTAAAAGAAGCCTGAGCTTAGTTGTGGAGGGAATTCTTTTCAGTATTATTGCTTCATATAATATATTGACTTCAGAGCTGCAATCTGTTCCAGAGAGAATACTTCACAGGATCTTGTTCGCTCATGTTCTCCCCAGTGCCACTGGCAGAACGTGTTACATTTGTTCACCGTACACACTCAGAGAAAGAAAGAAAAGGGAAACAGTCAGCTAGTAACATTTAGTGCAACTGCAATTCACTCTCCAACAAAGAAGAAACAGTGAATGGGGAATGGAGAACCAGCAAACATAAAATGATTCGTAAATAGAATCCAAACAGACATAACATAACAGAAATCAAAGCTGAGACTTCTGGGAAAGCTTGCTCAAAATATCAAGATCATACCTGCTGGAAAAAAAAGTACATTTAGGGATCAAATTAGGCTATGGTAAAGCAGTACTTGTGTTAGCAAGATGAGAGTAAAAATATACTGGTATCTCAGCTTAAGCTGTTTCAGGGTCAATTTTGCTTGTTTGTTTTAAGAACATCCTCATTGTCTAAATAAAGAAGCCTGCTTCAAAACTGCTTTTGTGCTCAACAGGCACCTACTAAGTATTAATCTGACCTATTTTAGACATCTATTTCAGGGTAGGATGAGTAGAGCTTTCAAAGTACTTTCTTTTCTTCATTGCCCAGGGAAAAAACTCTGGTATAAGTATGCATATTCAGTGAGATGAATTTCCTACCCCAAACAACAGGCACCCAGCTTTCCTGTTCTGCTGAACAGGAATAACCTCACTCCTAGGTTATTGTAGCCAGCAGCAAGACTCTGGTAAAGGTTATCTTAACACAGAGGAATACAAAGATGCATTAAAGAACTAATTCAGTACAATGGAACTTACTGCCTTACAACTCTGAGAGCAGGTATTTGACATTAGCATTACTGAGGTTTTTGTTTTTCTCTCAAATCCTTAGGACTTCGTAAATTTTTCAGTGGTAACATTGGTCACTCAGAGCTAAAACAGTTAAAACTTTTGTTTATTTAGGGAACATCTAGAATACTGCAGCAAACTTGCCACTGAATAAACTTTCCATGATTGTTTGGGGTTTCTTCTGGTGAAGGCAGAAGGGATTTTCTTCTTTTCTTTTTTTTTTTCTTAAACATCTCAGTACTAATAGACTTAAAGAAGAACTGAGGCAGATGAACTGAGCAGATCTATTGGATAACTGACTATTAGAAATGTGAAATTTCTTTTCTGTTTAAGCTTAAAGAGAGTGAATTTTAAATATTAATTTTCAAGTGTTCAAAGTATCTAATTTTAACTCAATCAAATCTGCACATTGCATAGATTTGAGTCAGTAAATGAAATTAACTCTTCAGAGAGAAGTATCTTCTATCACCTAATCATGATTATAACAGCACTACTACTATCCTAAAAATCTCACTTTCGAAATTTCACAGTGAAGGGATCTTTTTTCCCTGTCGATATTTTGAAGCTGGGTTTCAGTGTCTATCCAGAGTTCCAAATTCTGTACTCCTTGTGGGTTGCAATAGATCAAAGAAATATTGGAGGTATTAGGAACCAAGAGTGACTGATATGATGATTACATTGTCTCCTCTGGAAAAGGTTACAGTCATGAGGGGACAAATATATAAGCACCAGATGACAACTAGTTCATACATTCAGTAAGAATAACTATTAGCAATGATAATCATCAGACTGCTGAAGCAAAAATGGCCAAATGTACTCATTAACAAAAACTTGATTAGGACTGGACCCAGAATTCAGTGAAGATAATGAACTACTTATTAATTGCAACAACATTTGGTTCTGACCAAAGACATAAAAATGTACTTGAAAATTAGGTTCATGATGGCTATAAATAGCTTTTGCTTCCTGCCCAATATCCTCTTTTTACACAATAATATTGATTTGGTAAGAATTTATTTATTCATAATCTAAAACTGCAACTAATGCTACTACCACATTGTATAATGAGCATCAACTATTCTTTGAAATAAATTGAATAATTTGGATACCTAAAACAAGAGATAAGAAGGAAAGTACACATCTTTCTATGCAAAGCCTGTCTCAAATTGGGACCAGGAGACTGAAGTTCATTCCAGCACTGATTGCTATGAGCAGCATGGGTACACTTTGAAAGAAAAGGAAGAATAGTATTGAATATGAAGTTAATGAACAATCTGTCCTTCTCACAAAACATCAAAATGTCATCCTTTGAGGTATCATCTCATTATTTTTCGATGATTTTTGTGATCTGAAGAGTAACTGATTGTGTGGAAAGAAAAAAAAAAGGAAAAGAAAGACAAACTTCTCTATCTAGAAAGCAGATAAAACAAAAAGAAGCATATTGACAGGAACTAAAAAACACAATTTTACATCTCTAAGGAGGATGAGTTAAAACTGTAGTATTGTATTTTGTCCTATATTTTTACATCCTATGATTTACAACACTAGGAAGGGATTTTCTGATCCTTCATACATTCTGAAAGCGATAAAACTGTAAACATCCCTGTAGGCTATGGTGAAGTTTAATAAGTTGTCAGGCAGAAAAATGTTTAAACAAATCCATATTTCATTATGAACATATGCAATACATACGAAGTAGCATAATAAGACTCTAAATACAGGTATTTGTTTGCTTCCAAACCAACAGTATTCTTGAATGTAATAGAAAAATTTACTTATTTCAATTAACAGTTTTGTTTCCTGTTTGGTTCATCTGTGTCACTTTATATTTCTTACGTGGGGAAACATAATTTTGAAAAAGTTAACCATCTGTGGAAATATTTAATGAATTCTAGTTTTTCATCATGCCTGTTTTATCACAGACTGTTTTGCTTCATATCATATACATAGAATTCTGAAAATACTTTTTCTTCTAGAGGTTTTATGACCTGAATATGAAACAAGGCAAAATTTATAATGACAGGCAGCTAGATGGGGTAGCTCATGAGGAAACAGTCCTATGTGAGTCTCTCATAGGCACTTCTGAATTTCTGAACTTATCTTAATACTTTGTAATTGCTTAATTTTTTTCAGTATATGGAAACTGTACTTAAGAAGTAGGCTGATTAGCCTCTGTTGCGTCTTATAGGAAAAATAGAATAGTTTGAGAGAATGTTACAGAAAAATGAAATGCATTTAATATTTCTGTAATTTTTTCTTTTTTTTTGGTTACAATTACAGAATAACAAATTCAAAACACATTTCCACAAAAGCAAGTGTCACTTTTACAGGTTTTGTTTTATTTCTTGTTCTGCTTATTGACCATTGAATCACTACAAATAAAGTATTATAAATATGCTGTTTCATGAGTATCTTATTAACTGACAACATACTGAATTTTTAATATAACAGCCTAAACTTTCAACATGCAATTGCCTAACAGACCAACCAACATTTCATATAATGGCATAAAAGTCCTAATGGTTACACAGACAGAAAAGTGGTAGATCCTTCAGAAAACTAATCTGTGTGAGTTTACACTGATATATCAAAGAAATTACAGTATTCATATCTAAGTTCTGTTCTCTAAGTTTTGTACAGGTGTCATATTCACTGAATGGAGGATTTTATTGAAATGAATTAAATAACTGTATTATTCACAAGTAATACTGTTAGTGAAACTACTAAGGTTAGCACAAATGACTACCTATAAAAACTTTGATCCCCAGCACTTACTATATTCCCGTAGGTGATGCAGACTTTACAGAAAATGAAAACATGAATAATTCAGGGAGTTCTTAAGACATATATTAGCATTTTGGTTTTATCTTTCAGATTTTCAAAGCAATTGTTGTAAAACCGTGATTTACAGGTGGGACAGGAAAAAGTTAACCTTTTAAAAGAAAAGAAAAACTCACATGAGCATAATGTTCCAATGCATGGTGGTATCCTGGCATGCTGTCCAACATTTAAAAATTTTCAAAGCCTTAGGAAAGAATTTTGTATTATTAGTTAGGAAAATTTAATAGTCTGCTGTCATATGATACTCTGCTATCCACAGTTCCATATGTAAAGCCACAAAGCTGAAATCAAAGAAAAACTTCTGCAAATGGGATTGCAAGGTCTCTGCAATTGGAATCCAAATCTGGATATTTATGACAAAGATGGATTTACTGTGAATCCAACCTCTATCACTCAGATCTTCTGAAGAACAGATTTTCCCAGGTATTTGATTGGGTTTTTCTCTATCCATGCCCTGTGGGCAATGAAACACAGAGTTTAAACTGTCTTCAAATAATAGTTTAGAATATATTTACGCTAAGCATTGTGCACTTAAAATTCCATCACATGATTGGAATTACTTTTGGTTGGTTGGTTGTATCCCAAAGGGAGTTTTAAGAACAAAATCAAAGTTTTGAGTTAAGTGAAGATAAGATCAGCCATTTTTAAAGTGCAAAGACATTTGTCTAAACCAGTCTATATTTTCAAAATAAAATTTGCAACAAAATACTGAACTGTCGTACATCTAAAGAATAAACTTCTCTTTCTGTAATGATTATGAAAAAAATACTGATGGTAGTACATGTTAAAGAAATTGTGCAAGTGTATTAGAAGGTTTTGTATGTTTTTTTAAATAGTAGTTCTGTATGAAATTTTACTTTTTCTAAGCCTGAAAACTAAATCGTATAAGGGAAGCTGTGTGCTAATGCGCTTAATCTTTTTCCTTTTTGCAAGCCTTTGTAGGACTTTGCCAGACACCAATACAGGTTAGGGGTGGACCTGCTGGAAAGCACTTCTGAGGAGAAAGATCTGGGGGTCCTGGTGGATAGTAAACTATCCATGAGCCAGCAATGTGCCCTTGTCGCCAAGAGAGCCAATGGGATCCTGGGCTGCATAGGGAAGAGTGTGGCCAGGAGGTCGAGGGAGGTCATTCTCCCTCTCTACTCTGCACTGGTGAGGCCACAACTGGAATACTGTGTCCAGTTCTGGGCTCCCCAGTTCAAGAGAGACATGGAACTACTGGAGAGAGTCCAGTGTAGGGCAATAAAGATGAAAAGATGATTAAGGGATTGGAGCATCTCCCTTATGAGGAAAGGCTGAGAGACCTGGGACTCTTTAGCCTGGAGAAGAGAAGACTGAGGGGAGACCTTACTAATGCTTAAAGCTATCTAAAGGGCAGTTTGACAGAGGATGGAGCCGGACTCTTTTCAGTGGTTCCCAGTGACAGGATGAGGGGCAACGGGCATAAACTGGAACATAGGAAGTTCCACCCAAATATGAGGAAGAACTTCTCTATGGTGAGGGTGACAGAGCACTGGAACAGGCTGCCCAGGGAGGTTGTGGAGTCCCTTTTTCTGGAGATTTTCAAGACCCGTCTGGATGCAGTCCTGAGTGATGTGCTCTAGGCAATCCTGCTTTGGCAGGGGAGTTGGACTAGATGATCTCTAGACGTCCCTTCCAAATCTGACAATTCCTTGATTCCATGATTCCATGTCCATGATCGAAGTTCAAAGAAAATAAAACACATAGTTATAAATTACAAGTAACTTCAGCTTTAAGTATTATTCCATATAATGAAAAAAACTCATATGGCTAAATGAAAAAATTTATTACAGATTTGATTTTAGGTATTCTGGGAATAAGTTAATTAGTACCAATATTACAGTTCAAGGTGATCCCTTTTTTCTCCCACTCAGAAAGTTAAATTTGTAGGACACGCAGACAAATAATGCCATCAGAGTAACAGTGAGGAAATTCTTCCTTTTGCTTCAGAGTATCTCTTGTTACAAATCTGCTATACTTTCATCCCTGATGAATTTAGGAATTAAATTGATAAATAAAACTAAGACAGTCACCACAACAAAAATATTCAGTAAAATCGAAAAAAAAATATTCAGTAAATATCCAAGAAAATATGCAGAACAAAGGTCACAAAAGATAATTCAGCCATGCAATTATTTCAGAGACTACAGCTCTAGTTAAAATATCATTTAAAATAAGGTATTGATAGTGTGTTAGCCTTCTTAGTCAGGTATAAAGAACTTGGCTTAGAGAGGAGCAACAATTCTTGTGGGCCCTATATAGCTCTATAACTCATTTATCTTTATCTCAAAATTACCTAGCTCCACAATAGGAATGATCAGAAACCAGCAATTTTTGCAGGTCAGACCCTGTCTTGCAAACAGCTGGGTATCAACAACTGCTCTCTGCACACACGTTTCATTATGCATAAACATAGAGCAACAATTCTGTACAGAAACAGCCTGTACTTACTGAGAGGTAAACCCAAGAGCAGTGGTGATCAACAAGATCAGACCTTGGAGAAATTGTTTTTGCTGAACTTGTATAATTTGGAAAAAAATTGGTCTGTAGCATATGATCTGTAGGGACTGTCATTTCTATCCCTTTTCTTACTGTCATTGAGTTAATGCATGAATCCCCATAATTTGTGGAGCTTAACCCAGTTCACTATGATTCTATGATTTAAGATTTAGAAGCCCAGATTTGACTTCTACTTTAAAAAAAATTTAAAGTCCATGTAAGCAAGATGTGTCCTTTATTAAAACAACAACAAAAATAACTCTTAGAATTCTGGCCTTAGGATGTGAGATCAACCATCACAGAAAAGTTATCTTTATTTTTATGTTTTAATTTAAAAATGCCAAATGAACAACATGTTTTGATAACATGATCTGAAATGAACCAAGAAAAACACTCACAAAAATAACTGATGGAGAGGTTAACTATTACTCCAAATTCTTTCCTCCAGAGAAAGTCATATCATGTTATCCACATATACTCTTAGTCCTCCAGTTTAGGAAAATGTCAAGAGTTTAAAATTCATAATGTATTTTCACTATCTTTGACCTTCCCTATTTATGGAATTGGAGAAGTACAACAAGATAACAATTGGTTTACAGTTATATTTAAATTGTCTGGAGAAGAGATTAGGCTCATCATTACAGGCATTGTCATAAGAACATAGAATCTGAATTTTAATGCCTCATATTTTTTAGCAAACACAATTGTGAAATGTACTTTTGTGACCTTTCCAGTGTTTATTTTCTGATTTAATAGCACCTTTTATAGTTCTCTGCCCAAAGCTCTCATCATGTGTAAGGGGAACATCAGAATGCTCTAGCATATGTATGCATAGCACTATTTAAAGGTTTATATATTATAAACAGTTTATAGCTAAGTGGGCTACCACATCACTTAATATGAGGATGACTGTCATTTGAGGTTTTATCTCAATAGAACTGACAAATAAGAATTCCTAATCCAAAATGTGTCACATAGTACAGTAATGGTACAGATTCACAAAATAAAAAAGAGAGTTAACCTCAAAATATTCTTAGTGAACTTAGTATATTTATTTATTGAAGTAAAACATCTTTTTGACAATAAAATACTGTTATATCAATAAATTTATGTGTAATTAATTGTGAGGCATATTTCATTCCAGATGCAGAAATCTATGTTAAAAAGTTTAAAGAAAAACATTGTGAAAAACATTAAATTTTATTCTGCAGTGATAGCATATTTAAGAGCAAATAAATAAGTGAAAAATACAAGAAACATCACATCTGAAATAGCCACTTATATACACTAGCAATTAGAAGTTAACAGCAGGATGTACAACAGCCAGATGAAACCATGTGACTGTTTTGTTGGTTTTTTTTTGCTTTTGTAATCATTTGTCTAAAGTTAATTTCAAAATAATGAGAATATGTTGATGCATTTTAATTTTACTCACTAATGCATATAATTTACTAAGTATTGAAAACTAAAGATGATTTTAAGAAACAGAAAACACAATGGAGAGAAATTTCTAAATCTGTGTCAGACTACGAAGTTGCAAGTGAATTTAAAGAAGAACTCTTCAAATAGTTAATTTTTAGAGCTAGTCCCTTAGAAATTGCTGCCTCACCATAACATCTTGGAAGTGACAAACAGATTCTAACAGCATCAACAGTAACTTAGGTGGAAATCATATGCTGCATTTGATTCTTGGAGTATTTAATATCTGAACTTCAATATTTTAGATTAAATCAATTTTCACAGCACAACTTCATTCAAGTAATATGAAAATAAAATATTTTATCAATATAAATTTTTAGTAGAATAATGAAGAAAAATCAATGCAAATTTGTTAGTTATTGATGAATCTGTCTATGCTGGAGGGGAAATGGGTAAGCTTAAACATACCATAGCAGTCACTATATTTAAAATCTCAAAAGCTGAATAATGAAAGTGTTTATACCACCTTTCCTATGTGAGGATGACATCGACGTAACTGCTCTTTTGATGGATAATTTTGTTCTAACTTTTCAGTAAAGAATATATATATATTTTTTTTTTTAATGTTGTAGTAAGTGAAATATTTGGAATACAGATCATTCTGGGTCTAACAGCTGAGTGAATGACCCCAGCTTTCAGGGTGACAGAGGAATTCTCAAATCTATTTTAGGAATTTCTAAACAAATGACAAGTGTGACCATGGAAATTTTGGCAAAGAGAAAAGATTGTGGTTTAGACACCAGTGTGGTAAAGAGGATTACATCTCTAACAAATACTTATTCATTAGTACATATTTCATAATGGACTGTGTTCAGATACACACAACAGTCAGGAGGGACGCTCCAAACTTTGTGAAGCTAGAAGAAAAAAACCAAAACCAACAAAAAACCCCAAACTTACAGTATATTTTTTTTATTTTTGATTTTGATACTCTCAATCATGCTTGTATTCATAGCCAACTTTTCTACTAATGTTTTAAACATTAATATGGATTGTGGGATTTTAGTAGAATGCATTGATTTCAGTTGCTAAAGCCATACAAGAAGAAAAAGGAGGGAAAATCATGAGACTTATGTTGAGTTCACTATGTTTGTCACATATAAATGTTTAATTTCTACTTTTCTTCTTATTCCTATAGTCCTATTTGTGATTTTCTATAAGAATTTTTTAAACATTTCATATCATAATGATATACCTGAAAACATGATTCGGAGTTGGACTAGATGATCTCTAAAGGTCCCTTAAAACTCTGACGATTCCGTGAAAAGGGATTTGAGAATATATTACAATGTCTTCGAAAAACTGCATTCCTCTTCCACTACCTGTGTTTATCTCCTTCCTGAAGCTTATAGAGATATGGATGCATTAACCATAACATAGCCCAAATTTGGAAATTGAAATAAAAATAAACATGGAGACCTGGTGTTCACTTCTTCTAAATCCATGGCAGTTTGTCTGCAAAAGGCTAGAAGACATGCAAGAATACTTAAACTGTCTTGTTCTTATAGTCTTCTCCACCCATCAGCCTTTGTTGGAGGGAAATTTGATCAATGAAACAAGAGGTATTTAAAAACTCAGTGTTAAAAATAGATTTTTATTTTTATGTAACATATTTTAAGCCTAAATTAAACAACAGTTATGTCCATGTTAGAATTCCTAGTCCAAATCATGAGCATTTTATCTAGTTTCTTACCATAGATAGTATACAGCAAATTTCCTAGCACTGTTTTCCTGCTTTTCTGATGTCACAAAGAGCACTGGAAAACATTGTCAGACAAATGTGAGTACATATACTGTATCATTCTTATGTTTTCACATGTAAAACTAGTATACTGTCATTGATAAGAAAAAGGTTAAGTAATGTAGAAGGGTTAGTGTCAGCTAGATGTAAAAACTATAGGAATGTTAAACTAATCCCCAAAGCAAGCATTAGAAAGCCAAGAAATTAAGGGAAAATATAAGTTAAAAGAAATCTAAGTCTATTTGTCAAAACAAAGTAAATTGTTGTACTTTGCCTTAATTTCATTTATTAGTTAACTGCATAGACGAGAAAAATAGTAATAGAAATAATAGCCAATATTAACAGACCAGCAACAATGAAGACATTTTTGTTGTTGCCTAAATCATGTGAATCCCAGCTATACAAACTGGCCTGTGGACTTCAGCTGAGTTTTGTTTCATGGGACGACAGAAGATCTTGACTAGAGTCACAGATAATTTTATCCTTCATATTCGTTTCTTCCCTGCTTCTGACATTAACATTAGAATAACACTCAAAAAATATATTTTTCTTCCTCGAGCTCCTGCTCCCATGTCAGGAATTCCATTTTCTTTGTTTTGGAATTATTACTTCTTTTTTTTTTTTTCATATACATACCATTTCAAGTGAAAGATATGATTAGAAATAACTGTTCTGGTCTAAACACTAAGAGGGCTTAAGAGGCCTTATCTTTCTAATTCAATGTGAACTGTAGAGATGTTTTTACTGGTGCCAAAACACAAAACATGTTTTACAAAAGGACCAAGGGACAGAATATTTTCCAGCAGTAAAGATTTTGTAAAATTAATGTTAGTTGAACCAAAGCTGGAAGATTAGGCAGGTCTTAATCATAACATCTTGAAATAATTAATACAAAAAATAGCTTAGTGGTAGAAACCTTGGCACCTCAGAAGTGACATACTAGACAATTCTAGCTTTTCTTCCTGTGTTCCGGATGCCACCAGATGAGTTTGTTTAAAATATACAAGGTAAAATTACTTACAAATTTGTTTGGAAGTTGTGTTAGTCAAACCGAAGGATGCTAAGGCCTAGGGCATTAAATGGGTTCTTCAGAACAGCATTATCCTTCTTGGTAAAATAAAACTTCAGCTAAAGGAAAATTATTTAAATAAAGAAACAAGAACTCCCTTCTTTACGACTGAAAATAATAAAAAAGAAAGATTTGGTAATATTAAAATAAAAAAAAAATTAGATTATGTGAGATAATAATCTCTTATGGGAGGTTTGGAACTGAAAACAATAAAACCCCACAAATATTCTTTTTTTTTTTTCTGGAATGATTTAATAACTTTTTTGATGAAAACTTTCCGTGCAATTGAGACATATAATATATAAAGCTCAAAAATATAGGCCAAGATGGTAGGAGTTAGAGAGGGGCAAAAGAATCTTCTGAAAAATAATTTTATTCATATTTAATCCAGAATTGCTTATTGAACATGTGGGTGTGGATACTGTACCTAACATCATCATAAAGCTGAAACTAGTGAGTCTCTACTTCTGCAGAAGCTCACCAAAATCTCTTTCAAATGTGGTCCACCTTCTCACTATGAGGTGTTTAAGGTTTACTATGAAACTGTGATTCAGTCCTTATGAACATAACTGAACAATGTTCTGGACATGTTTAAAAGAGGGGGCCATCATCACTGCATTGCATAATAGTAACGGTCAGAAGTAATTTCTCACTTTATTTTTGTCATATAGGTAAACAAAAACTAATATTTAAAATGTTAATAACAAGGGCATAGGTTTTAAATATATCAATAACATAATATCTGAAAGCAGATATTTTGTATATGAAAATTTCAACAGTGTCTCAGTTTTCATTCCTTACTTCGGCATGCTGTACTTAAGCACATTTCCTAATCCTTGGGAAAACAGTAAGATTCAAGATTTTGATAGTCAATGTTAAAATTTGAATAATATTTTTCTATAGACTCCTACAAGAATTTACTACATGCCAGCCACTAAAATAATATAAAAGGAAATAAATGGCTCAGGATTTTTAGTAACCCTCTGAACCATTTCAATTTTTAAAATACAGTATCTAACATAATTTTTAGAAGTATAAATGAAGCTGGTTTTGAAAATCTATCATTCTCTTCCATTTAGATGGTCTGTGTAGATTACAATTTACAAACCAATGCAGTCTCTAAATTTTAGAGACACCTATTTCTTTTGCCAGATTTTTAGTTGAAGTGTGCTGTACCACAGACACCTCTTGGAGCCTGAATTTGATTGTTTTGTGAGTATTAGGTTTTCCAGGATGAAAAATACTACTTTTTCAGCCAACTTCATTAAGTGCAATGATACAGTAATGCTACATTGCAAGCTAGGTTAATCACCTGTATATATTCTCTGAGACTACCAGTAGGCAGACAGACTCAATCCCTTATTTAAGAATGGCAGTTTGGATTCAGATGACATATTAATGATTTTCCACCTTCTGCATCTTTCCAATTTTGGTAGTGTCTATCTGGAATAATAAATACAGATCTGAAAAAAAAGAAGTATTTGAAGTATTAATACATGGGATTTTCCCCATGTGTCATATTTTCCTTTTCAGGAATACAACAAATGTTTTTTTTACTGCTGAGTATGTGTCCCAGAAAACTTTAGAAATTTAATTAAATACTTTAACATCTACTTTATATACAATTATCTGAACAAGTATCTTGACTACCACATTTTGATCATTGCACTGTTTATCTTTGGTGCAATGAATCATATGCACCTTTTAAAAAATGAATTTTTGCTGGTTTTGTTTGCTTAAGCCTTGATAGCGATAATTTTTACTCATTTTAACACTAACCTAAGTGAAACTTTTGCAAAGTAGAAATATGTTATATTAATCTTATCATCTGGGGACTGACTTGCTGGAGAGCACCTCTGAGGAGAAAGACCTAGGAGTTCCGGTGGATAACAGGATGACCATGAGCCAGCAGTGTGCCCTTGTGGCCAAGGCAGCCAGTGGCATCCTGGGGTGCATCAAGAACAGTGTGACCAGCAGGTCAAGAGAGGTTATCCTGCCCCTCTACTCTGCCCTGGTGAGGCCCCATCTGGAGTACTGTGTCCAGTTCTGGGCTCCTCGGTTCAAGAAGGACAGGGAATTGCTGGAGAGGGTACAGCAGAGGGCTAGAAAGATGATTAGGAGCCTGGAGCATCTTCCTTATGAGGAAAGGCTGAGGGACTTTGTTCTTTTTAGTCTGGAGAAGAGAAGACTTAGGGGAGATCTTATCAATGCTCATAAATACTTAAAGGGTAGGTGTCAAGAGGACAGGGCTGGTCTTTTTTCACTGGTGCCCAGTGACAGGACAAGAGGAAATGGGCACAAACGAGTATAAGAAGTTCCACCTAAACATGAGGAGGAACGTCTTTACTTTGAGGGTGGCAGAGCACTGAAATAGGCTGCCCAGGGAGGTGGTGGAGTCTCCTTCTCTGGAGACATTCAAAACCCGCTTGGCCATGTTCCTGTGCAACCTGCTCTAGGTGACCTGCTTTGGCAGGGGGATTTGACTAGATGATCCCCAGAGGTCCCTTCCAACCCCATGTGATTCTGTGATTCTGTGAGGAGAGGGGAGAGAAGCAGTCACCTCATCTCAGCGCAGACAGTGTTTTATTATAGGCAAGAGGACAGAATGGAGAAGTTGTAGACCACTTCCTCTGAAGTGCTGCATGGTCTCTTGGAGATCACATGCAGCTGATGTAAGTCATGGACAATTTTGTTGTAAATTACTGTATTCTGGCCCCAGGATTAGCCATAATGGTCCCTCTGCTGAGCCCCATTTCAGCACAGCATGGGCTCAGTGTAGCCCTCCACTCAGGCTCTGGAGGGGAACAAGTGTTTTGGGCTGCTGTTGCAGTGGGACATGTAAAGACCCCAGTGGAAACCTCCCTCCTTGGCTGTCGTACCCCATACAAGGGCTCTGCTTGTTGTTGCAGAGATTGCCATGGTCCTCCCTACTCCAGGTCACCGACCAGATGGAAACACATGGTTTTAACATGCTGGATTGACAGCAGTATTACAATTTAATTTGAACAGTTAGGAATACAAGATCGCCACCATTCACTGTGACTACAAAGAAGTGACATCAAAACATCAAAAATTCAGGGATGTCTTGCTGTCTTACATGGTAGCTTTTTCCCCTCCTTTTTTGATTTTTCAGATGAAGCTAAATTTGTTCAGACACTCACTGGTAGTGAATGCATGTATTAGTTAAAGAACAGCAGGCTGCATGGTATTTTGCAAGATTTCCCTTCCAGCTCTACCAGCAAATAACAGAGATAACCACTGCCTCCCAAATTTCCATACTCTGTTTCTTTTTGGGCCTGGTCCAACTTGCACTCAAGCTGGTTGGGAAATTTCCAGTGATTTTCATGGACTTTGGGCTAGTCTCTTTTAAGAGAAAAAATTTAATTTGTACCAGAGATGGACAATTACCTAGTGGCATCTAAGCTGCATGTGCACATAGGAAGGATGTAGGGAAAACAGAATCTGCACCGTCTAAAATGGTGTCACCATCTAGTCCCCAGCCAGTATGTCTGATACATTTCCTAATTTATGCAGTGATTTAACATTACGGTGGGTCCAGCTCATTGAAGCAAATTTATATGCAGGAGCACTATTTTAATCTTAGACTTAAAATAATTTTAATTAATAATAGCTTCCTTTTCCAGTCTGTCAACATATCTCCACCTCTTGGCTTTTTAAGAATTAAAGTAAATATAGAAATAAAAATATTAAATTATTACCAGGCAACCAGAACAAAGAAAATATCAGAATCCCCAAATCTGGAGATGCGAAAAATGGCCTAGAGTTTTCAACTCAATCCTGTCTCCTCAACACAACTATAGCTGGTTCTGTCTTATTTAAGGCTTTCTAATTTAACTAAATATTGAAATGAAACAATGAAAATACTGTAATAGACCATCTCGTCCTTTATTCTTTCAGTCTCCCAGGCGCGAGGTTTCTTTCTCAACCTGCAAGTGCTAACAAATATCACCTTCATGACTTTGCCTGTGGCATTTATCCTCCTCCTACTATAATTTTGCTTCCTCTTCACCAGAGACAGCTGCTGTACACGGGTAGCTCTTCTGCAGCATGGTAGGACATTATCGAAAAAGCTTGTGGCTGATGCTAATGGAGCTGTTCTAGCTGCTGACACAGAACACATGGCTTTACGGGATTTCGGATCCAAAATGCTGCCCCTCTCTTTCGGGAACAAGGAGTGCAGTGTTCTGGAGGATGGAGCTCAGCCACCTCCTTGCTGTAGGAGAGTGAGAGATGTATGGGCTATTTCACCCTCTGCTTGGCTCAAAAGGAGAAGTTAGCAAGTCTATACTTCCCTCATCCAACTTAAAGAACAACCAAGGAGGTTCCAATAGGGTTAAAATTTCCCCATCAGTGTGCCTTTTGGAGATTTGGGGTTTTTTTAATATTACTTGGATGAAAAAAGGAATGAGGATAAGACATATTTTTCTTTTTCTATGGATGTACTCATTTAATGGTTAAACTTGAAAAAGGGCTACTAGAAGCATCCTGAATTACAGCTTAAATGAGTTTAAAATTCCAGTTGCTTATAGCTTTAAAAAAAAGTGTCTTAAACCAAATGGTCTCGGTGGGCTGATGCATGGGCAAAATGTAAAATGACACATAATGAAATAAAGTAATTTTATTTGCAAACCTGTTCGAAAGGCTGGTACAGAATGTAACGATCAAGCAGAAGCAGGCTGGCATTTCTCTTGGTGTTCTTTTGCAGAATTATGTGACCCAAGAAAGAAAACATTAAGATGTTCTGATTTCACCCTATAGGACAGAGAAATACGCTTTGGTTAATGCTTACCATAATTCTATCTACTTGGCTCAGACAGTTATATTTTTATGAATCTTACGTTACTTTCTGTCACCCTCTAGGCAACAATATAGAGTTATTACAGTATAAAGGAAAATGCTTCCTGTTGAGCTTATACTTGAACAAGTCTTAACCAAGTGGAAGCTCTTAATAAAAGGGTAAATATACTAAGGAATAAACAAGTAGAGTGAATAAAAAGGAATACTGGCTTTATGGATTCTCAGGTTGACGGCGCAGACCATTGAAACACAGAAAACTCTAAGGTAAAGCCGACATGGTAAGCTACATCAGAAATCTGAGGGAGTTAGAATTTTGTTAAGTGAATTTAGTGCTCATTAAGGGATTTGCGGTGTCAGCATTATAAAGCAAAGTCCTCTCTCACCCTCAGAATCGGAACAGCACAGCGCAGCAATATTAATTCCATGGCTGTTCCCTTCTTGGCCTCTGCAATAAAATTATTACCCAGGGACCCAATTGTTCAGCACTGCTCAGTGAGTACCTCCCCACGAGGAATTGAGCTGAGGTCACTGGCTCTTTTAATGTGGCACATGGATTGTAACGCCCTGTGCCACACCGCGCTTGAAACACAGACAACTTCCACCTTTAGTTTATAGGAAACTACTGTGAATTACTGCTGTTGCTTTTCTTAAGTTGGTTGGTGCTTTACATCTCCCTGAAACATCCACACAAATGGTTTCCTTCTGCTTTACATCTCTCTCCCATCATTTTTCCTCCTTGTTCTCAGCCCGGTTATTTTGACTAGAAGTTTATTTTGCACAGCATAGGAAATAGAGAGCCACAAAGACTAACTAGACTTAGGAAAAAATATCAGTGTGTAGGTTTTCAAATTAGTTGCGTGGAACACGGATCTAGTTGTACAGAAAACACTGATGAGGTTGAAAAAAACTGTACTTGCTCTATTTGTGTATCTTTCTCTCTTAGCTCAAAGCCAGCTAGATATAGTTTTCATTCTACTGAAAACTCTTCATAATGAGTATACAAGTATATTGCAAACTCTTTTTCCCTATGACCCCATGTGGCTTTTTAAGCCCAGATATTAAGCCTTCCTCAGCATTACCTTATCCTTTCGTCCAGACATCATTCAAAGGTACAGCTGACTTTCTAAATTACATCATATGTAAGTAGATTTATTTTTCCTTTTCTGCAGATATAGTTTAATTTCCTTCTCCAATTTGCATGGGTGCACACTCATAAATTTTAAACATATTTAACCTCTTTTTAAAAGATCCTTTGAATTTCTCTAAGGCCTGTGCCCTTTAAGTTGGATACACAATCTTTTGTACATAAAAAAACCCACTAGGACATCCAGAAATATTGCTTTAAATACCTTACTGCCCTTCCAAAAGGCCCTCTTTTTCCCTGATGACACAAAACATTCCCCTAGATAACATTCCCGGTAGCCCAGAAACAAGGGCTTCACCTGAGAGATGTTTACTGGGTCTTTGCTAAGCACACAGTTCATTAAATATCAAAATAGAGAAGGCTGGATGGGCTGCTCTGGACCCAAACAGGATTGCAAGCCCAGGGACCGATCAGCACCCACAGCTGCTAAAGGAAAGCAGAGGACACATTTCAACACGGCAGTGATGGGCTGGCTGGTTTGCACCCATGGCAAGTCTTTTGTTGCCTCCTGAGGCATTACCAACTGATGAAAGGATTCCACCCTAAACTGTTGTTGGGGTTTTTTTAAGTGCCTGTTATTTATGAATAGTTGCCTACTCACCCAGGCGGATCATTACCACCATCATCTCGTGTTCCTCCTCATTAGATTCCCCTTCCTAGGAGTAACCCCCCTGGGAAGTCCAGATCCACACCTGCTTTCCTACAAAACGATGCTGCTGGACTATTTCCTTGACTCTAATAAACCCTTGCTTTGCAAGGCAAGGCATGGGAGGCAAAGGACCTGCCACCCAAGCTGTGCACCTTCACTTGGGTTTGGAAAAGAGTAGCTGCTGGAGGATTGTATTCAAGCCAGGTGGTGATTGCAACCTCCATGCCCATGTTGGGTGACCTGCCTGGCAGAGCAATCAGGGGACAACCTGTTTCAGACGTCAGAGGAGATGACCTCAGGACCACAACGGGCTGGCGTGGGAATGTGATGTTAGCCATACCCCTGTCCCCACTCTGCCCCATGGCAGCTCCTGGTACCTGCTCACAAGCAGACCTCTGGAAAGTACACACAAGCCCCCCGTGGTTGTTCTGCAAGGACCACCTGCCTCTCCTCCTTGTTTTGGTTTGAAAATTTAATTATCTCAAAACATATATATATATGTGTGTGTCTGTATGTATATATATCATCATAATCTTTCCCAGATGTCTCGGCACCGGCTTTGCTCAGGGCTTGCCCGTGTGGTGCAGGCAGCAGTTTGGGATGAAGAACATGCACAGCGCAATCCCTGCCTGCTTCCACGCCGTGCCGGAGGCAGCAGCGCGGAGGCAGGCAGGGATTGAGCTGTGCACCACTGCCTTTGTCTCCGACTTGCCTCTGCCTGCTCGGAGGAGGCAGCCAGGCAGCAACCTCGGTCACGTGGAGGTTTTCTTCAGGGAGCTGCTGCTCCAGGAGATGCTCTGAAAGGATGCAACCCCAAAACCGGCGGGGTCACCAAGAATTATACTGAAGCCGTTTACAAGGCAGGAGCATAAGACAGGAGGGAATACGTAGTAATTGCTTAACCGAATCTGACACCGCTTGCAAATTCAGAAATCTTTGGAGGAAAGATGAAGGAGAGGTTAAAAACCTTTCGCTTTCAGGTCCAAGGGTCTTCACGTGCCGCTGGCAGCAGTGGCCCGCTCGGGTCTCCATCCGCTACTCCCTTGGCCACTTTGTGAGGTGGCCCCTGACATCTGTCTGGGGGGTGACCGCCAGGCATGGGCAAAGGGGAACTGTCACAGGGGACACCCTCTTCACTGCCCCCCACGCCCCTCATGCCTGACCCCAACCTGCAGACCCTTCGCTGGGCTCTCACTTCAGAGGATGGTGTGTACCTGCCGCGCTCATCGCCAGCGGGTCGTGCCCTCCCCATTGCTGAGAAAGCCACCGTCCAGCAAAAGGGCTTTGTTTGAGCTGGACCCAAGGGAAAGCCCACTCATAGTGTTGGGTTCAGTCCTTTTGTTTCCAGGTTAAAAACTTGACCTTCCCCTCCCCTGAGCCCGGAACGGCCCTCGTAGCTCTTCTGTTCAGCAATTACATTTTCTTTTTAAATCTTTCTTTGAGTCTCAGGCGACAAAAGGACTTTCATAGTATAAATAGGTCTCAAAGCCTTTTGTGTGGGGCAAAAATTATAGGAAAGAGAAAAACGAGAGAAAAAAAAAAAAGTGTGTCTCTCTAATTGGCATAATTCCTTCAGCCTGGGCTCATAATTTAAGATGGATCAATTCTGCAGCTGACATGATAGATGTTGTCCTCAATACTTGGAAGCAGCGATTTATATTTCTTCGTTCGGGGGCACAGCCATCCACCTACCTCCGTGGGGGTCCTATGTGTGAATCAAGAGCAGTATGTGGCCAGTAGGCTAAGATTTAACTTAGACTTCCAGCCATGCAACTTATTAAAATAATAAATATTTTCATTATCCAGAGAATCCATTATAGTTCTCTGTTTTAGCAATTGTTAACTAATAATTTGGATTAATTACTAAGCTAAATCATTAAAAATTAAATCCATATATTTTGCTTCTTTAAAAGAGCGATAGTTTGCAACCATTTGTGTATTACGCATGTTAAGTGGGAGGGCGATGAAATATGTTGTGTTAACTTAACTTTGACAGCATCTGTATCCATGCCATATTACGCTCTGGTCTTATCAAATCTCAGAAGCTACAGTGTATAAATAGACTGTGATGATATTTGCAGGAGAGAAATCATTCACAATATTTTTGGCATCTTCTCTAGTGACTAGCAAAGAACCACCTAACGAATATAGCATATAATAACGCAATAAAGGGGTATATAAGAGCGTGAAATCAAGTGCTGAGTCAGAAGTTAAGGTTAGGCATACGTTAGCTATCAGACATAAACACAACTTTCGTCCTAAGGAATTTCAAAGCAGATTGCAAGCTTAAATGAATAGGGAAACCCAATTCAGAGCTCATTTCGCTCTCTGCTGAAGCAACAATGGCCATTGCGCTGGAACTTAGCAGTGACTTAATGGGACATTATTGCGTTGAAGACATAGAGATACAGGGGGAAAGTAGAGCCATTCAGGGAGTAAAGTTATTTATGAATGTACATTTTACTATGTTAAGAGTACTAAACTATGGGCTGTACAACTGCTCAAACTGCAAGTTACTGAGCTGAACACAAGAAAAACAGTGAAACTGGATAGGCTGTGATATACAGGTGGCTAGACTAGATGATCCAGTGGGTTTGGCTTGCTGTAGACTCCGAGGTTATGAAAAGAACTGCCTTTAAAACTCCTTTACACTTAAGCCTATAGGTATTTAATTAAAGTGGAATACTGTATTTAAATTTAAATAGCAAACCTATAATAAAGTATATTCAGTAGACTACTTTAGAGAGCCCTGGACAAACAAAACACATCTTATAGCACTGAGGGACTGATCCTAAATAGGATCCCTTGACCCTGGGGACCCAGTGAAGTAGGTACTACCCGGTATCGTGATGAAGCAAGACTAAATAATGCTTCTTAGCTTTTTCGTCCTTTGGAAGAGATCTATGTACACACTCGCTGAGGAACTGTGTATATTGTGTCCCAGGCTATACAAGAGCCCAGAGCAGTTGCTGGAGCTGCCCTGGGAGGACTGCCTTGTGATGAGTACTGGAAGTGCATTGCATGACGAAACGAGTGTGACTGGGCTTGGTAGCCCTCCCCTTGAGCAATGTAGTGAGCTGCCCTCCGAAGGAATTGCTGATGGATTAGGCTGTTCGGGCTAGAGGAGGCGTGGATTTACTGGTGAGAAGTGATGAGATGTAAGAGCCCCGACTTTCTCCCCAAAAGTGCAATGTGGGACATGCATGGTCTAATCCTGGACCACACTGAGTATACATGGTTGTGTGGCTGCCCCCACAACTGCTGAAATCCATAGGGTCTGGCCATGTCCCATCACCTCTGCACCGCTGTGTCAAAAGTGGGGTGAAATGTAGAAAATCCCATTCTTGATATACGCTGTACTGATGCTAAGGAATTTCCTATACCGGTCACCTCCAGAACTCCTCTCCTGTTCTTTCAGAGCATTCAGCTAAGGTCTTATGAATTTGCTGGGAATTAATTTCTCACTGAGTACATATTTCAAAGGAAGGTTATATACCAAAGAGATACTATGGTGATATTTTGCATAGAGGATGTTGACTAAGAATGTAGTATTTCTCACCTCCCCCTTATTTTATGTTGCATTAAAATTATCTTTACTCTTCCTCAGGCAGTTGCTATGCCACATTCAAGACAGAGAGTCTTAGGAGTGGGAAATGTCAACTTTTAAGATGATGTTCAGCTTTCTTGTAACATGCATTCTTTATGTAATGGATTTGAATTACATATTGTTCCTAGGTCTTCAGCTCTTAGAAAGTCTGCTTGACTGGGCACAGTTGCCTGCTTATTCTTAATGAAGAGTTGTTAACAGAGGAAAGAGCACAATGAGGGGGCAAGTAATGTCTACATGAATCATTAAAAATATATGTACAATGAGCAGGATTAGATAGCATACGGCATATTTTTATTTATATAACGCCATGCTTTCCTAAAGAGGCAGACTTCACTCCCTACAGGAGCTGAAAATATGTTGACAAGTCACACAGCAAGGGATGACAGGGGGGAACTGGTGGCTGTGGGGAAGCTGTGGGTTGCAACAGGCAGCATGGAAGGAGTTCCTTCAGGCACGGGCCTGAACTCCGAAACAATCTGTGTTAATTTATTGTACTTTATGTTTACGATCATACCAGGGAATATTTTTAAGGAAGAAAGCAGCAGGTGAGGTTGCTGTTGGATGGCTGGCAAGCAGAAAGGATTTGAGAGGGGCTGTGGAGCACAGAGGATGCTTCGGCCACAGGGAGCGACCACGGTGAATGCACTGTCTCTCTGTTAGCAGAGGAGAGCAGCAAAGCCACAAGCCTGCCCGGCCAGGAATGTCAGAGAGGAAGGAAAATCAGGAGTGGAAGGTTAACCTGTAGGTGAGGTCTCACATACAGGGAATTTCAAAAACGCCATCAAGGCCAGAGGAGAAAAGGGGAAACCTCCAGCTCTTGGCAGCTATCCAAAGCAGTTGAGATTTTCAATTGACATTAATTTCAATGCAATTAGTCTTGATGTTCTCTGCTCCGCATGAGAAGAGAATCATGGCCATGATGGGAAAGAAAAGAACACCACAATAATAATATACATGCAAGAAATGTAAAAAAAAAAAATAACCTCATGTGTTAAAACATATTAAAAACATAAAACATACTGCCTATGTTGCTATCATTATGTATTACTGTTTGAAATTTAATTCACTCACTGCTGTTCATGCTGTTTGTTTACTTTTTCTATTGATCTCAGTTTGGATGATGAATTTAGCCTTCAGAATTTCACTTTCCTGTTTCCACACGTTTGTGGTCCAGCGTCTGTGAGCTGCCACTTGTGAGCATCGCGGACCAGCTCGCGCTTTACAGAATGACCTACAGTCAGCGCTGATGTAAAGTGGGGTCTACCTCTAGTGATTTAGTCCACAAAGACAGCCTAAGCCTCCCCTGCCGCATATACCATTTCGAGCGTGATTTAAGCACTTCTGCAAATCACCGTGGGAGCTAGGACTCGGGGGGGGGAAGAATCAGGGCCATACTGCTAGGTGGGTTGCAAAATCTCCCCTTAAAATAAGAAGAGCGAGGCAGCACAAGCCGTGGCTTAAAAAGGTCAGTGTAAATACGCTGCCCTTCACTCCTTCACGTATAAGTAATATATTTGTTGAGAACGTTACCTGCTTTGCAGGCTCAACCTTCAGCCACGCTGAGCTTCACTCCAGCTGACAGAAAAGGCTATTTTCATGTGGTTTTATGCGTTCATTAATACTGGACCAAGCCTGGCATCTGAACCTGCCTCATGGTTTGTTTTGTTTTTTTTTTTCATTTTCATCTTTGTTTTCTCTGGTTAGACAGAGGGTGCCGCAGACCTTCCCAACCTGGGACACGTCCTTCTCCCTCCCGCTGGGGAAGGCGAGGAGGCAGACCCGGCAGGAGCCGGCTCCCGTGGGGTCCCTCCAGGTTGAAGATGTGCCACATCCACAGGGTGGGGAGACTTCTGGCAGTAGGAGGCAGCACCACCTTGGCTGTGCAAGGGAACAGAAGCAGCTCTGGAGCGGCTCGGGATTTTCGTATGACTTGCTGAGAGCTGCGTTACAAACCTATGGGTTTTCAAACCTTTTCCTTGGAGTGTGCCTCCGCTGCAGCCAAAGGTGTGGCCGCAGCTTGTGCGGGGTTACCAGCCCTGAATTAAATCAAACCAACTCAGGAACGACTAACACAGGGCCACAAAACTGGTCCAGAAACCTGCGTAAATGCTTGAGCCCGTGCGCTGCTCTGGGCTGCCAAGGCCACAGGCAGTGGCAAGCTGGGTTGGACTGGTCTCCAAGAGCAGGGATCTCCCAGCGCAGGAGCGCCCCGAGGATATTCGCGTTGGCACTGCCACATGAGTAGCCCCTTCTTTTCACCAGGGAATTTGCAGGTTTCCTCTCCCCGTCTGCGATGACATGGCACTTCCCCGGCAGCTCGTGGCTGCTTAGCTGAAAAGCCCAATATTCTGGAAAGTATTTAATGTGTGTTAACCTCTCTTAATGTGATTCAGCAACTACAAATCAGGAGAGCCTGCCTCCCCTGGCCGGCCAGATACGACAGCCAGTGCTTCACGCAGGCTGGACAGTGCGAGGCGTCCTGCTCTCTTTGGGTGGCGAGCACTGACGAGCCGTTACTTTTATTTTTAACCAAAGATCGCTCATTTTTAAAGGCGTCACACATTCCGGAGACCTTTAATCTGCTGTGCAGATCTCGGTGGACCAGTACCTGGATGGAGCCCGCTGGGGCCGGGATTTGCACAGGTGCAGCTTATTGCACATCCCAGGAGGAACGGGCGCATTAACCCGGCCCCAGACCCCACGCCTGAACTGCCGAAAGGGGGTTCAGGGAGGGCCCACGCTGGCACTCCCGGGGCCACGGCCTGTCCCGCAATAAAACCCGTCCCAATTTCTCCATCCCCGTGTTCACTACGAGCGACCTGCCCACCCGAGGCCACCACCCGTCCAGCCCGCGCCCCACGGGGCCGAGAAGCAGGGACCACGCGTGGAGGAGGAGGAGGAGGAAGGGGGTGAGGATGGCGGGGGTGGGGAAGCCCCAAACCCAACTTCGGCCGCTGCAAGTTCTCACCAACTCTCCGCGGTGGGGCGGGCTGGGACCGCCTCCCCCTCCCCCTCCTCCCCCTCCTCACC
>JAOXJK010000001.1:136910240-136958468 GCA_025774025.1 Xenus cinereus
GAAAGGGTTATTAAGCATTGGAATGGGCTGCCCAGGGAAGTGGTTGAGGCACCATCCCTGGAGGTGTTCAAAAGATGGGTTAACATGGTGCTTAGAGACATGGTTTAATGATGTGGGGGTTTTGTGTGTGTGGTTTGTTTTTTTTTAATCAGACTTCGGTTGATGGTTGGACTAGATGATCTTAAAGGTCCCTTCCAACCTAAATGATTCTATGAGTCTATAAATATCTCTAAAAATCATAGTCCAAATGAACCACTGCATAATACAAGTTAATAATAGTGATTCTAAGCAGGATCTGAAGAAAGCCACATCATGCAATATAATCGTAAAACCTGAAAAAAAAGCTACTTGGTTGCTTTTCTTCAAGTCATTTTTCTGAGGCACCCTATCTTTACTGTGATTTTCAAAAAGTTTTACAGAGCAACTTTGAAAGGTTCCACAGGTTAATATTTCACTGAGAAGTGATGTGACAAATGTTTCTGATATTTAGGATTTGACTACAGAAACAGGGTTTCCAAGGCTATACATTGCTAAAAGAGCGATTTAAAAATTCAGGATTTCTTTATATGACATATAAAAATCAAAGATGACATTCCGCTAGATCAAGAATAAAGTATCATTTAAATGGAACACACTTTGAAACAGAACAAAAAAAGTCCAAAGGCTGCTCTAAATTACTTTTAAATCGGAAAAATAACCCTTATTACTTCCTTAACTCTTAACTCCTGCTCAATACCTTCAAAATATTTCCACATAACCTTGTAAGTAATTTTTCAATGCTCACAAAGAGTAAATTGTGCTAATTGGATCTGGCGTCCTTCTTGGCAACCCTAATACAGAGCTGGCTGAATTGCAGAATAACTTACTCCGTCACGCCTGTGTATTTCTTAGTTACCTACAAAATAATTCCAAGATTTAAGAAAGATAGAATTCTAAATTAGAAAGGCAATAGATCAACAGGTCAGATCCTGTTTTGAGCTCTGATCAATATCTGATATTGCAGGATGAAGAAAAAGCCCTGTTCTTAACCATCCACATATTTATCAGTCACTGCATGTGAAGAAAGACATTCTTTCTGATCTTTACAGGAAATCTGCTTACTCTTTGATGCATAAGATTTAAATAACCCAATTTTTATTCTATTTTATAAATTTAATAGGAAATAATTAGGTTTACATACATAATTCATCCACGGTATTTGATTGTTGGAAACAAACAAAATTTGGACAATCCCTTTATTCTGAAATCGCAGAATGACTGACATCATCATGCAGAACAGGGAAGCAGAGAGCAGTATATTATACTGATGAGTGATGTCAAGGACATGTAACATATGGTGTTCAATGACAAACAGAAGTTGGGGGGAAAAAAAGGAAAGAAAAGCAATGACTCTTTACCTGAGGGTGCTTCTGTAACTTTTAGGAGAACAGCTGGATGGCCAAGAACGAGTATTCCACTACACTACTAAATATATTATAAAGTTACTAAGATTTTAAATCTAGTAAAGCAAAATTTATTTGTACATCATAGACAAAAATCTGAACCTATGGAAATCAACAGTAAAATAACCATTTCCTTCACTGTGATAAAATTTCCACCCATTTCTATAATGATTTAATAATTAAAGCTTTTGATAGCGCCAAAAACTTTAAGTGTCATCTTTTAAACACATATCTGACTTTTCTCAGAGGTTCTTTAACTACCGATACAGTATGGGCTTCACATGTATCCAGGCAGCTCTACAGTAAAGCTGATCAGCTGCCTTTTGAAATCAGTGGGTCTCTGAATTGTTTTGATAACCACCAATTTCATAAACACAAGTTTTCTGAAAGAACAAAGGACAAGAGGTAATGGACACAAACTTGAACATAAGAAGTTCCATCTAAACATGAGGAGGAACTTCTTTACTTTGAGGGTGGCAGAGCACTGGAATAAGCTGTCCAGGGAGGTGGTGGAGTCTCCTTCTCTGGAGGCATTCAAAACCTGCCTGGACAAGTTCCTGTGTGACCTGCTCTAGGTGGACCTGCTTTGGCAGGGGGGTTGGACTAGATCATCTCCAGAGGTCCCTTCCAACCCCATGTGATTCTCTGTTTCTGTGATTCTGTGATTCTCTGGTCATGAGGTTTCTTCCCAATATGCTTAGCCATTGCACGGAGAGGAGTGCCTGACCATAGAACCACTTAGAATAGAAAAGACCCTTAAGATCATTGAGTACAACCATAAACCTAACACTGCGAAGTCCACCACTAAACCATGTCCCTAAGTGCCACATCTGTAAGTCTTTTAAATACCACCAGGGATGGTCACTTAACCACCTCCCTGAGTAGCCTGTTCCAATGCTTGACAACCCTTTCAATGAAAAAATTTTTCAGCATATTCAATCTAAACCTCCTCTGCCGCACCTTGAGGCTCTTTCCTTTTTTCCTATCGTTGTTACTTGAGAGAAGAGCCCGACCCCCACCTTGCTACAAACTCCTTTCAAGTTTCCCAGGGAAGTTGTGGATGGCCCTTCCCTGGAAGTGTTCAAGGCCAGGCTGGATGGGGCTTTGAGCAACCTATGTAGGCAACATCCACAGCCTTTCGATCATCCACTAAGCAAGTCACCTTGGATCCATGTTGTCAAAGGGAAATAGGTAGGAACATCACTCTGTAGTGGGGCACTCATTATGAAACAGCCTTATAACCACATTAACATAGAACACACTGCCCAGTATTAGCTTTTCTTTAAGGATGTGAGGTAGCTTGTAAAAGGTTGTCTAAGCTCCCATGTAGATCTCAAAAATAACATAGTCAATACAGTCCATGTAATCCAGTACTCTATTCAACTCATTTCCTAGCTGACACCTGCATTTGGGTGTCTTACAAGACCTTTGAGCTTTAATCAGAGCATGATGCTGCTGCATAAGTGCAGGGAACATGCCAGAAGAATGGTAAATGAAGTGAGCATTGACAGATGTAACACAACCCACAGGGATACCCGTGCTCTTCTGTAGGAGCAGAAGGAGGCCCAGGCACGTGATTACATTAAGGAAAGGGGATTCCACCTTACTGACAGCAACTCCTCTGCTCACTATAACATGGTCACTCACCTCTCACAGACCAAGTTCACATTTACATTTCTGAATGCAGAACAGTATATAGTTGTATGTACTTGTCTGTTTCTTAGCTCTAACAATTACTTCTTTGATTCAGACATTTTACAATGCCTTTGAATTCAGTCCCAAAATAACTTTTCATAGGAAAAGGCCCTACTTAAAATATTGTAAGTTTTTCAAGTCCTATTCAGACTCTCTAATAAATCTTTCAGGGATGCTTGACTCATATTTCAGTCAGACGCTTCTAATAATTTCTTTTTCTTGGAGGCCTGATTGAAAACCTGCTGAAATCAACTGATACAGTCATTTGCCTTCATCAGCTTTTGGATAAAGCTCTGACTGCCTTTGAATAAAAACTATAAATCACTTCATTTTATATTAAAAATGAAGAAATTATCTTTTGCTTTCAAAATGTACTCTGTAGCCTTAATTTGATTAATTAGCAAGCTCTCCATGCTGGTTGGAAAATACAAGATCAATGGATTCAATTATTTAATAATTAACATGGAATTGGGCAAGTAAATATTATTTTAAGTACTTAAATGGCTTAGCTTTAACTCTCATATAAAACATTAGCATTATTTAAAAGTATTCTTATGGTATTGTTTATTTGTAATCCTTTAATAGTGGATTTTATTTCATAATGACATTGAAAATCCATTTTGATTGTATCTCTAAGCCGTCAGAACAAGCAGGCAGCATTTAAGATAGTACTATGCTTATTACAACGCAAGAGCAATATTCTATGTGTGATTTTTGGATAAAGCAAATGCTTTTTCAGTTAAAAATATTCTTAAAACACTAGAAGGAAAGTAAGTCCATTATTTTTGGAAGATCTGAAAAGGCTGGTTATTTCCAACTGGAATGAAAAATAGCTCCCCTCTCTCTGTGGATATTTGCTTCCCTGTCCCTCACCCAGGAACACCATCTGAAAAGGAGTTTAATTAGAGGAGACAAGACAGTCTGCACTGGCTGGTGCAGGCATGGCTGTGCACAGGCACTGTCCAGCCCCTGCTCACACCCCCCAGCCCCTTCTGTCCCCCATTCCCATGGGGTGCCCCGACTTGTGGAACATCTACTGGTGCATCTAGGTGGGTCCTCCCCAGCCCTGGGGCTTCCCAGGGCTTCAGTGGTACCGGGGAGGGGAAAGCTCCACTGCCCCGGGTGGGCTGCTAGGGGTCCCCCTAGTCTGGTCAGGGTGCACGGGGATCAGCCTTTTGTCACCACAGCCTAACAGCCACCGCTTTTTGTCCCTGTTATTAACAAATTAGTAGATGATAATTTAATCAGGTCACAATTTACTGGAACAATTTCTATACTTTACTACAAGAAAAGCCTTGCTAAATAGAGGGACTTGAATTATTTATCAAGACAAGCCATAGGAGAAATTCTTAACCGCAACAGTAGTTATAAGAGCCTTGATTTGTTACTTGCAGGCAGAGCAAATAGGCAGAAAAGTGGACTAATATGATTTATTATAGAACTAGAGACAAACTAGGATGTGTCTTTCCTAACTCCTGAGCAGAAACATTCTCATTCCTGTCTTTTCTACGTCTTCTTAGCTTTCTTATGTCTTCTATCTGCTTTTCTGCTTTCTTCCACTTCCTCTTCTGCTTCTACTTCTCTGCTATTTTGAAAGGAAATGATGACTATGATTCTAATTGTGTGCAGAACATTTTTCCAATGTTTTCTCCTATCAAAACCCATAGGTAAAAGGTATCTATTAATTTTATATTGCTTTCTAAAGATTAAAGTGACTTTTCTCACAAAAGCTTCTCCATATGCTTCTTCTATTCAATGACATTTTAAGAGTTTACTAGTGCTGCAGGCAAATGACTAATTAATGAACTAGGCCCTGACTTGGGATTAAAGTGGAAAACTATTGGAAGTGACAAACCTGGTGTGAGAAGCTGCCAAAAATTACAGAGAGCACCATTAAGAATGGGCTGCGGAGGGGAGGATTTAAGTGAGAATGGTCAAAATTTGCAGATAACTGGAGAGGACATTTGGGTAGAAGAGCTTTGCAAGGCCAAGTAACCTTGGCCAATGCCCTGGTAACCTTGTCAGTAGTAAAATAAAAGACTGTCATTTCCCAGATAACAATATCAGAAATATCAAATTTGGGTGCAATCTTGGCAAAACTGGGACCACTGAGAACAAAGGCATTGGGGTGGGATGTTTATCTAGGTGGAGACAGGTGAGAGGAAAGGAAGGTACTAGGAGGGTGAATGTAAAGTTGAGAAATGGAAAAAAAGCATAATGGGGTATGTGAAGCATGTGCTTGGTGTTATCAGAGGGTACCTGTTGAGCTACCTTGCACTTGGTCAGTGTACCCTAAATCAGGACAGGAAAAATTCTTCTAATAATGCTTTTGTGGCCTGGAAGATGTTGGGGCAGGGATGAGGTTGCTTTCCCCAGGCACGATTTGTTTCTAGACGGACAGATTGACCATTCTATTATCACTGTTCAGGTGCTGACCCCTGATCAGATGGCAGTCAGCAAATACCCACCACTTCTAACATAGCTATCATTTCTTAAATGTATAGATTCTGGAGTACAGAACAACTTTTTCTTTTTTCAAGACCCGGCTGGATGTGGCTTTGAGCAACCTGGTCTAGTGGGAGGCGTCCCTGCCCATGGCAGGGGGACTGGAACCAGATGATCTTTAAGGTCTCTTCCAACTCCAACCATTCTATGATTCTATAATTCTTTTTCTTCTAGGCAGTTGTTTGTTTGGTTTTTGTTTTTTTTTTTTTGTTTTTTTTTTTTTTTTCTGGTATTAGGGCTGGATACTGCATTAGCATTTAAAGTAGTGTGCATCAAATAGTAACCAGTATTTCTTTTAGTAGTAATCTACAATTTGTGAAAGGTAAGTTATGGTAGCTAGTGTTGGGAATGCATGGACAAGAAAAAATTGGAATTTTGATGAGCCAAAGTTATCATGTGAGCAGGCAAACAAATTTTTGAGAAAATAGCAACAGGGTAACATCAGCACCTCACAACAAATCCTCAGAACATTCTCACTGGTCTTCCAGCTTCACCGATGAACTTTTCCTCTGTGGTGACTTCATACTTTTGAGCATTTAAAGATATGCAAAATTATAACAGAACACATGATGGAGACATTTATTTTTAATAGTATATTCTGAAGCTTAAATTACATTTTAAAAAAAAGGAAAGAAATATGACAGGCTGTTACTAAAAGCAGTCTGTCCTGTAACAAACCTTTAACCCTGACAAAGACCCGTTGAGATGAACCTCTAAAGAAATTGGTATCATATGCACCGTCTTTAGCCTCAGGTTAATGGGATAAATAATTGAAGCAAATACATTGGGTAATGAGGTGATTTTTAACATTTTAATAAAATAATCAGATCTAACCAATTTTCAAGTCTCTCTACAGGCTTTGTCTGTCCTGACACTTGTTATTTTTAGCATAAAATGTAGTCAGGAATGCAAATTACTGGAGTAAGATGACAAGATAGGGTAGAAATAGAACACAGCATGTATCTCATGTAGTTACAGAATATGAATACCTGAAATCTGCAACTACTCTTTTCACACATGTACCTACCAGAGTGAATTACATTTACAGCAGCTGTTCCAGCCTATCGGCTAACAACCCGTAATTAACTCACCTGTATAGTTCACAGTCTTTACTCTGTTTGCTATCTACTAACATGAAATTTAAGATAAAGTTGAACACAAAAAAAAAAAAAGAAAAAAGAAAAGGAAAAGAAGCATATTGTAGCTGTTTTCCTGATCACTGATAAAAGAGGAGTCTTATCCCTTTTTTTGTCCTTAAGATGGGATGGCATGTGCCCACAATTTGCAGTGTGTAAAAATAAGGAATTTTATTCTGTGAAGAGCTTCTGAAAAAATTACAAAATCTAAAAACTAAAGTGTCAATCTGCATGTCATTACTCATTTTGTCTGCCACATCAGTATTTCAGAACAAGCTCCTATGAATAAACTACATTGCTCCAACTCCTCTTAGCTACTGATCCTCCAGAGTGGTCTCAGTATAACAAGTTGCTGAAGCTTTGACAGCATACAATAACGAACCATAGTTTCTGCATGCTGAGCAGAGGACATCCGTAGCATAAAGTTACTGAGAAAGAACAATGAAAATACAAGTGCTTCTAGAGATCTGAGCAGTAGAGGGACTTTACTGAGAATCATGAATAGACTCAAAGCTTTGCAATGACTGTGGTTTAACTCAGCTTTTACTCTTCATTGGACATTATAGTAATTGCATAACTAGCAGAGTGTTTTGTGCTCTCTGTATCATTAGAGAGTCAGCACAGTTCATGCTCCAATTTATACAGGTAGAAATTACGGCATCTTATGAGCTGCTGTACAAGCATCATGGATCCAGAAAGAGAATGAATATGTGTAAGTATGCTTTCGTATTTTTGGTAATGTATTCACCTATTTCTGTTGGTTTGGGGGGGGGGGGAGTGGGGGTGGTGGTGGTTGTTGGTCTTGTTTTGTTTTTCATTTGCTTGTTTTACATACTGAAGACTATGTAAGATAGTATGTATCAGTCCTAGGGAAAAAAAGACTAGGTTATAGGACACTTTATGGCTATCTCAGAACATTAACTAGCACACTATTTTATGAACTTTCCTTCTTCATTGCTTCCTTCCTTCTCTTTCACTCTTGAAATTATTTCTCACAGAAATTACTTATAGGTACCTTATATTATCATACTCTACTGAGGCAGGGTAGGCTCTGAAGGTGGATAGTAATTTCTACCCTTGGTTAACAGATTCAGTCTTCCTGAAAGAGACCAGAAGTACAAATGGTGGGAGGAAGAGCATATCACAGTTGATGAAAGTCCTCAAAGCTGTATGAACTGCATAGTTTCTCAGAGGAAAGAACAGCAAGTTTTCCCACAAGATGATCAATTAAACTGGGAATGTAAGAGACCATTCTATCAAATACGGTAAGTGTGCCTCCAAGGTACAAGAGATATTACAGAAATATTTAACTTTGCTTCTTCCAGATCATCTCAAGCATCTGGAAGACAGTGATGCCTGGGATTATAGCACAGAATCCCAGCCCTCTACTCAGGCTCCACTCTGTGCACAACATGTGAAACAAATGTATGAACAGGGATTTCATCACCTCTAGCAAAGTCTTCAGTGGCTTGAAAATGCCTTATTGCTCCTGAAATTTCCACATCTATCTCTTTATGTCCTGCTGCTTTGTTGCCAAATTGAAATCATTGTGCAATACTCAATATTCCTAAACTATTATTGATTTATGTATGGCCTCTGAAGACAACTTTTTATCACAAAATATAGTTTTTCTTCATGCATAGTCATTTTTGCAATTTGGCTTTCTAGTTATCGTGTCCCTGAATATAGATATGACTGCAAGTTTCTCATGGTATCAGAACACAGTTCTGTATTACGAGACCCTTACCTCTGATACCCTCTTTATCTGTCTTTCATGGGTGAAGAGAACAATTACTCATTATTTTCTTCATAACTTTCCCATTCTTCCCTTTCTTTAAGTACCCAAATGCAATTCCTTTCATGTTTCTTGGTAGGTTGTGTTTTCTAAATCTCTATCATTCTTGTCTTTCTGCTCAACTGTCCCTGGTGCGCTTATGTATATGCATGTGCATATCTGTGATTTTTCTTTTTATTTTCTCCATTAAACTGTATACTGTATTTAATGACAAGTAAAAGAGAATCATTTCCCCTTTAAATTTTACATAATTCACCTAGTTTTTGCATTCTAAGCAAATGCTGCTTTTTGTAAGAGTATCCTATTAACTCCTAACAATGTGCAATTCTAGATTTTATTCTTCTATAGTTCTGCTGCTTGTAGTTTTTCTGCAGCTGTTCTCCACTTAACATTGCACTGTAATTCATTTGAATTGTAAAATTAACTCCTATTCCACTATAATAACTGTTACTCTTTATGACTAAATATCATCACAAGAATTTTAGATTGGTATTTGATTTACAAAAAATAGTGATTTACCATAAGTGCTATCTTTGAGTTTATAAAGTTGAATGTTTTCAATTTTATAGAAGTTTTAAGCTTCCTGAATTTTATCTTTTTGTTATAAGCTATAACAAAATATACCTTTATTTCAGTTCTTGTGTATGGAGAATATTTAAAGGTTTTGTTTGAAATGAAATTTATGTATGTGTGATTCTATTTCTTCTTGATAATTTTGCCCTTTGAAATGTATTCTGAATCTTTCTGTTTCTGTGCTCTAGGCAATCCTGCTTTGGCAGGGGAGTTGGACTAGATGATCTCTAAAGGTCCCTTCCAACTCTTGACAATTCCGTGATTCCGTGACGACAGGTGAATAACTTCATTTTCATGTGGCTAAATTTTGGGGCAATTAACTTTATCATGAGAAACTCTTGTCATGCTAAATAAGCATTCAGTAGCAGTATGATGGAATCATTTGTAGTATAAACCCTTTATTGCATCCAGGAATAACATCTGTGTGTATTTTCATCAGAATTTAACTTTACCTTTGTGTCCCTGTTTGAAAACTGGTGGGGGGAAGGAGGTCAAATTTAAGCCTTTGTCTTCTCCATAAGAAGGTAATTTTAATGTGCACAAATGATTTGCTGAACAAATATCTGTATGAAGAATGGAACTAGTGATTTTGCTGTCAAAGTTCTAGCAAAGAGAAACTGAAAACACATTTCTAGCATTCTTTCATGTTATAGCCTAAAATATATTTATGTGTACATATATATACATATGTAGTGAAACTTTCTGGTTTCTATTTGTAATCCATACTTAGATTACTGTGATTTTTTTAGGATCACGTGAATTAATATTTCCAATTTTATCTTGTGCTTTTGTTACTACATGAAAACTCTAAGTGAAAAATCACCAGTTTTACTTAATTTCCTGCTGAGTTCTTCTAGTATACTGCAGACAGAAAACATTATTAAGCCCACATATACTCTTAAAGACATCCTCATGCAATGACTTCAAGACTCACAATACTCAGGAGACTTGCAGCCCAACCTCTTATCTCTTCTTTTCTCTGTCCCTTGTCACAAGCTGAAACAAAAGTCATAATGCAAAAGGTTAAAAAAGAAATCAAATAACAAGTAAAGTCATAAATGTGACAGAACCAGCCAAGACTACCTTTTACCACTTTTCTAAAAAGCCTTTGGGGAAAATTGCTGAAGGCTTTAGGAGATGACAGTAAAAATAAGGCTGGGTACCCCCTAAATGAAGCTAACAGGAGCTGTTTGTTTGTTTGTTTGGGTTTTTTGTTTGTTTTTTGTTTGGTTGGTTGGTTCGTTTTTTGTTTGGTTGGGTTTTTGTTTTTTCCTTTTTAAATTACTTTTTTTTTTCATGACAGGGAAAGTCAGCTCACTTGTCCCCTCATGACAAATAAAAGGAAAAAATTGTAACATTTTCATATTAATAGTTAAACAGAAGAATTTGTTGTCCACGACTTTAGAACTTCCTGCTGTTTGTTTTAATGGGAGGACAATGCAGCTGAACATCTGTTCCCCTCTGAATTTGAATAGCATGGGGTAAGATGCAGCCAGTGAATGGATATTAATATTAAGCAACACCTGGAATTTCTTCAGTATCAATATGCTTCTGGAATTTTCATTTGCAAAACTGAAGAATGAAATCACTGAAATAATTTTGGGCAGTAGACAGTTTGGATGGAAGGCTACTGAACTGTTGTTATCTTGGAGTTTCACCTCCTGATACAAGAAATGTAGTTCTGTTTTACTCTTGGCTTACATAGGTACTCAAGTACTACAAAATAGCCATTCACAGATGGAGAGGGATGGAACTACAAACAAAACTGGGTGTGCTGTAGTACATACAGTCACATTACATGTCTATTCATTCCCACATGTCTGTGTTTGCTTCGTGCAGTTCTTGCTGTTTCCAGTTACAGCTCAAAGCCTGATCTGAAAGTGCATGAGGCGAAAACAGGCAGGCCACGAAGAATAGACCTGTGTGTTGCACCACAGCCAGACTGTGACACGTACTGAAAGCCACAAGCGGATTTCACAAATGGATTAATAACATTTTGTTTTTCAGAAAAAAAAATAAGTGAATCAATGTCCTAAAAACTAGTGTAAATACTAAGTTAAAGTGCCTGTTATAACTCATTCGGTCTGTTATAACTATAAAGAATGTAATTAGTTATTTATAAACCCAGTCCTTTCTAGAAAGGGCAAAGTCTGTTTTCTTTAGCATGAGATTAGATTTAAAGCAATAAAAGAAGTTAAGGAAATTAAATTGATGTTTATATGTAATTACAGAATACATTGAAAAAAAGGTCAGTGCTATATGTAGATATCAGTAACTTGAACCACTGAGTAGATCAAATAAAGGTCAATTATAAATCAAACCATTAAACGAGTCATCACAAGTTGCTGACATGTGTATGTTGTTAGGAATAGTTCATTAGCTAGGAAAAGTGATTTTTAAAGAAAAAAAAAATAGAAACTGATTTACATATGAACATACCCCCATAAATGCTGAATTAATCCATTGACATCCAGAAACTGATGTACTCACGATACAGCAGAAAACTATTTCACTGGGTGAGCCTGTATATTCTTGGTTTTTGTATTGATTTCTTAAGACTCTTATTTCCTCTCTTGTTATTTTTAGCATTAAGGAAACATTTCTGGATGTGTTCAGTCCAAAGAATAGTGTATCAAAAAAAAAAGTGAAAGTATGAGTAAGTGTTTCAGTTTGTTGGTTTTTTAGAGACTTGTGTTACTACTTAAATGTGGGTGAACAGGATTGTGGAAAAGCAAAGACCAGAAGAAGGAATAGAAGAAGCAGGAACACTGGCAGGGGACAGCCTGTGAGCAAGTTCAGACAACCCGTAAACAGTGCCTGGTGGCCCGAGTGATTGAGGGGAATTCCGCCTGTCTGGTGGTTGGGGGTTGCAGAGGCATGTCGGGTGGGAAAGAAGATACTTACCACTATATAAGCTGCGTATTTGTTGTAATAAAGGATTCTGGTTGCACCTCCGACTGGGGTCCGTGCCATGCTACGCTACACTTAAAGAAACTACACATATTAATAACTTAGAGACTGTGGATCATGTCGTTTCTGCATGGCACTTCTCTACCTTTATTTCCTCTCTTGTGTGAGTACTGAGCTAAAGAGGGAGAAAAAAGTCTGTTACCGAATCTATCACATACAAGGTATTCCATAAAAAAACAAGCTGTTATTTTGCTTGTTGGAAGCTTTTATTTTCAGTTGTACTTCCAGAACGCAAGCAAAGGCTATTATCTAAAATCACTCCCTGAAAAAAAAAAAACCAAACCCAAACTTTTGTCCTTAATGGGTTCATAAGGTGTTTATGAACATAGAGCACTTTTCACACCGGAGTACCTTTAACTGAACTTGTGTACAGATCTGTTTCAGGTTTCTAAATTCCTGGTGAAATAGAAAGGAGGAAGTGGGGTGGAGTGTAAAACTTTGCCTCTCTACTAGCAGAAATAGAAAGTCAACAGAAGTACCACGTAATAGGCAAATTTAGTAAAACCAGGAGAATTTAAAAAGAACCTTTAATGAAATTCAGGCATGGTTAAAAAATAAACATGATTTCTACGCTTCTATCTCTCTAAAACCACATGCATACAGAAAAGAAACAACCCAACACTGTGGTTCAAGGTGTCACTACCTGAGGATCTCCTACTTCTTGGTTATTCATCGTATAAAATACAATTAATATCCAGCTCTTTTGATAAGGCTGTGCAATATATTACAATCTGGAATATTTCAGAAGGGTACATAGAAGATCAAGAAGACTTTTTAGCTGTTGTGATTGTTCACCAAAAGTATATATTCACTGTTAGAACCCAAGAGGTGAATTCAGAATCTTGCTGCTGTCCCAGAAATACTAAGAAGCAGTGTGATGATTCTGCAACTCAAAAGCATTTTGCACTACCAAATTGCAAGATGGATACTCTCTTCTCTGTCACTATAACCTGAGACCAAGCAATTACATATTAAATTAATCTGAATTCCATGCTATGTTTTTCTGTCGGATTTCACAGATATTGATCCTATGCCTAGATCAATTTTCCCTCTTGTTAATCTGGTGATATGCTCCAGTTTAATGACAGCTGGTCACAGTCTTGGTCCTAGCATGTTCTTGGCAAGTTATGGGAACAGGCATTACATTATGATCACACAGCATGGAAACTGTTACATTGATGTTTCCTTCATCTTCTCATCTTCCTTGTTCCCTTGTTCTTTTGTGACTTTTGTTTTTGTTTTTGTTTCTGATAGTTGTGACTAGTTTGTTATGAACAGTTAGTGGTATGAACAGCTGTATGAACAACGCTCTTTTTTTTTACTTTTCTTGGGAAACTAGGGAAAAAAGGGAAGGCTGCAAATCAACAAGTTGGATTTCAGTTGTTTGGGTTTTTTTCTCCCTCAAGATGCAAGATCTCCCATCTTTTTGAATATTGGATCCAACAGTACTTTGATTTGAGGAATAGACATACATTAAGATAGAGGTCTTTATTAACATCCTCCTATACAGTAGTTTCATTAGCTATAAAAAAAACCATAATTTAACTGACCAATATACTGTATACGTGAAATCACCAATGTTGTCTGAAATGATGAAGACTTTCAGATCTTTCTTTTGTATTAACAGGGGAGACCAAAATAGTTTGAGAACCGAGACTGGACTAGTTAGGTCAAAGGGGGAAATGTACTGTAGCAGATGTCATCTTTTAAATAAGGTCAATTATACCTCTGGACTGTGGAAGCTCTCTTAGAAACAATAAAATCTAATTTTACTTTCCCTTTAATTTGGGCAGCATGATATACAACAGTTGAGATCCATTTACAATTTAAATTGCTGTGCAGGCATGTTTCTTCTATGGTATTCTGAAGATATTACCCTTATTTGGTATTACATGCAAGTGTTTAGCAGCCATTCTTACCTTGTCAGGAACAATGATCTTAACTGAGGAGTGGGAAAAAGACTACAAGATTTCTGCAAGTTGCTTATTCTATTTAATTGAAAAAATATATATTTCTAAATTATTGTTATTAATGCTACACGCTACTCTTTGGATGTTACTATTAAATACACAGTGCTGATCTGGATCCTCACTGATGTATAATTATTGCGTTGCTTTCCATGGCTATTGTCCCATTTACTCAAACAACAAGCCATGCCATAGAAACAATGCTTATGGACAGGCAAATTGGACTAGAAGTACACAATTTTAAGAATCATTTTATTAAAAGTATAATGTCTTTATCTTTTACAGCTTCCTGCTTAACTTCTGTCCTATAAGCATTAAAGAGTTTCTTGGGAATCTCCTCATTTATATCAAAACCATGTCTCTCAGTAGAAACAGTGACTTTTTCAGTACTTCCCTTTTGACTATGTCAGGCAAGCACGCAGTTGGGAGTTCCCTTTTGAATTTGTTAAACACAGTCTAGGTAATCAAAAGAAAATCCCTGGTTTCTTTTCCTGGGCAAAGAGTGATTCCTTGATAATGTGTTATCACCGTGATACAAAAATGAAACTATTGGAAGGCGTTACTTCCTAGAGGGTGAAGGTAAGATGTTAATGTAAATAATCCTCTTAAATGGAAAAAAAAATACAATGCATATCCATAATGCATATCCAAAATGAATAAAACTATTTATCTTTTCCTATCTTACATCATCCACTTGTTCTTCTTCCTCTTGTATTCAGCATTGTGTTTTGAAAAAGAGGGGAGAAAAAACACAAGAATTTTTGCTGGTTTAGAACTCTTCCGAACTTTCCATTTCTGTCATCTTCAATGAAGTATAGGGCTGTTGGCACCTTGCAAAATATTTTTTGGTATCAGCCATTAGGTAGAATTTCTTATATATTATTTTGTCCAGACAATAATGGGTTGAACAAAAGACAGCTCCATTACACTTTTTATTTTCTGAAAAAAATAAATTTATACACTACACTTCACATCCTTCGTGTCCTACAGGGAATTTCCTTTCATGTGAATTGTCTTAAACAATGATCCTCTTTAAAAATAAAGGCAGTAAAAGCTGCATTTCCAGGCTCCAATTTTAAATGAAAAAACATACACTGCTGAAGAACGTGTCAGGAATGTTTTATGGAGTGGAAGTATACTGGCATTTTAAGAGAGGGCAGTTCCAATCCAATGTGATCAAAATTATATCCCCACTACTCCTACTACTTGATAAGTGAGTGGATGTGTTATGTCAGCCAGTTCTAATGCTCCTTACCTTCTCTTTAATCCTGTACCACTGGTTGTCTGCCTCTTATATCTGATAAAATTGCAGCGATACTATTATTACATGTGATTTTTCAGGGAAAATCAAGATTACAACAATCATAGAATGGTAACTCATTAGGATATCTATTTTAATCCACCATCAGTGGAAGTACAAGTAGTATTACTGATGTAGCTTGAAGTTTTTTATACTTAATTGTCTCTAAAACAGCATGGAACAGTGAAACACTGATTAATTGTAGGAAGAAAATAAATTTTCTGAATCACTAATAGGAACTATGTTAAAAGAATGTGAATCCCATAAATGTGAACTATGATATTTTAATTTGGTTCTTCACTTGACTAGAGAGGAATCTGCTTTGGTAACCACAGCTGTAGACCATGATAAATAACTCATTAGAAGAACGTCTGACTTAAGTTAAAAATATACCAGTTATAGATTAAATATAGTGTAAAGAACTATATTTAATAAGAGGCAAATTCACTTTGAAATTACAATCGGAGTTTCTTCTACAGAACTCAATACTAAATCCAAAACTAAATAAAAGGTCAACCTGAATAAACAAGATTAGTTAATTAATTTAATAACACAGTAAAACCCACATAGCATGATAAAATGTTAACCTAAAATAGAGCAACAGTCCTTAGAGGCCAGGTAAAAGAATGAAAACCTTGTTAAAAAACCTGACTTCTAAGGCTTCGATATGTGAACTTCGTTGTCTTTTTTTTTTTTAGCATTTATGCTCAGGAACAGTGCTATTAGGTACTATAAATGTTCCTGAATTGCATAAAGTCACAACCATTCAATGTTCTTGAATGCCCTGTCTGCCTTCAGTTATATTAATCTATGATAACAATCACGTGCTATTACTTCAGTAATATCTTTTCCTCATTCCATTGCAGTTCAAAATATTCCAACGATTCTCTAATGTCATGTCTTTCTCAGGTTTAACTAGTAGTTATGAAAATGGACGTACTCCATTTGTCACTATTCTAGTACTGAGAAGTTTTACACATTAATTAATATTGTAATGAATCAATTATTAAGTGTAGTTTGTGAAATTAGAAAACGGAAAAAACCTAAAGTTAAGGAGTCGAATTTCAGAGCCTTTTCTTTCAAAACTTGACTAATTTTGCTATTTTATTTTGGTATTTAATTTTCTATCTTTTTTTTTTTTATTTCTTCATCTTTCCATTCCTATTTTTGTTTGCCCTAACTGTAGTTCAATAGTACTTGTGCCCGGCTATGGGTTTGAAGACCATGATATGTTTTTTCCAACCTTATTTTCCATTATTTAAATAATTTTTGGCATTTATTTTGCAATCAGGTGTTATGTAATTATCTCCCAGTCCTCTTCTCTGATATCTAACTTTAAAGATGTTCTTATTACTGTGCCAGTTAATGCAAGAAGAACAAATCAATGCCAGCGAAACTGACTTTTTTTTAAAAAAAAAACCCAAATCTTAAATTCCGCATAAAGAGAAAAGCATTTCAGCAGAAAATTCCAATAAGATACTAAATTTTGACCCAATGCAACATAAAACTTCCTGAAATACGTTGTATATTCTGTTTGTGATGGCAATTTTTGTTGTAGTAGCAATAATATTCAAAAATGCGTTTTTTTATGTAGCCAAAACCAGACCTTGGCTATGAGGTTCTCCGTATGATCAGGTTTTCTTTATCTGAGACATTGGCATTCTGAGAAGCTGAAGCGAGAATAGGAGGCAGGTCTTAGGGGGTTATGCTAGTAACCTAATGCAAAGTTACCTACATGTACTTGAAGAGACATAGACTACAGGTAACAAGTCTCTGACCGACAGAGCCAAGAGCAAAGTGAGGACAAATGTCAATCCCTGGCCATAAAGCTGTTGCACTGAGTGGTTCATGTCCGCACGGCTTAGGAAAAGTTGTTTTTACAGCGAGTTAAGAGACCTTTAATCTTTAAAAGAGCTAGGCAGAGCCAGTTAGAGGGACTCCGGAACAGGTTGCCCAGGGAGGTTGTGGAGTTCCCTTCTCTGGAGTAGTAATGGTAGTTGTTTTAAAAAATAAACAGAAAACGCATCTTGTCTTGCATTTCTTAATACTGCAGATGAAGGTGAATTAGTATTACCACATAATTGTAAGAAAAGAATATATTTTCTTAAGTACTAGAACAAATAACATTAAAGTGTTTGTATGAAAGGTTAACAAGACGAGGTGACAGAAGAGTTAAGCTGAAGATTTCTGAAATAACTCCTCTCCAATTAGAGTAAATTCTTCTGACTATATACTTCAGACTGCTTATGGTTTGTTAAACTGCCAGTAGATTTTGTTCTTGTAGCTATACAAATGACTAGACTCAAAATAATTTAAACTAGGTAATAAAATGTGATGGACTCATCTGTTTTGTTTTGGTTTGTTTTTTTCTGTTGACCAAATATGGAACATTAGCTTCTAAATTTAGGAGCTCAGAATTTATTTTAATTTACATGCAAAAAGTAACCAGTACATGAACAACTCATGCACTGAGTATTGCGTCACTATGTGCTTAACATTGGCCTTTACAGTCAGGCATCAAATCTGAATAATTTTCCCATTCTCACTATGGCATTACCATCCATGCTAGGAAGGACTAGAAACAATTGTGACTTTCTTAAAGTACAGGAAAAAATTATTCAGTGATGCTTTCTGGAAAATACTTGATTGCACTTATTCTATCTTTTGCACAATCTTTCTTTTTCAAACAAAAAAATACACACAATGCTGTAGTACTTGGCAGGTAATTTTTTTCATCTTGGAAACTATTATACAAATACTAAAAAAAATTGGACTGCAAGACTCTGGGCCTACATACAGGATGGGCATCTATGCTTTTGTATTTGTCTACAAATACATTTGTCCCTATTTCACCATGGATTGTGGTGGTTGACTGGAAAATGTAGGAAAGGTATACAAATTTGCACTTTTCCAGGAAGTTTTTAATTCACCTTTCCAGAATTCAGGTCAGTAAATAGTGCTTCATTACTAACCCGTTTTTTGTTCGCTTACAAATATTTCTGTCACATTAGGAAAAAAAAGAAAATAAGCTGATGATATGGAGGCCATACTTGTGCATTACCAGTTTTACCAGTTTTTATGTCTTACATTATATTTTTACTTCAATATTTTAGCAGTTTAAGGACATCAGTAATGGACACATGCATTTTAAAATGAAATGAATGTTTTAAACAGATATCACAATTCAGTCTAATGTAGCCAAAAATGGTGATTGAAGGGTCCTAAACCTGAAATTGGAGGAGTACAAGCAGATCTATTGTCAGCTTTAGCAGAGAACTCTTTCATTTGCCAATAAGAACAGACATCTTAGTCAATATTAAATCTTGTGAATTGACCCAACTTGTTAAATGAGAAATACCTTAAATGTGAGAAGTGACTTGAATAAGGTCGATGACAGTTCTCATTATCTACTAGAAGAAACATATTTAACACTGTGTACTTGAGACTTTGATTTCGTTTGGGGTTTTTTTCTGATCATTGCTTCATACCTTTACTTGCTTTCATCATTATGTCATTCATGTTTTATTGTAGTACTAATGAAAATAATGATGTCCAAACCAAATACATTATTTATTGTCAATGTAACATAAGGAAATTATCCCTCTGTGTTATGTAAATCAATGAAGAAAAGCAAATACATTAGAAATTAAAGGTTTACTTGAAATAGAAAACCAGAGCTATTACAGTCCTAAAATGCTTTTATCATAATCAAATCACTTCATCTTTATATCTCAGAGCAAATTAAGAATGGCTGAAATACAGAAGGCCTTGAATAAATTAATATAGAGGATTATTATTATTATTATACAACCAAAACAAAACAAAAGGCCTTCTGACTTCAAAAATCTTTTCATATTTTTCTGGGGAGCCCTGGACTTCTGTTGCTTCCTTCTTAGCTGCTGGCAATACATTCCTTAGAATGTATTACATAATGACTCCAAACCATTAATTGGAAATAAGTTTCTAAAATCACAATCACAATGATCTATGCTTCTATAAGGTTAAATTTTGTAATGGAGATTTTAGATTGGCATTAAAAGCAGTGTTGGGACACAAAACAATCTTTTTGAGGACACCATTTTGTATGCATAGACCAAGAATATTTCAAATTTACATAGTCTATGCAGTTTAATACCTTGTCTCTATTGTCTGCCAAAGACAGAAGAATATATCTATCTATCTTAAGTTCTTCTCTACAAAACTGAAATGTAAACACCAGTTCACATACAGACTTTTATTGAACGTTTCTGTGGTTTCTGACTGGTGGAGGAGAGGAGAAAACAAAAGCAAAAAAAAATGTCAAAAAGCATATAAGCAGAAGTATTAGCAATAGGTAAATTCCTTCATCCTTTGTACTTTGGATCTTAAACTCTTGGGATACAGGAGGATTACTTTAATTAAATATGTTGCAAGTGGAGATGGCTTTAGTTCAAATGTATCGATATGGTATTATTTTTGTGGTGTAGGACTGGTTAACTGTGTCAGAAATAAATTTATCATCAGAGTCAGGGTTCCCAAGATAATTTCAGTAGAGTATCCAACAGCAATAAAACATTTAAATGTTTTCCACAATGAAGAACTTTAGTTTAACCTTGTTCATGGACTGCATCATTTAACTGTACAAAGTTAGTGCCTTTACAATGTGAGAAAGAATGTTAATTCTCCTAGCATTATGTCTTTATATAACCTTTGGGTGGAGAGGGTTTGGGGATTTTTTTTTGGTTGGTTGGTTTCAGATTCATCTGAAACTATTTTCAGCTCAGGATTCTGCCACGTTCTCCATGCACATCACAGCTTAAATACCTACAATTACTAAACTGGATTGAGTTAGCTCCACTGCTTCACCTAACACAAGGTGGAATTCCCATTCCTCATGACTTCTCTGTAACTGTGTGTGTGTGTGTGTTAGGGGTGTGTGTGTATGTAGGTAAAAGCATGGTGATATAATTCTGAGAGATCCTTATCATACATATACATGTGCAATTATTGTTTCTAAATGCATTATCAACAAAAGTGAGCCTTAGCATAATGGTTGAAATTCTTTTGCTGTTTGTATTTATTCCATTTCTTTTCCATTTTGCCAATGCATTTCTTCAAAGTAGCTCAATATGTGCTGTATCTTCATGAATAAAGAGATATTGCGAGATATGTGATACCAAGATTCTGATTTTTCTTCGTTAGTGGAAAATTTCATCGTTTTAACTATAACAGCGAGGCTACTCAAGGAGTAATAAATAATTCTCAGAGCACATAATGTTTTAATACTTTCCATTATTTCTTTTCTTTAATTGTACATTAGCAATTCAAACATAGACATAAACATTCTGGAAAGATTGACCCAGGTAATGAGATTCTATTTTAAAATTTATAATCAGTTTAAATCCTATTTATGCAGTTCATTCCAACAACTTAAGCTGAGTTTGATTAATTAATTGTCCCAAACTCAGAGCAATGAAGGCATCATGAATTAGCATTGAATTATGAATTAAACTAGGTGATTTGCTCCAATGTGCCAGTTAACTCTTGTAGAGGCATTCATGGGCTTGCCTAGGCTTGTTAGTTTGAATGTTTTCTAACAAGCTAGCAAAGAAATAAGAAAATCCAAGGCTTTTCTCCCTGTGATGACAGTCAAATACTGAAGATAATATGCATCTTCAGACATACCAGAGAATAAATTTTTAAATTTCTTAAACAATTTGAAAAATCCTAGAGCATAAAACAAAGTTTGAATGGATTCTATTGTTTATTAAAACTACTGAAAATACATAGAATTTATAGACTTCAAAGACATAATTTAAGTGAGATCTAACTTTTTTTTTGGTTTAAATATCTTTGCAATGGATCAACAAGGCAGGTAACCTTGGAGTCTTCGTTCATTCTGGGGGGAGCTATTGGACTTAAGGGGACTACAGAGCAGCTGCAAAATACCTATATTAAGGCCTGTCTTTTGCCATGTATGCACTCAGAGAACCTCTCGTCATCATGTTCCTTGGTGATTATTAACCTCACACAAATGTCTGGTTGAAACATACTATCAACTAATAGGCTAAACACGTAAAGAAACCACAAAATTTAGTGATTTTCTTTAGTTCAATCTGAAGATACGGATTTTTTTCTAGCCAAAAGAAAAACAAAAGTTTTTATTCAGAGACAGACTTGCTAAGTTGTTCAAGTCCTCACCTAAAGCCTATTTCCTGAAGCCACCAAGTGAAATAATAGGGATTGCTTGATCTAATTCAAAAGGTATACTATGCTGAGTTTCCTGGTAACAGCTAGAAAGCAAATATTTGCAAAGGCAATTGAATTAGTGTTTAAATGCCAAACATTCAGTAAAGAGTGCTAGAACCATTATTGCTGCTAGAAGATACACTGTTGAAGCAATTACATTGCATTTATATTACAGTGCATTTATATTACAAACATAAAGAAAACAAATTTTACTATATTACTGTTACTTCCTTTGGCTGGGAGGATTTCCAACGAATATCTGCAAAACCACACCACTGATCTGCTTGAAATCCCTCTGGAAAGTCATTCTTTAATGAGGAAACAGGTTCTTCAGAATAGCTACTGTCCTGATGCTGAATGCACTGATACACAGACAGACCTCTGTTGTTTCCTCTTGACTTTCTGATTCTCTGCTTCCCACGTGTCTTTATCACCTTGTTCAACTTAACACAGAACGTAGAATATCTTTGTTAGGGGTAGATTTTTGTTTAGCTTCTGTACAACATCAACCACAGTGGTTTAAAGTGTCTACTTTCTGGATTACAGGGCTAATCGGCTAATATCTGGAGCAATGGGAAAGACGACTAAGAAAAATAAGCCTATTGTTGGCTGACAACATTTGCTATTCAGAGGTCTGCTTCTCCAGCGGAAATATGAGTCTGCAAATGGAAAAAGGTTGAAAACCACTGATCTAGCAAAATGTTACTGTATTCAATGACTTTGATTCATAGTCTGCAAGACTGGGAAGCAGCGTGTGAACAGACTGTGCTCAGGTCGGCTTTGTACAGTGTGCATCAGATTCCTTGTATATGGGATGCCCAAATACAGTTAGTCGTAGCTGATGTATGTCATGACCTTTTCAAACTGGAAGCCCACTTCCTAGGCATCCAAACCTTAAGATTGTGCTGATAGGGCCTAAATTAGTAGTAGATGCTGTCTTCGCTAACCACATCATTATATAATGAGGTATCAATATTTACGGAAATTAAGTCTTTTTTGACATGAAGATTGTGAAGATAAACAAAGCATAAAAATTACTTAAAATGTTGCTCTTTCTATGTCCTATGTGGAAGTTTCATGAAAACCTGAATGTGGGAAAACACAAATATGAAGCAAAAAATACCTTTTTTTAACTGACCCCTGCTACCCATTAAATCTGGAACCTTGGCTGCATTATGCCATTTTAAGAAGGCTGACACATAAATGTATGAGAATAATTTTCTTATTTTGTAATCCCCAGTAAATAAGTAACTCTGAATTATGGATTCATGCCATGTGATTTTGCTTGCTTTCCTTGTGCTAATACTATTATCATTTGCAGAAAGCATTTTACTTTTTTTCCTCTGGTTCAGTTTTCTGAGCAGTTTGCTTCCACAAATTATCTCATTTGCTGGGTCAGATGAGTGTTAGCTCTAGCACCAGAAAGAATACAAGACCAGGACAGCAGAGATTTAGGCTTGAACTATAGCAGAACTAGAGTCTGCTAAAGCAATTAGGCAGCATGTGTCAGGGTAAATCTTTTTTATATAAGTAGTCGTAAGTACTTTAGAGCTGCTTAGTTATGCAGAACTAATGATGAGTTATAGCTGTTTTATTTATTCATATATTAGCATTTCTTAAGGCCTCTAGAGGCCTAGGAGCCATTTTTGTGATTTCATTGCATCTGGCAACTTAGGGGTTACTCTTATACAGAACTTGCTTCCCTTTCCTCATATCAAAGAAAGCAGAAAGGAAACTCCAGTCATGGCCATTTGGAAGAAAGTAGCTGTAATCATGGTAACCCATTTGATCTACTCTCCACCATTGTGACACTTGGGACCATTTGAAGATGGTACATGCTGAGAGTATAGAACTGGATTCACTGAACGGTTAGATGTTGTTATCTTTAGTAAACAGTTGCCAGATCTGCCTAAAACAATCACAAATTATTGCAGCTCAGCTGCACACTAGCTGAATCTGCCATATGGCAGTACTGTGGAAATCATCCAGACATACTAAGGAGTTATTTCTTTTTTTAGCTTCCTCCTTACCCTAATAAAACATGTTTAGTTGTTATTTTCACTGTTTTTGTTGTTATATACACATAGCGGAAAAACCTAATGTGTTTTATAAATTATGACTGCTATAAAGCAAAGGTTCTGTTAGTGACTGAAGCAGTCAACTTTACTTTCCTTTGGGAGTTCTGATTCTAATCTCTCTTGGGGTTGAGATATCTCCAGCACTAGAACATGGCATAGTTCTTACACAATTTATCCCAGTACATTATGTATTATTTTTATTTTATGTATTATTATTTTATTTATTTTAATTTTATGTTAAAATCATTGGTGTCCCTCTGTCTCAGTGTCTCAGAATCACGTGCTCTTAATGTGATGACAGTCCAGGAAGTGAAAATTTTTGTTTGCCCCACATGGAATGCTTTTGGAAGTTGTCTGGAAACTGCAATTTGGAGTCGATGCAGAGCCCAACCGCAGGCAACACAAATCTTTGCATAGTCCCTTCTCCTGCTTTTATTCAAACTGACTGCTATCAAACATTAATTTCCACTTTCAGTGACCAATTTTAATTTTATTCAAATGTGTTTGAAATAGATAAGGATTTTAAATTATAATTTTCCCTTATAGAACATAATGCTTCAATAATATAGTTCAGATATTTTATAGTCTCAGACATTCTTTTACAGATACTAAAATTGATTGCTTATGTCAAGTTGCTGATATGAACTATAAATTCACACAGATAATAAACTATAACTGGACATTTAACTAAAAAGCAGATTAAAATTGCATAACTATTTTAAAGATGGAAAGGGTAAATTCATACCACCTTCATTTGATCTGCTGTACTAGAAGTCTAGTTGCCCCTGTTAATGGAGAGAAACAGAGGCAAATTCAGGTAATCTCCTTCAGGAAGTAAATCGCTTTCCAATAAATTTATACCATATTTATTCAGTAAATATATTTCTAAAAGCATAAAAATTGTTGGTTTAAAACATTTCTAAATAGTAGGATTTAAAATATATTGCTTAGATTACCCATCAAAAGATGTTACTCACAAGGTAAAGAAAAAAATTAAGTGGCATTTTTAGACATGCTAGATCTTTCTGTAATCTTGCAGGTGTTGGGGTTTTTCTGGTTGTTCAGGAAATTGAACTTCCACTGAATGTAGACCATTTAAATACAGTCCATTTCATATCTTTTCCTTGTTACTTTTATAACTAGCTTGGTTACTTTAAAAATTTTTACTTTATAGACACTTTCTATTTGAAACTTTCAGTCAGAGAAAATGTTCAGCTAAATGAGAAAATACCACAAGTGTCAACTTCCTGGTTTGCTTTTTTTTTTTCAGTTTTGATTTTTTTTTTAGTAAAATGGATCATGAATCAGCTCTCTTTCTATGTTTCTTCATGTCAAGATTTCAGCTTGTAGATGTGTGGATTTGGTTGTTTATACCAAAACTGCCGTTCTGTCTAGTGGGATTTTTAGTGGATGTATAAGTATTGTATGTAACATTTCACAGTTTTAAGTGGATAACTGATGAGTGCAGCTTAACCCAGTATATTCTGGAAAATAATTGTATAAAGAGTTGTAGATGATTTCCCAAGGTTCAATTTTCTCCAGCACATGGTCCTCAGCACCATGTATGAGGACCACTGTTAGTTCAGTTGGGCCAGCAAACTGAAAACATGTTTTTGATCTGTTTACCCATTGATTCATAAAGGAAGTAGTCAGGAATCCCTACACTGAAGACAACTAGGTATTATGGCCTACATCACACCTTCAAAGCCCAAATAATTTGATAATACTATGTAATTTAAGGTCTGACTTTGTTACCAGCAACTGCAGGACACATGAACTTGTTTCTGTCCTACAACAGTTAAGCAAAGCTATGAATATGCATATTTCTGGGGGATTCTGGGATTCTGGTAGTGTTCCTTGGGTTCTGTTGCTATTTCTTGATGAAATTAGGTTAAGTCTTTGTTTTCCTGAGTGATATGCAAAACTAATTTTTCTGTTAACTCAGGAGGTTCATTACTTCCATTTTGGACTGTCAGCCCTAATTTCACATCATTTTCTACCCACAGGGAATTTTCCAAAATTTCCTAATGGATCTTATATGCTCTTTCATTTATGAACCAGATAAGTAACACATTCTTTGTTAGAAGATCAGCTATTCATCAGTTCAATCTTATTATGGACATTCAGTTTTTGGGGCCATCTAATACTATCTCAATAACAATGTTTCTAAATTACTGTGTAAAAACATTTAGGAAGTTACACAATTAATACACATACGTGTGTTCATATGTATACGTTTTTGTAAGTATGTGTGCAGGGAAGACTTGGACTTAAAATACTTCAGAGAGAAATATATATATAACATGCTAATGTTTCTTGTATTTTGCACAAAGTTTATGTCATGTTTTTCTCATATTCTCATAAATTTCGGGACAGGCCAGTACACTCAACTGTACTGAAATTCCTTTTTAATATGGCCATCTGCTCTATCAGAAGACACAGACATTTCATTTTGAGTTTTTACTTTTACAGCTCCATTGTAAAAAATCAGAAGAAAATTAAACAGCATCTCAGGGTAGAAAGTGAGGATTGTCTTAACTGAATGAAAGCAGAAAAAATGCTTTTGCAGAATGTAATCTGCACGTTGACCAAATTGTCTCTTTGTCCTGGTAGATTGCCTCAGGGAACCTTTACCATTTCCCAGTAGTGGAGCTCTGCCTTTCAGGAAGTGGAAGAAGTTCTGATCTGAATGGAAAGACAAGCAGGAGTAGAGTCTGTGCAATCATATCAGCACTATCAAAGTATCTAGGAATGAACTTTACATTGTGCGCCACATCAAAGACCTACCCAGCTTTCCTTTCCAGCAAACCTTTACCTGTCTCTGTATTTAAACTGAATCACAGCATTTCCCCAGTACAATGGATTCAAGCACCACTTTGGAGAACTGTTGAGTGAGGGACTCCAAGAGGAGTCCCTGGCCTGTATCAGGAATAGCGTGGCCAGCAGGACTAGGGAAGTCATCGTGCCTATGTACTCAGCACTGGTGAGGCCTCACCTCGAGTACTGTGTTCAGTTTTGGGCCCCTCACTACAGGAAGGACATTGAAGTGCTGGAGCGTGTCCAGAGGAGAGCCACCAAGCTGGTGAGGGGTCTGGAGAACAAGTCCTATGAGGAGAGGCTGAGGGAACTGGGCATGTTTAGTTTGGAGAAGAGGAGGCTGAGGGGGGACCTCATTGACCTCTACAACTACCTGAAAGGAGGTTGGAGAGAGGTGGGGGTAGGCCTCTTCTCCCAAGGGAATAATGACAGAACCAGAGGAAATGGTCTGAAGTTGCGGCAGGGGAGGTTTAGGTTAGATATAAGGAAGAATTCTTTTACTGAAAGAGTGATCAGGCCCTGGAACATCCTGCCTGGGGAGGTGGTGGAGTTGCCATCCCAGGAGGTATTTAAGGAAGGTGTAGACACGGCTCTTCAGGCCATACTCTAGTGCCCAAGATTATTGGTTTGTGGTGGGGTGTTGTGTGTGGTGTGGTGTTGTTGGTAGGGGGTGTGGCTGGTGGGTGCTTTTTTTGCATGGGGTTTTTTTTGTTTGGTTGGTTTTGGGTTTTGGTGGGTGTTTTTTGGTTGTTTTTTTTTTTTTTTTTTTTTTGTGGTTCGACTCGATGATCTCAGAGGTCCCTTCCAACCATGGAGATTCTGTGATTCTGTGATTCTATGAATGCAATTCATTTTGAACACTACCTTTACTGAGGGGATGTATTTTACAATCTCCCTTTTTCTGATTACAGAATATGGCTACATTTAATTTATAAAATCAGTAATTACTACATATTATGGCTTGTGAAAATTCAATAATTGATAATTGCTATATTAATCTTCTACTCAAGCAAAAAAATGTCTTGATAATTAGTAGCGTGGATAAGGAATATAATTGCCTATTGTGGAATATATGGCACTCAAGCAGTTGAAGAGGCCATGTCTACTAGTGCTCGCATTTTAGGGCTTGAGAAGCCTGTATGTTATTAATGCAGCCTGTAACTTATAATGTATCTTTGGGAAAGGTAAAGTGTGTGTGGATCAAGGGGTGGAATGTAGTGATCCTGAGCTATAGAGGATTACACATGTAAGAGTCAGTGATCAAAGGGACCAAAAGGGAGATCTTCTTTTCATGGTCAGGATCAGCTCTACTCTGCACAGTGCTCCAGGAAAAAATCCCAGTAGGCTCTGTCTGATGTTGCATAAACACAGGAGCCCATAGGGACATAAGGTTTACACGCTAACTGTATTCCTCCTCTTATTCTGTCTTATTAAATAAATTATTTAATTAATTCATTTAATGTTGGACTGTTCTTATTGAGACCCAGAAAGACACCTGCACCTGCTCACTTTCATCTCACTGCCCACTCCCAAGTGCCAAAAGACATGTCTTTGAAAACCATGGGAAGAAAACAGAAGACATAGCTATGCAGTTTATGCTTTTGAATACTGGGAACATACTAAAAATACCTGTAATTTTATAAAGAAAGACAGAAATATGACTACACAAAATAAAACCAGTTGACCGTAAATTTCTGTCTCTCAGAGCATAGCTCCCTGCAGTGTCCACTAAACTTATCCATTCTCTCAATGTCGATCCGTAACAAAGTCTGCAGAAAAAGCTCTTACTGCTTTTCCAGTTTAGATGACAATGGCCAAATGTGCAGTTCACAATTAAAGAAAATCACTCTTATTGGTGGTAATTGTTTCAGAAAATTTAATTGAAAAACATCACTAGAAAAAATTAAACCACCAAATGCATATGCCCATTTCTGGCCAAGAAATTTCTGTATATAGAAGAAATGAATTCCATAGTCTTTAAAACTGAATTATGTTCTGCAGGTAAGTATGGTCTTAGCTAGCACTAGAAAAATAAAATTTAAAAAAATGTAATATATAAAGATGCAATTATCATTTTTCCTCTGTTCATAAGTTAAAATGTAAGTCGAGTAAATTTTAAAAGGCAGTTCATGCTGGAGACAGGAGCAGGATTGCTGCTGACTGACAAGACTCTATGTACAAATACTAGTAACACCTGGAAAATCACAGAATCTGTCTTAACACTACATGGTGTTATATCTCCAATAAATCTGAGTACATTAACCAGCTTCTCAAGGAGCTATTTCAATTAAACAAGTGTTACTGATTATTTCATCATTATGTTCTACTGACATACAATGCAATATATGTTATTTGGTGCATGTTTGTATACGTGCTGAGATTATGAGTTTATGGAATAACACTAAACAAAAAGGTTATAAAATTAGTAATCAGAGGTAATGCAACTAAAAAAAATCTTTGAGAAAGGAATACTGTATATATTTTTTACAGCTTTTCTTTAAATCTAAATGTTGAACACATCCTGGTGTTACGAGTTTTGGCTTGCTATGTGGATTTTTTGCTATTATTGTTTTTTTCATTTGCTCATTGTTTGCTGGCTGGCATTTGAGTACAAAAGTGTCACTGGGTTCTCTAAATATAAACATTTCTGTCTGTACTGTTTTCAAATGGATTCTAGCCTTCTCTGATCACTCATGAAAGGAGGAGCATATTTGTTCTTCAGAAACCCTGGCTCTACAAAGTTAAATTTTTTTCTTCTGTATTTCCAGGAACACTCCGGAGGCTGCTGACCTCTTTCTCAAACAGATGCTTTTTGATTTCTGCACACATCAAGAATTTTATGTTGATACAGAGGAAGGAAGTGGGAGAGGGTCAAAAGTAATTTCAAAACTGACTCTGCTCTGATATCAGAGGAAAGCCTTGTCAACACCTAAAGGGAAAATCTGCTCGGATTTTCAATTCTGGAAAACATTTTTAGGTTTATTTTGAATGTATGTGTATATGAACGTATATTAGAAAAGCAAGTAGTAAGTGATAAAGCAGTTAATGAATATTCTTTAACACAATTTGCAAAGAAAAGAGGAAAAAGAGCGTGGATATGTATTCTTATGGCTGCAGACATTGGACTGTCCTGTAGCAGTCAGGTCAGGAGGTACTTATGGTACTTTAAACCTCTCTACTGATCAGCAGTAAATCTACTCTGCTTCTCAATACATAGTTATGTTTAATAACATACCATGTGCAAAGTCAAAAGAAGAGACAAATATTTTAATTTCTCTACATCAATGACTTGTTGGTGTACCTATTAATAGGCCTGTTCTATCGACCTCTGTGACAGTGCTGATATAAAACCTTCACAGTGGTGTGAATCTACAATAATAAGAAACATTTCTTTTTAAACTTTTACCTCCAAATCTGGTAGAAGGCAGGCAAAACAGTAGGAGATATACTTCAGTTTTTCTTTTATTTTGGGATAACAACAGTGGAATGAATTTATTGAAAGTGGAAACATTATATATAAACATGCAATTCCTTATAATCAGGATCACTCATTTGACCTAAATAGTTAATATCTTTAAAATCAGTGGATACAGGTAAAATTTGGAGGTTGTTTTCGAAAATACAGCTGTGGGATATGTGACTGCTGTTTACCCAATGTCAGATAAAGCATGTTCAGATTCAGATATTATTTCATATTCTGTAGTTTCTTTCTTATTCTACATTGATAAGAATTTTATGATTGGGGGAAAGAAACACAACAGCCTGTATATTAATTTTGAATTAAGATTGCTCCTTAATGTCGGTGTCATGAATCTGCATTTCCTTGGATATGCTAATATTATTATTCAATTCATCTTTTTTTTTTTTTAAACTAGGATTTAATTTGTTTTTGTTCTCTCTGCAAAGTGTCTGATAACATGTTATGACCTTTTCATTATGAAATTTCAAACATTGTTTTCATAAGACTGTAAGTGACATTTCTGCCAACTACTTCAGGTAAAGTGAAAGTTGCCCTTCCGCTCAATATCTGGAATATGTTCAGAAGTAACAATAGAGACATCTTTGAACGTATTGAAGACAAGTGCAGTCAACAATTAGACTAAACTTTTTTTTTCAACAAAATTCATGGAGATCAAGCTCAATACAAGCCATCAAGAAATGTAATGGTACATGACATCCGTGTAGTATGTATAATAAACATATTTTTAATCCAATTAGTGGAAAATGCCAGCTACAATTTTAACTTTGGGAAAAAAAAAAAAAAGAAAAAAGAAAGAAAAAGCCCTAAAAGTTAGGTAAGCACTTAAGATGACAGCTGAATTCCTTGTGCTATTGACATATATGTTGATTTCATTTTAATGACAAGTCTCAGAGTTGTTCCTTCCACCTACAGATAAGGTGACCTTCTAGCATCTTGCTTAATTCAGTGGTTCCAGACAAATTCCCTGGTTGCTAACCTCAAGGGTTCTTGTCACATGGTCCTGTGTTACTGGACAATCATTCTAGTAGATACTATGAAAACTAGAATATATAATTCAGAGTCTAATGCTTTCTACTGGCAATGGATTTTATGGAGATATCTTCATTTCAAGAGTTCCTGAAGGTTCTATAATGATAATTCATATCCTTTTGTGGTGATGTGGTGTCCTTGTATGCAGAGATTTTCTATTAGATGATATAATTTATTTTGAAGGGAAGATTATTCAGGACTTTTATGTAGTAGGTTCTACAACAGCTACAGTGAATCCTGCTGAGTTCTAGCGCTACCAAGCAGGAGGAATAGTTTTGTTCTTTTTCAAATAAAAAAGGGGAATAACACTTAAATAAAGACAGTACCCCATAAGTACCAGAATCTACTGCCAGCTGCTAGGTTTAAAAAGAGACAGTCTCAGTTAAAAGTGAACTAAGATTCAGATTTAATCTAAAACCTGAACTTCGTACAATAAGGCATTCATATGATAATTACTTTGATTAATCCTACAGAAATAAAAGAAAGAAATTTTATCCAGGACCAGTCTGGATAAGTGGAATTATAACTAAAAATCAAGATCACATGTACATTTCCACTGAAGGAAATTACTGTTATAATAATGTTTTTAACACATCGATTACATTTAAGATCTGGTACCTAATTCAAATCCATGTGAAAATACTGGAGAAGACCTCATCTAAAATAAGGATACACTTTTATAAAATATGTAAGAAAAGATGAAAAAAAATTTGAAGCTTTAAGACTGTAATAGCTATTTTGGATAATCATTAAATAATAGTCTTTACAATGCAACGTACTATAATATAGTCTAAGCATATGATTTCAGACTAGAATTTTCCACATAATGCATAAATGCCTTTAACTGAAATAAAAAATTACTTGCATCAACAGATGTCAACAGATAGGAAAATAAATAAATAATATTAATGACAATCTAAGCAAAAGGATATGACTGTGAAACTCATGGTTAGTTTAAGAAACAGCAAAGAAAACACAATGCTTGTGTTTTAGTGGAAAGTGATCCTCTTTTCAGAACTTCCACATGTCAAAGGAGAGTTAATTAATTCAGAAGGGCTAGACTTGCTCCAAGGGTGCAAACCAGGTCTACATTACACAACTGTGCAGCATGCTCTTCCGTCAGTCATGAGGCTGATTGTCTATTCATTCAGATAGCTTGTGCCATAAACTGCAAATTCTCAGCAGAATTTCTCTCTCCCATTTCAAAATGACATTTTAACTTTTGGGTTTTTTAAGACTGTTTTTACTACTTTATTTTCTGCTTTGCCTATTGATTTTTCTAACCTTTTGACAGAAGCTTTACTTACCTTTTCTTCCTGCATAATTCTTTTAAATTACATTCAGGCCACCAGACAAATTCTGCTCCCCATTATACAAAAATACAGTAAATCCACAGAAGTTAAAATAAACGGGTTAGATTCATACTGTCCTGATTCTGATCAAAAATAGATAAATTGGCTTCTAGTATTCCAGCTTTTAATGCAGGTAAAAGTGTAATGGGCCAAGTTAATTCCCAGTGGAACTACACTAATGTCTGCTGAGTTCTAGTACAAGAAACCAGGCATTTTCTTTATAATCTCTAATTAAATATATTTTTTTTTAATTCTCTGAAACATAAATCCTCAAATCTAAGAATTTTGAAGGTATGATGGTAATTACTGTTACGAGTCTGACAGCAACACTTAAGGCACTTTCTTAACTGTGGGGCACATGCACATAATTTTGTATCCCAAGCTTTCATTCCTTATTGATCTATTTCAAGTGTGCTACTGAATATATCATTTTGCCCTCTTCCACACCAGATTTTTCCAATTGGTAAAAAAGACATACATGTCAACAGTGTGAAGGTCCATCCTCAACCAAAGGTAGGAGTCACTTAGGATAAGCATTTGCATCCAAACCCTGGAAAATACTCCAAATATTAAATTTTAGACATGCCTGTAGACATTTTTGGAAACAATGTTCCTTCTATTTATGGTTCAAAGTTTTCAGATATTATATTTTAAAAGACAACTAGATAAAATACATAACAAAAAAGCCACAGCTTGAAAAAGAAGTAACATTACATAGATTTAAAAATATTAAATCTATGTTTTCCACAGTTAAAATTGGAAATGTCGGGGGAAGGGGAAGGAGGGGAATCTGACTAGAAATTTTTCTATGCCATACATATTTCATAGAATCATGGAACTGTTTTGGTTGGAAGGGACCTTCAAGGATCATCTAGTCCAAACCACTCCTTTGACAGGGATATCTTTCACTAGATCAGGTTGCTCAGAGTCCAGTCCAACCCAACCTTGAACATTTCCAGGGATGGGAGATCCACAGCTTCTCTGGGCAACCTTTTCTGGTGTCACACAAAAATTATTGTAAAAATATCTTCCTTATATTGAAGTTAAAGTTACCCTCTTTCAGTTGCCCCTTATCCTGTCACCTGAGACTTTGGTAAAAATTCTCTCTCTGTCTTTTTTATGAGTCCCCCTTTAAGTATTGAAAGGCCTTTTCTCCACACTGAACAATTCCAACTTTCTCAACCTTTCTTCATAGGTGAGGTAGGAGGTACATAAATGGAGCACCTCTCCTATCAGGACAGATGGAGAGAGTTGGGGTTCTTCAGCCTAGAGAAAAGAAGGCTCCGTGGAGACCTTATTGCAGCCTTTTGGTACCTAAAGGAAGCCTATAAGAAGGATGAGGATAAAACTTTTTAGCAGGGCCTGTTGCAATAGGGCAAAGGGTAATGGTTTTAAACTAAAAGAAGATAATTTTTTACAATGATGGTGATGAAATATTTGAACAGGATGCCCAGAGAGGTGGTAGCTGCTTCATTCCTGGAAACATTCAAGGTCAGGTTGGACAGAGCTCTGAGCAACCTGATCTAGTTGAAGATGTCCCTGCTTATTGCAATCCAAACAATTATATGATTCTATGATTCTGTGATTCTATGGTTTTGTGATTCTAGGTGTTCCAGCCCTCTAACCATTTCTGTGGCCCCTCTTCTGGACCCACTCCAACAGGTCCATGTCCTTCATCTACTGGGAGCCTCAGAGCTGGACGCGGTATTCTAGATGGGGTCTCACTAGAGCAGAGTAGAGGGGCAGAATCATCTCCCTCAACCTGCTGGCCACTCCTCTTTTAATGCAGCCTGTGGTATGATTGGCTTTCTGGGCTGCAAGCGCACATTGTCAACTCATGTGCAGCTTTCCATCCACTAGTATCCCCAACTCCTTCTCCTTAGGGCTTCTCTAAATCCATCCATCCATCCATCCATCCATCCATCCCCCAGTTGATATTGATACTGAGGACTGCCCTGAGCCAGGTGCAGGACCTTGAACTTGGCCTTGCTGAACTTCATAAGGTACACACAGGCCCACTCTTCAAGCTTGTCTAGGTCCCTCTGGATGGCACCCCCTCTATCTAGAAAACCAACCACACCACTCAACTTGGTGCCATCTGAAAACTTGCTGAAGGTGTACTATCCCACTATGTCATCACTATCTATGTCATTAATAAAAACATTAAATAATATTTGTCCCAGTATGCACCTTTGAGGGTCAACACTTGTTACTGGTATGCATTTCATCATTGAGCTGTTGGCTGCAACTCTGTGGATATTGCCATCGATCCATTGCTTTATCCATTTATCAGTCCATCCATCAAACCTATATCTCTCCAATTTAGCAGCACCATTACTGGGGAGGACTGTGTAAAATGCCTTACAGAAATCCAGGTAGATGACATGAGTAGCTGTTCCATTGTCTGCTGATGCAATTATCCCACCATAGAAGGTCACAGTACTAGTCAGGCATGATTTGGTCTTGATGAAGACATGTTGGTTGTCTTTAATCACCTCCCTGTCTTCTGTATGTTTCAACTCTTCTTCCAGCAGGATCTGTTCCATGGTCTCAGAGGACACAGAGGTCAGGCTGACTGGTCTGTATTTCCAAGGGTCCTCCTTATTACTGTTTTTAAAAATGGGTATAATATTCCCTTTTTTCCAGTCACTGCAAGTCACTGGAAGTCACTGCCTTTTAAATTTGATGGAGTCATGAAATCACCTGTTGTGGTTTAGCCTAAGCTGGCAGCTAGGACCATGCAGCCACTCACTCACTCCCCCTCATTGGGATATGGGAGAGAATTGGAAGAGTAAAAGTGAGAAAACTTGTGGGTTGAGATAAAGACAGTTTCATAAGTAAAGCACATGCTGCTTGTGCAAGCAAAGCAAAACAAGGAATTCATTCATTACTTCCCATTGTCAGGCAGATATCCAGCCATCTCCAGGAAAACAGGGCTCCATCATGTGTAATGGTCTCTTGGGAAGACAAAATGCTATAACTCCAAACACCCACTCCTTCCTTCTTCTTCACCCATCGTTGTTTGCTGAAAATGACATAATGTGGTATGGAATATTCCTTTGGCTAATTTGGGTCAGCTGTCTGGGTTTTTTCCTCTTCCAACTTCTTGTGCACTCCCAGCCTACTTGCTGGTGGGGTGGCATGAGGAGCAGAACAGGCCTTGACTGCTCAGAAACAACTAAAACCACCAGTATGCTATCAGCACTATCTCTCAAGCCAAATCATAGAATTACAGAATCATAGATTTGTCTAGGTTGGAAGGAACCTTTAAGATCATCTAGTCCAACCCTCAACCTAACTCTGATAAAAAAAAATAATCACTAAACCATGTCACTAAGCACTATAATCCAAAACATAGCACTGCACCAGCTGCTAGCAAGAAAGTTAACTCCTTCCCAGCTGAAACCATGCCATCGCTGTATGCAATACTTCCACTATCCTGCTCCTTTCTAGCAATAAGAAAGATGTTGAATTTTAGATTAAAAAATCAGTGATTTTAGTGAGATTTTCAATGCTTAGGCTATATTTCAAAAGTATCGTGCACACTTGACAATTCCATATTAAAAAAATAACAAGTCCCCTAAAACATTATATGACATTTTCCTATCTCATAGAATTACTGGTTTGTGCAAATATAATTCTTCATCTTAAAACTGTTTATAAGTTATTACCTTCTAAAATTCTACTTTCAGCGTGAGTGCACTTCTCTGGGTTTAATAACTCTGAAATGGCTGAAACTGTAGGATTATATTTTAGGTCACTTCAGTACAAAAAACTAATTGAAAAATTGTTTCATACATCATCAGTGGAACAATTGAATCAACGTTAAGAAAACCTGTTTCAAGTCAAGACTTATTTAGAACTGCGGTCATTATTATTTATCCTTTTATTATACTTCAGTCTGGAGGTACTCATGCCAAGGCTTTTTTGGCCTCCGGTGAAAAAGATTTCTTCCTCATCCTGTAAGTGGTATTCATTATAAGCTTTTACACCAAATATATCCTTTTGCACATGAACATAAACAGCCTTTTCTTCAGGTCTTGCAAGAACCCTATATTTGATTTAGGAGATTAATCACTTTGGGAGGGAGGTGGAGGGAGAGGGGCATGGGATGGGATGGGGAGAGGTGAACCTGTTTGTTGGGAAAACTGTATTGTAATATTTAACAATATTTAACAAATATCACACAGAGTATAACCAACTGGTCAAAAGAAGTGATTGATCTGCAGTATAAAGTGTTGGTGCAGCCTCACCTTGAGTACTCTGTGCAGCTCTGGGCTCCACAATTTAAGATGCATGCGAAGGTCCTAAGGAGGGCAACAAAGCTGGTGAAAGGGCTGGAAGGATTGTCATATGAGGAACAGCTAAGGACTTCGGGCTTTTCTAGTTTAGACAAAAGGGGGCTGAGTGGCAACTTCATTGATCTCTTCTCCCTGGTATCCAGTGACAGGATATATGGGACTGATTCAAAGCTGTGCCAGCGGAGCTTCAGACTAGACATCAGAAAGCATTTCTTTTCTAAGAGCACGGTCAAACACTGGAACAGGCTTCCTAGAGAGGTGGTGAATGCCCTAAGCCTCTCAGTGTTTAAGAGGCATTTGGACAATGCCCTTAATAGCATGTTTTGACTTTTTGGTCAGCCCTGAATTGGACTAGATGATTGTTGTAGGTCCCTTCCAACTGAAATTCAATTCAATTCAATTCAATTCAATTCAATTCAATTCAATTCAATTCTATTCTATTCTATTCTATTCTATTCTAACATTTTAACTATTGTACAAAGGAGACTTTTTTTTCCTCTCCAGATATGCAGTTACAGAGAATGTTTTTACTCAGTCCTGTTGTAGTTGGGTAAGGAACCAAGGAACACATATCGAGGGACCTGAATAAATCCTTGACTGATATTTGAGTTAGAGATTTTGGGTTTACAAGACACGGCATTCCATCATTCTCCCAGACTGAATATAAAATTGAAAGTCTCAATAATATCAAGCCTTTAATGCTTCTTCAGTTCTGAACTTAAACATTTTTATTTAGATTGTAGAATATACATTTCACTACAATTTCCAGTAAGTTATTAATAATGTTAAATTAGTAATGTTAATTGGCTACCAAAATTTTCATAACTCTTTGATGACTTTTCACATAGGTCTCACATCCAAGGCCATACAACACCATATGAGAAGTCCAGTTAGAAGCACACAATTTTCTTTCTTCAGTAGTTGCCTTTTATTATCAAAGTTCAAAGAGTTTTGGAAAGTATCTGAAAGCTGCTGGTACAATCACCTTAGAAAATTGCAGTATGAGCCAGTGATTAAAAAAACTATCTGCAGTATTTCACCAGTATATTTCATACGTGAACAGAGACAGGTGAAAGGAGTTGGTTGGCATTCTGATGAAGAGAGGCTGGTACTTGGTAAAGCACTTTTGATTGACAACACAATTTCATAGAGATGTTTCCTAGTAAACCTTTATAGAAAGTACTATTCTACCAAAATATTTTAAGATGCCTGTCAAAATTGTACCTATGAAAAGAAACAAACAACCTATGCAAACAGAATACATACAGCGGTAATACAATACTTACCCATGACTACTGAAAGGCTCCAGTAAATGACCCAAAAGTTATATTGCTGATGGTTTTGGTATAGAGTCGGTGATAGTGATCAGACCTGGGAATTATTTTATTTTATTTTTTTAAAACTTGGGGAAACTTTTAAGATCTCTTTTTCAGGGCTCTTCTTTTTTCCACATAGCAGCATATCACAGAAAGCTGATTCATCTCTTACGTTCAGTATTTGGACTTTATATTTTCCACAATCTAATTTAGTTTCCAAACCTAAAACTTCTCACTGAACTGGAACAGCAAAACAATTGCTTCAGGCTAAATTAGATTTGTTAACTCTTCTCAACAGAACAAGAATACAAATGATGTCTCAGGAATGGATGCAGAGTCCAGCAGATGCCGTATCATCATTTAAAAATAAAACATTGCCAAATTCATTAACATTTGTTTACGTAAAAAATGTTAAAGTAAATGTAAGTGTGAATAATTAAAGTAAATTACCACATTGTTATCTTTTGTAAATATATGGAGACATTCATATATGAAAAAAATGTTTCATTTTGCAATATATCTATCGATTTTTCCAGGTTCTAGCCAGCAGTGTTTCTTTTCAAATGTTCATCCTGTCTTTTCAACATCTGTGTGATAACTGGTTTTACAGCCATATGGCCAACTTAAAAAGTGCCTTGAATTCATGGATGATACAATTTAAAAGTGTACTTTGGAGGAAAACTCACTTAAAAAGTCAACAGGGGATTGAATTAGCCACCAGAGTATAAGCAGCCAATAGGGCTGATATGAGCTGTTGCTGGTTAACTCGGCTTATCATATGCTAAATTGCCTTGTGAATATGCATTGTTTTGTTTCATATTGCCTGACATTTTGACCTGTGTTAATAAGCCCAATTTGGGAGCAGGTTAGTTGGAATGTGGGAATGAGATTCCTTAAAGCAAAATGATGTGGGTGAATTGCCACACTGAAATAATAGTTCTGTGTCTGGCACTCTTTTCTCTGCTGTCCTATTGACTGTCTACACTAATAAATCTATGAGTGTACTTGTGTACCTCAGCTGCAGTGGTATCATCTTGACAACTTGTTCTATTCCCATTTATCATAATCAAGTGTCATGCTTTGCTATTGCCCAAGGCAAGTTCGCATAGCTGAGCTCAAAATGTGATTATTCATCAGACATGCCTCATGTTCTGTGTGGCTCATGCTGAGGTCTTAGACTTTAATGAATCACATTGTTTAAAGAGAGTCCAGGCTTATCTGGAGAGCACTCTAGTGCACAAGCATCTGTGAGGACAAATGAAGGGAAAGGGGACACTTAGCACTGATCCAGCACCACAACACAGAACAGAGGTTAAGCTGAGTTATGCCAATGACAGGAAAGGCAGAATTAAGAACAGATATAACGTTCCCTAGCCAGAGGGTTTGAATAGCTTTTTCTGGCAGAGATATGATCAGTGAACCATATCCTGTAATAATCATTTAACAGTTCTTTCAGATAATTTCATAGAGGTGTAGAAAACCCACAGGGCCTTTCAAGAATAGACATGCTTTAGAAGTTAATCTAGGTTATTTTTACAGAGTGATGTGACTCAAAGTTGAGCAAATGGGTATATTTTAAAAGTTTGTTCTTTGGTTTGTCTATACGCAAGAGATACCATTTGATAGAAGACAAACTGTCATAGATGGACACTAAATAATTGTCCTTATTAAACATAGGTGAATATACTGTACAAGCATACATATGTGGTGGATGAATAGCGTATGTGTGTGTTTTTGAAAAGAGATCATAGTAAAGACAAGTTATAAGATCTTTAAGCAGGGCATTTTATCTTTCTTGCAGTTTTATTGTACTTAAAATGCCAATTTCTCAGGTGAATTCTCAGTTACTTCCACTTGGCATATTTATTACCCAAGAAAATCAGATTTCCAGTAAGGACATTGAATTCTGTTCTGAAATTCAGGTGCAGAAATGGTGGAATATTTTTCCTGAAAAAGAATTTGAAACTGAGTATTTGAAGTTGCAACTGTTGAGAGAAAAAATGATTGTTATTTTCTAATTTTTGATCATTAAAAAGAAGTATTTGCCAAAAGTTTATCAGCTATGTATCAGTGCAGAAATTTCTTTTTCCATTTAGTCAAATGAAAGAATTCAGGGTAGACATATTTATTTTGCAAAAAAATGTTGTGGAAATCATGCAGTTTTTCAAGATTTCTCTCACTGATCAGCCCAGCTCTCAGGAGCTGTGATGCTTTCAGACTGCTGCAGGATTCCTGAGTTTTCTTGAAGTTCTTGCAGGTAAGAGTGGTGCCTGAAGGGCTTGGGCTCCAGGATTTCTCCAAGATATCAAGTTATGTAATAGGCTGTTTAATAGGAAGTAGACATCACTTGCTCCGCAGATGCAAGTTTCCCAGAAATTCTGTTTTAAATGTCCACGGGAATATTTTTTTTCCATGTGAAAATTTGGGAAACTCTTTCTGAAGGAAATTTGTTTTGTACTGATGATTTTTTTTCCTTTTCTTTTTTTCTTTGTTATTGAAATTTTGACATTTCCAAAAGCTCAGGAGTCTGGAAACAGTCCATGGCTAACCAGTCCATCTTGTTTAACATGTTCTAGGCATAATTCTAGGATAATTAGTCTCTACTACAACATATCCTGAAATTGTGGAGTTTGTTTCCCCTGCAGCTATATAGGCCACCTATAACAAAAAGTCTCTTTCATCATTTAAAAAAAAAAAAAAAGAATAGTAATCCTTTTGGATCTCTTGGTTGTTGGTTTCCATACAAGAAGATTATCACATTTTTTCACATTTCTTTCATCTCCAATTCATTTGGGGTGTCTGATGTTCACAATAGTCAATCTGGTATTTAATTATGCTCATATAACCTTTATTATCCCCAAGCTAAGTGAATCTCTTTTTTAACTGTAAAGGTGACAAAGGAGTTTTTCACTGTGTTAAACTGTGAAGTACTCATTAAAGGCATAAACTGTTTTAAGTAAAAATTCAACTCTTTATTACTGAAATTTATCTCAGAAAGAGGTCAGGCTAAAGAGTAGAAAAGAAGAAGCAGGAAAATTTTAGCTTTCACATTAAATAATACATGCATAGCTCTAAGGAAAATCAAGGTATGGAACAAACTTCTATGAAGTTTATAGTTACTCAAGATAGGCTAACAATCTGTGGAAAGGACATTAAATTCATCTGTTTTTTCTGATCTTTCTAAGTCTCTTTTCTTTAGACTCAATTATAAATTGCCTCCCTCCCCCTCCCACTGCCAAAAAAAGGGGGAAAAATCCAAACCAAACAAAAACCCCAACAACTCAAAGAAAAGAGGTAGAAAGGAAAGAGGAAAACACTGCAGTGTCCAACTGGGAACATGTGTGCTGTGATCCCAATTGATGAGTGATGTTTTCTGGGCACTGCTTTCAGATTTCATGAATTTTATCAATCTCCCTACCTGGCTTTGAACACTTCCAGGGATGGGGCCTCCCTGGGCAACCTGTTTCAGTGCCTAACCACCCTTATCCTGAAAAATTTCTTCCTGATACCTGATCTAAATCTACCCTCTTCCAGTTTGAAGACATTACCCCTCATGCTATCACACATGCCCTTGTAAAAAGTCCCTCTACAGCTTTCTTGTAGGTGCCTTTCAGATACTGTAAAGCTTCTAGAAGGTCTATCCAGAGTTTTCTCCAGGATGAACAACCCCAGCTCTCTCTGCCTATCTTCATAGGAGATGTGCTCTAACCCCCTGATCATTTCTGTGGCCCTCATCTGGACTCACTCCAAAAGGTCCGTGTCTTTCTTGTTCTGGGGACCCCAGCCCTGGATGCAATACTCCAGGTGGGGTCTCCCAAGAGCAGAGTACAGGGGCAGAATCACCTCCCTCAACCTTCTGGCCATGCTTCTTTTGATGCAGCCTAGGATACAGTCAGCTTTCTTGTCTCAAAGTACACAAATCAATGTCTTTTGGACCACCATATCCTTCAGTTGTTCAAGTGGATTGTTATTACCTGCTGGCTTGTCCTCTTGTGTGATCACTGTAACAGATCTATCATCCATTTCTATTGGTTATCTTAAACTGTGTGGATAACATATCCTAAATATCTTTCTTACTATAAAAGACCATCTTGTGTGAACATTTACGTATCATCTTTTATGATCTTATATTTTCTCTGACATACTTTATATTGTAAGTCCCCAAATCAATCAATTCCCCCCAAAGTGATTGTTCTCCCAATTTTTGGGGTAATTACTGTAGCAAGTGGTTCAGCTCCTGGAAGCGTTGCACCCTTTGCTAGTTGATATCCTTCCCCGATTTTTTTATCCATCCTGTCCTTCTTTGATTTTTGATGGGGCTTTCACATCCATTTCTTATGCAGTACCACTTCTTCTCTTTAGGGACTGATCTGCTTGCTTCCAAAGATGGCAAATGTTTTTAGTTTTTCATCCTGAACTCACATTTCTCTTTCCTGTGTTGGTAGTCAGCGATACCTTAGAAAGCCCATCTGGAACTGGGAAAATATCTAGCAGTATCTCTAAGTCTTTTGTTTCTAATATTTTGCTAATGATCTAAATATCATTTCTTTTGAGCAAGACAGGGTACTACTACTGGTTTTACTTCTGTTTCTGTGTTTATCTTAATTGCTACAAGTTACCATCTTTTTTCATCCTTACTTGTAGTGACCATACCAATCAGTAAAACTCATTTGTCAATTTCTTTCCTATTTTATTCAAAACTAAGACAAATTCAACTAAGACACTACATTGTTTTCTTACATCTTGGTAGTAGAGGCTCATAGGCAGTGGGTAGTGAATGGAGTTCAATTCCTTATGTCTGCTATCCATACAATTTGTGTATTAAAGCCTTTGCTTTTTCTACTGTAATTCTCAGATTTAAGCCCAGGATCCACTGACCTTGCAGGCTTGGTGTGTGTCTGTTCTGATTTTTCCATTCACTGTTTACATTGCTGAGGAATATGTGACTGCAGTGCAATTCAGCTCTTTCCAGTCACACACTCCCAATGTCCCATGGTCAACACCAGGGCTGAACATCTCTTTCACATGGTGTGAAAGTTTGCTTCAGGCAAGTAAGTTTTTTGATTCACAGGCTATGACCTCTAACATTTCCCTCTCCATTTGCATCAGAGTTATAAGCCACAGAGAGTTCAGTGAACTCACTAGAAGAGTGCAATTTAGTTCCTTGGATTTTACTGTTCCTAACACTATAAGCTATAGAACAACCTCATCTAATGGGACTCCAATTCTACAGGGTCCTTCCTCTCACTCCCCTTTTCTCAGTATAATGCAGTTACTTCGCATGCTTGTCAAATTTTGTGAAAATCAAATTCAGGAGATGAGGGATTTGGGGGCAAACTGCCTATAGGAACCATAGTAAGGCGCTCCTATACCTCTAAAAAATGTCGTTTTAAGGCAGATGGAAAGACCTGGGAAAGCATGTTGTGATACAGATTTTGCTATTGTTTTTTTTTTTTTTTTAATCTAGCTACAAAAATGTCACAGCTAATTCTGGTTAAAATCCTATATCTATACCCTGGATTTTTTTTCTTTGTAAAATCCATTGTAAAACTCATCATTATAACTGTTAAAAGATTGCTTTTCAAATTTTTGTGCAAGTCTGTCTACCAGTATGCTGATTTAAATGTTAATACTACATTCTTCAAGTAACTGTTCTCCTTTGCTTTAAAATGCAGCAGATCTCTGACGGAGAAAAAATAGAATGCTATAAGAAACTGTGCCAGTTAATCAGCAGTGATAAAGCCTGCATAATGTAATGACATTAAGTCTAAGAAACTTGCTTTTGTTGAAGCTTAGATGGATATGTCCCCAAAGTTGTCTCTTCTCTAGATTCGGGAATTGTGCTAGGGAGAAAAACATGCTTTGCTTCAGTAGAGTTTCATACTGTGGTGGATTAGCTTTGGCTACTAGCCAAACTCCCACCCAGAGGCTCATTCGCTTTCCCTCCTTGGTAGGACAGAAAGATCAAATAGGAACAACAGGAATGAGGAAGCCTGAGGGTCAAGATAAATACAGTGAAAATGCTTACCAATTATTGTTATGGGCAAAATAGATACAACTTTTGGAAACTCAACCTTTTTTTACATGTAGTCACCTAAGTGAATACAAAGTTGATAGAAAAAAAACTGGCCATATCCAGAGAGACGAGATTTAAATTAGGAGCCCTCATACATCTCTTCACTGTAGAAGGAACTTAAGAACCTCAAGAAGGCAAACACAGGCTAGATATAGTCTGCCTATTCCCTGAAATCACAAAGAACATACAGAAAAAGTAAATGTTCTTCATTTACTTCAGATAGGTGTTTATTGAAGTATCTGGGAGCTGACTTTTTCTTAATAGCACAGTGTCCAGAGCACACAGAAAGAAAATGAGGCACATCAAGGAGTTTTAGCCACACTTTTTCTAGAACTCTCTTGCTTGAACCACTGGTTTTCATAACCATCTTGTACACACTAGCCGTCAATCCTGTCCTCATGAAGATGAACTGGTTAAGCAGAAATGTGAGACAGCAGAGAAAATGACATGGTTTTTGCAAAAGGATGCTTCCTTGGGAGGAAAACGTGCATTCGAAATACATTTACATTACTGGATTAAATATTTCTACATATTTAGGATAAAGGTTGGGCTCCATGATGAAGAGCATCTTTCATACAATGACAGGCTGAGTGAGCTGTAACTGTTCAACCTGGAGAGAGAAGACTCAGGGGGGATCCTATTCATGTGTACAAATACCTGATGGGGTGTAGCAAAGAAACAGTAGCCAGGTTCTTTTCAATGGTACACAGTGACAAAAAAATAAGGGGCAGCGCGCACAAATTCAGACATATGAAGTTCCCTCTAAACACAAGAAAACACTTTTTCCTTTAAGAGTGATCAGACACTGAAACCAGTTGCCCCGGATGGTTTAACAGTGTCCATCTGTGGAAGAGTTCAAAACCCAATGGGACATGCTCCTGAAAATCCTGCTCTAGATGACCCTGCTTGAGATGACCCTGTTTGAGCAGCTAAGTTGAACAAGATGATGATCTTAAGGTGTCCTTTCTTACCTAAATGATTCTGTGACTCTTTGAAAGATGATATCTACAGTTTTGTCCTTTGCCGGCGGAACCTTAAACATTAAGTCTACTTGTTTTACATTTTCTTTGCCTAGCCCATGAATATTTCTTACCTGACTACATGAAAGGTGTGGGTTGTTTTTCTACTTAGGACCTCATTGTGTGTGCTCAGTTCTTAGCAGATTTTAGGACTCAGATTACATTTTCTGAGTGAGTACACACACTAATCTTTTAGACACACTAATCTTTTAGACAAAAGTTAGAATTACCAACTGCTACAAAAGACTTTGTAACATATACGTTTCCAAGGTTTACAATAGAAATTAAGATGGCTTCAGGCTATCTGCCTGTATAAAATCAGATCACGGTAGCTTGGAGTTTAGCTCCTGTCCAGAAACCTATCCAGAAGAGGTGTTTATTAGTACATTAAATTAAGTACTCAAGGAAATTCCAGTGTAAAAGAGATGTATATAATTAATTTAGGTAACTAATATGGTTAGGCAATTGTGGCAAGTAGAACATCTGTCTTATGTGAGGTCACGTGAATCTTTGAGACTTGATTTCAAATGTAAATAGACTTCAGCTGCAGTAAGCAACCACTTCTAAACTATTGCAATGTTTTATACACATCTTTGTATTGAGTTTCAGTATATTCTTTTTTTTCCTCAGGAGAAATTATGAATATGCAAACACTTTTGACATGTCACAATGTTGACTGCCTTTCTAGTATTGCAACTTGTCATTATCTCAAAAGAAAAGTTCTCACTTCTGCAGTTCTGTTTTATAGCTAAGGAAGATCAGCGATAGAGTTTGGTTTTGTGTATTACTTATGTTATCTTGCTTTCCTTCAAAACAAAAAGCTTTTTAAACTTTTTTTTTTTTTGGATAATAAACAAAAATGTATTTTCTTTATTTTCTTAATTCTTCAGTGAAGAGAATGGAAGCCAGGAAGAGGAAGTTGTCAGAGTTCGTTGAAAAAGGGTGAAATTTCAGATTTCTTTTGGTGATGATATCTGAGAGAAATATGCAGATCAGATAACATTGTTCTGTCAATATTTTTTCTTAGTACAAATAGATGAATACCAGTTTTCCTAAACACTTTTCTACCTAATTTAAATTACTAGCTAATTTGCATGAAATTCCTGCCCTCTTTTCTGATGGTAGGGAGGCAAACACAATCTTTGGAATAAGGCATTGAGGAAATATTTTTATTTTTTTTCCTTAAATTACAAAGATAATAAATCAACAAGAGACTGCAGCTGTAATTAAAAATTTTCAATCCAAATGTGAATATATACAAATATTTGATATTCTGGAGGGAAGAGCTGCTACTCAGAGGGAATATGAGAGGCTACAGAAATAAACTGACAGGAACCTCATGAAGATGAACAAGAGTAAAGTCTTGAACCTAGGTTGAAATAACCGTATGCTCCCCAGTTCAAGAGGGACAGGGAACTACTGGAGAGAGTCCAAAGTAGGGCAACTAAAATGATTAAGGGATGGGAGCACCTCTCTTACGAGGAAAGGCTCAAAGAGCTGGGGCTCTTTAGCCTGGAGAAGAGAAGGCTGAGGGGAGACCTCCTCTATGTTTACAAGTTCCTAAAGGGTGGTTTGAAGGATGATGGAGCCGGACTCTTTTCAGTGGTTTCCAGCGGTAGGACGAGGGGCAACGGGCATAAGCTGGAACACAGGAAGTTCCACTCAAATATGAGGAAGAACATCTTTGCAGTGAGGGTGACAGAGCACTGGAACAGGCTGCCCAGGGAGGTTGTGGAGTCCCTTTTTCTGGAGATTTTCAAGACCCGCCTTGATGCAGTCCTGAGTAATGTGCTCTAGGCAATCCTGCTTTGGCAGGGGAGTTGGACTAGATAATCTCTAGAGGTCCCTTCCAACTCTGTCAAATCCATGAATCCGTGAATCTTTGATCAAAGATTTAGAGTTTAAAGTGCTAGTTCCGTGATTCTGTGATTCCCTGATTCTATATGAGGGATATTCTTTTTGTTTTTAGGAGAGAGTTTAAATCTAAATCTGGACTTGGATTGTGATTTTGTAATGCATGAATGCAAAAAGCTTCTTTTAAAAGCCTCTGGGCTACGCTGAGAGCTGTGAAAGTTGCTCACGCTACAAATAAAATGACCAAAAAGAAGTGAAGCACAATGGTCACCATTTCAAAAGTCCCTACTGACCCGCGGTGACCTGGATGGTACATGAGAGTTTATTTCCTTAACTTTACACTGAACTCCAGAGGTCTGATTTCTTTAAAAGTAACCCATATCTTTGATAAAGGTATCAGAGCTCACTTGGGAAATATCAGCCAGGTGTAGATAGGTAGGTGTTGTGCTCTTAGAGTTACACTGTGTAGTACTGAGCACCACCTCCTATCAGTTAGTTGTGAAACAGGCAGCGCACTAAGAATGAACTTGTAGATTAAATAGGTTCCTTGATTTAATATGTAAAAGAGATTTTCGTCTGTGCTGTGTTTTGTAAATTTATGTGCAAAGGGCTTTGATAATAAAGTGCTGTAAGGTAAGTGCTATTTAGAGATCAATATGACCCTGTGGTGATTGAAGAGAACAAAAGGAAACGAAAGCAGTCTGCTATGTTGCGAAAGGTACTTCAAAAAAAGATGGGAAAACACTTGTGAAGCATCGCTGTGTGGGAAAGAAAGGATGCGAATCCCTCTTTTTAGTTGTGAAAATCCTTTTGGACTTTTTTTGACAGACAAAAGGATAAGTAAAACTCTAATTAGAGTTGAACCGTAATTACAGGGTCACCGGCATTTCCTTTCCTTTGTTTGCTTCGTATAAATGAGCAATGTAAATTCACCTTGGCTGTACTGTAATAAGTGCAGTTTTACTGTGTTTAGATTTTGATCGGTTGTAAAGCTATAGCTACTCTATTTTTTTAATGAGTATAAAATTTGTGGGCAGGATACTCGCACGTTATGCACCAAAGGCCCCATCTTGCCACATTTATCTGAAAAGAGCTCCCATTCAGGTGGATGGGTATTTTATTTTTTCCCGTTTTGGGCACCTCAATACAAGAGAGATATCGAGGTGCTGGAGTGAGTGCAGAGGAGGGCAACAAAGCTGGTGAAGGGCCTGGAGAATAAATCATATGAAGAGCGGTTGAAGGAGCTGGGACTGTTTAGTATGAGAAAGAGGAGGCTGAGGGGAGACCTCATCAC